>OY755175.1:15051673-15462651 GCA_963576735.1 Bedellia somnulentella | reverse complement strand
AGTGTGCTTTTAACAAACTTTGACTGCCGTTCGTTTGAATTTATATCTACTATTCGGATTTTAGGTGATTGTTAAATGTACATGGTTATTGACGCTTTATTTGAACAATAACTAGCGAGTTAGTGAAAGATGATTCGTACGTAACGAATGATTATAGAAGCATTTTTAAACTAATTAAAAATATAAAAGAAGATACTTCGTACACAATAATTAGTTTTCTATTATTGTGGAAGACCTAATTATTTATTATCCTGCTGAGATTTAAAACTATCGAATTACAAGTAATTCTAGAAAAATATTATAGCAACGAGAAAACGAGAGTTGATGATGAGTTTTAATCAGTCATGTGACAGTGTATTCGTACACGCGATAGACCTGCCCCTTGTCACGTGAATACACTGTCCATGCAATCATGAGTACTCTGAACATCACGTGACTTTGTCACTTATACTATTAGTAAGTATTAGTACCTCTGCCAACCCCTTCGGGATATTCGGCGTGAACCTTTATGTTTATGTTATGTAAAATCTAAGTTGTTTATTGTAGCTTAAAGTAACATACTTTTGACTAATGCTAGTTGCTCTTAATTTCATGTTACTCTTATAAATAAGTATGGCAAGTTGGAGTCGAGCCAACCCCGCGCGCAACTTCTACATCAACATCGGCACATTAGATTCCAATTTTACGACTCAATAAAAATTCAAGTTACTTGATATCATTATAAATATTGTTTCTTGTATCGTATATCGAAGAAATGCGTTATTTATTTGAGCTATAAATGTGTTCCTGAATGTATTTGTACATATGAAAAGTATTAAGGTTTTTATTTGCTACACGTCACTGAACGTATATTGCTTGTATCATTTATTTTCAGCATTTAATTAAATTCTGTTTAAAATCTATACATACATACATATACTCACGGTGAATCCTTGAAGGGGTAACCAGAGCTAGGGAATCAGAAATTCCTCAGACACTTTTGGAAGTTGCTAGGGGAAAAGATGGTGAAATAAAGGTTTTTGGTGATGGGTCTCCAACCGCATCGCCCAAAAATTTCCTTAAAAGCCCCAATACCGTTAAAGAAAATTATAAGGTGAAATTATTCCGGTTACGGCTATTATTACATAGAGTTTGAGTTTCTAATTCAACCTCCATAATCAGACAGTTTTGTATGAAGTAAATAGGGATTTAAATTAAAGTATAGTCGTTATTGGTTACCGAACGCTTGGTCTATGAATAATTTAAGTCGGATCACATACATACATACATACATACATATACTCACGGCTGTAAATCTCTAGATGGGGTAGCCAGAGCTAAGGAATCAGAAATTACTAAGCCACTTTTGGAAAGTTAAGTGGGGAAAAGATGGTAAAATAAAGGTTGTTGGTGATGGGTCTCCAACCGCATCGCCCAAAAATCCCTTTAAAGCCCAAATACCGATAGTCGCCTCTTACGTACACCCGCCGGAAGAATCGGGGTAGTGCTATTCTAAGCCGACACTACACAGCACATTATTAAGTTATTCATCTTTTTACTGTTCTAATAATAATAATAATAAATCTTTATTTCCAAAAAATTGTAATATTACAGTCTATACAGTAAAGTAATAATATGAACAGAGCTGTATTTCACAATAGTACTTAATTAATGGTACAACCGATACCTAATAAAGGGTAACCTGTGCTATATAAATATTTCATAATGATATATGTTGACTTTTGTCGGTCTGTCTGATTACTAACTCAGTAATTTCTGTGCCTTATGTTTTTTTTCCTAATTCATATATTCTTTGCCTTTGAAGTACTTTTTTTTCCAATCACAAATAACAAATTATAATTGAACTGAAGCCGATTTTTTCCCGAATTTTATTCTGCAAGTATTATAGAAATAAAAGTCGTAACCTCTTTATACTTATAGAGATTGATGCTAACTTTTATTTAATCAGTTAGAAATTATTATAGTATTGATTATATCATGGTTATTTTTAGGGTATATCAGTATTATTCTGTCCAATACTCAACAGCTTTGAGCGGAGAATAATGCTGACTTTTTCAGCCAGACAATGAGAGGGTTAATTGCAGATTGCGTTCGGGTTTCCTACGAATTTTCTAGAGACGATTTCTTATTCCATTTGTGCTGACTGTTATCAGTTTCGGGGCAGCCAATTTATTCGCTAATTTACTTTATTGCTAGTAGTTTTATTTTATTGAGGAGATGAATTAGCGATAGAATGACTAACGATATAAATTCGGATTATTGTTTGAAACAAATATTTTCAATACATTTCTCATATAATTATGAATTTAAAAACGCTCCACTTTTGTAACAAAAATAAAACATTTAGAAAGCTAAGATCCCGCAGAGTTTAAAATGTTGGTCTAATTAATCTGGTTTTTGAAAATACGACAGAACCACCTTTATAATTGAAACACTTGATTAGATTATAATACTATTATTATATCACATCATCAGTGGACATCTTTAGATAATAAATAAAATTACCTATTACATGAAAACATTGAGGAATGCATATGCCGTGGTTTGTCAAGATCGTCCCAAAACGTGATCGCTAGTCACTGCGCCAATGAGAACTGACTGCACGAGTATATTATATATGTATGGTTAAAATAGAATTCCACGTAAAAATACTCTTTCAATAGATTCAGATAATATTTGAAAAACATTGCAGCGCCCGAAGCTTTAACAAAAAAACTACACCAAATCTCCGCAACCGTTTAAAAACGCTACAAAAAAGCAAAAAAGGAAAGACTAACAGTTCCGCAACTTTTTCGCGTTTTGTTATTTGAACTGTATTCTGATGTTTACAAATGAACGGACTAGTCTCCGCAAATGCGACATAAATTTCGTGGCCAAAAGTTGCAGCTCTGCAGCTAAATTAATGACCTGCAATAGACCCCACTAAGTGAGCTTGAACGGCAATTGGGCTTTGAGCAAGCGTCTTATTTATCTCGCAAAGAATTGTCTAGTTTTTGCGGAAGTAGTGTTTACATCAGCCGAAATGAGATACGAAATATCTTCTGCAATGCGGATTTGTTTGAGTTTGTTAGACTTTGTTTTTGGCGTAAGTATCATATATTAATACTTTAAGTTTAATCAGAATGGACTTCTTCACGATCTGTCAAATTGGAGTAACCAGTACTTGTAGAAATACCCTGAGGCAGTGACCATTTCTTTAGTAAGGACATACATATTCACATTCATATTCATATTTATTTATTGCTTCATGTGGTATACATAGGTGGTACAATTTATAGAAGTAGCCGTAACATGAGCCCTGCAAGGGCACTGCAATGTCTTAAAATAATTAACAAAAGAACATTTAAATTTAAACATTAGATAACAAAGATTAGCTTAAATAACTAGGTGTCTTAATAATAATATATATTTTTTGTTATATGTATTGCGTTAATTATATGTGTGTGTGTGACTAGGTAGTTATACTTGTGGGTGTTGTAGTGTAGTTTTTTTAATTATCGTCGATAAGTACATTAGAAGTGTAATATTAATTTTAAATTTATAGCATGTTAAAGTTATAAGTAGGTTCTTTAAAAGTATATTCTCACTTTACGATTAAAAAATATTAATTAATTTCTTTCTTTCTTTAACTGCTTCTAGCGGTTGACAACCCGGAGATATATGTCAGATCCAAGCAGTTAATACCGACAGTTCGGCTAACTGCTTGATCTGTCCTGCACTGCGGCCCCGAAACTACTAAACGAAATCCTTTATTGAGGATAAAATTTCTTTATTTTTTTTGTTTTTGTACTTTCTTCTTAATTATAATAACTTTAAACAGTGTTGCGATAGCGATTGCCTTTTTAATCAATCATGGGCAAAAATAGGTTTTTATCCGTTGAGTTTGTTTGGTAAAACACCTCTTTTTGATCTTGTTATATCATGTTCTTTTCCATTCGTTTTATTAAATTTACAACTTGGCCAGCAATACAAGTAAAAACAACTTTAACATAGATACATACATATACTCAAGCCAATATTTCCCATTGGGGTGGGCAGAGACTATCGATCGCCACTTTGTACGATCCTGGCACACTTCTCTAGCTTCGTTTGCATCCATCAATCTTATCATACATGCTATTTTATTCTTCATACTGCAGAGGCCTGTCTTTTTGATTTCGATTTGGTCCATAGGTGTCCTCCCAACAAAAAAACCACTTTAATTAAATAATCGCCTTATATATAATTTATGTAATGTTTACACAGTAGCATTGTTTATACAGTATTATAGTTTCGAAAGTTACATAACCGCTTAGGCCCGACTCGCGGCTAGGATCCCTCATTGTAGTTTCTAGTCACGTGTCGGTTCCAGCCCAATACCGCGTTATCATTCAATATAGTACCCAGTCGCGCCTGAAGAAATATTAAAAAAGACGTAACATATTTACTGAAGTAATCGCTTTAATATAATGAAAACACAACTAGGTGTTTTCGTAAAGGAAACGTATATTTCAATAAGGTAATCTTATCGCTTCGTTCCAATCATTTACAAGCTGTTTGCAATTTGTATAAATGAAACACAATTTCACACATATTTCAGATTAATACACTCCGCTGATAAGTGCAGTCGGGCTCTTCATCTGAGTCTATAAAAGTTTAACAAAATATCACCCTTTTCACTCTTATATCTTGGTATACTTAGTCGGAAAGTTTTGGTTTTGTTTCAGAGTTTTCAGATTTAGGAACCGAACTTGATGCTTCGCGTGATTCTTATCTATCCCTCTTTTTATTGCTGAATAAATTGTGAATGTGAACGATGTGACACTTTATGTTAATAAATGACGTAAATTTTTTTTTATAGCACACAACACAAAAACATAAATTATAACAGACAAGGCAGTGGCTGTGGCATTTTCCAAATTATTTTCGTACCTGGTTTATGGAACAAACGTAAACCACCACTAACACTATCCAATACTAAAAGTTTAACATTCACAAGCATAAAATTTTAACATACATAATGAACACAACCGAAACATTTCCCAAATAGTTTTTCCCAAGAATGATAGCGCCTGAATTCCTCCTGCAGAGCCTGGCTGACGCCCAAAGCGTTATTCAATTACGGAGCCTACGTAACGACATAACTGGGCCCGTAGTGGCTCCGACTAATTACATTAACAGCTCCATGAAAATAATTAAAACGCTTTCACTTGATGCATTTGATTTCAACTCTTTGCAATTTAAACCTGGGACATATTTATGTTGGCACTGGAGGATATTGAAGTGAATAATGTTCTAATGCGAATGATCAAAATAAAATAACATAACGGATGTATTTAAAATTAGTTGTTTTCTTTAACCCCAATTGCAGTTAAACGCACGATCTCATGGGTACGGCTTTCATAAATTCGACTGATATCTCTTTGGTTGTGTCGGTATTGGAATATGGAAATGCATACGGCATGCATACGGTTAAACATATTGGGATGGTAAAATAAAAAATAACATAGCTGTGGTCTAAATCAGGCTAGTTTTATTAATTGTCATACCATAAAGTTTGATTTGTATGTCTGTCCGTTAACAAAAAACATATTCAGAGTTTAGTTCAAAATACCCTGAATGCAATCACTTTAAAATAGTGCCACGTAAATGTGGGTTAAAACAATGAAAATACTATCTACGTGAAACAATAAAAGAACTCGAATGGATCCAGTGCAAACAGCACCCATAAAATCTTATCAAAACCGCTTGGCAATAAAGTACTTGATTAACGAGCCTGAGGGAAGGCGCCGAAACTTAAACACTTATATAAGTCTTTCATTCGAAATCGGCTGGTTATTGTAGCAGGTGTTGTTCCAGACGTAATTAAGATATGATGGATTCCGGCGAACACCTGGAGGCATGCCAGCTTGGTGATATACACCCGGGGCTGGGTACGGCCGGGCTGGGTTACTACTTGAATATCAATTTTGGCAACTCACGAACGACGCGATTGTCGACAGTTTTAGAGGATGACTTCATTAATTTTCCGGAATTATTGGATATTATGGATTGCAGGAATGTTTTAATTACTTCAAGATAGATTTAAGGCCATTTTTAGTTTTGCACTAATTGTGAAACTTGTTTTTTTTTATTTATATTGCATGGATAATTTTCTGTATACGACATTTACTGTTTGGATAAATGGCGCTCTGGAAATAAACCGAAATATGTACGTAGATATTTCTCATTTATTCTTGGACAATGATGTAAATAGTATTCTTACACTAAGATTATGCTATTTAGAAAATTGCTGTGTAGTGTCAGCTTTATATTAACTCACCCATTTTTCCTATGGGTGTCGTATGAGGCGACTGAGATAAATAGGGCATTCAGTAAATTGTTGTGTGATGTGACCGGAGACCCATCACCAGCAATTCTTTAGTGTACAATCTTTTCGCCACAAAAACTGCTGATGTTTTTTTGTTGTATAACCCATTATGGAATTTATAGCCTTGAGTTAAGGTAGCACTTGAAAAATATCAGAACAGAAATAGATAAAACATCTTTAAAATAAGTTTTACATATCCACAGATATGACTATAAAATATTACAGAGTGTGTGTGATAACACAAGTGTGCATTTATGGCGCGAAAACGCAAGCGCTTGTGTACGTTACGTTCTTCTACAATGAAGACATTAGAGGTGTGTAGTTCGCGAATGAATGCTTCTTTTGAATGCCTTCAGTTGAAAATGCAAACCATTCCTTCCTTCACTCGCTTATTAGTCCACCTTATTCCTTCACTTAATACTTCACTACGCCGTCAGGCGAAAAACAATCTTCGATCATCGACTTAAAGACTATATTTGTTTGATCGCAAATCTAATACTGACACCTTATTAGTTCACCTCACTTATGCATTGCTGTGCTCGCGTAGGGGAAAATAACTCTCTACACACGGTGTTAAGACCTATATTTATTTGCTGCTAAATCACGATTCGTTTACACAAATACAAAAACATAAATATGAGGTTCGAGACCCGTCAATGAGTTTTTAATGTTTATTTTCTAATAGTGAAAATATTATTTATGTTTTGGTTGTCAGTCCTAAGCCTGAAAAGTATGGAGGACAATCGAGATATTTATTCTTACTGATACTTCATGATAAATTACTATATTTCTGCAAAATTAAATACAAGTAATACAAAATATGGGACTTATTAATTAAACATTATCAAAAGCATCATTTTTTTCATTTCCGAACTAGCGAATGTTATAAGAAAGATACGAGAACGCAAGAACCGCTTCATCTTTCCAACTCAATCTCTTCATTTAGTCCAATTCGTTCTGTAGTTCATTTAGTCCAACGGCTCTGAAGGAGTCTAATGAGCCGCTGAACGAAGTGGACTACTGGACTACATTCGCGAAGTAGTTCTTTGAAGTGAAGGAACTAAATGAACTAAGTTCTTTTCACTGAAGCGTTATGCGCATGTCTAGAAGACATTGCTGGCACTAATGTGCAACATTTAGACAACATTAAAGGGCAAGCACGAGCCGTGTTTAAACTAGTTATCGCGTGGGATAAAGCAGCCATCTCTTACGCAGTATACGATACCAAGTAAGTGCGTAAGAGATGGCTGCTTTATCCCACGCGATAACTAGTTTAAACACGGCTCGTGCTTGCCCTTCTGATGACTACTCAAAACGTTAGAGAAAAGTATAATCTTATGAACGTCACAGGCACAGTGATGCTAGTTAATTATATACTATTTGTTGTTTGAATAAATGAATTTCGTAACAATAATTTAAACTATTTAACTTGGGTTTATATTTATAAACTTAGGTTTTCATAGTTTCAATCAATTGAGTTTTATTGCCGAGGTATAGAAAAACAATGAGTGTTTAAAGGGGTGTCTATTTATAATTCATACAACAAAGTGACACAAATAGATTGTAGCAGTACTCAGTATAAAAAATATGAAAACATCAAAATTCAAGTTCAATTTCAAAATGCCACGCTATTTTGAGTCCCGGGATTTACACCCTTGTCTCCACACGAGAACGGACTACGTATTATACTCGTATTATATTTTAATTCATATTACTCGGAGGACCACTTTGGGCCAAATAGAGAATGTGTTCAAAAAAGCAGGTGTCTGAAGTATGAAGAATTATAGAGTATGCATGAAGAGGTTGATGGATGTGAACGAAGCTAGAGAGATTTGCCAGAGATCGCACAAAGCGGCGATCGATAGTCTCTGCTTAGCCCAATGGGAACTAAAAATATAATCTGGTCACCGAAATCTCACATAGAGGGTCTTATGAGTCTTAGAAGGTATTATTAAGGTTTAATGAGTATGGCCTCATTAAAATACATACTGATGGGAAGTAACAGCGTGAGTATACGTATGTATGTATGTCATATTAAGCGATAATCGTCGCGTCTCGGTCGCTTATATTGTAGTTTATCGTGTCGCTCAAATCCGCGGCAAATCGCTGGCGTCGCCTGCTACAGTATAACACTTTCTAGGCTTGCACTAAAAATTTATAGCTCCAACAAGTTTTAACTTGGTTTCTTTCGATTCGTTTCGTGCCATGTTTTTTTATTACATTAAACTTTATTGGCAAATTTTGGCACGGAATAGAATTGCGACGTTTATTGCCTTTTGCTTTCATAAAGCGAATTTAAAACTAACAACTTTTTATCTAATATGACTATTCTTACTAATTTTTGATGATCATTCCAACGGGGTAGATCGATAGGGTTTAAAAAAATGTTGATATGAGATATTAACCCAAAATAAATATGAGGGAAATCAACTATTTTAATGTTTATTTTAGAAACCAACTACGATCACCAAATTACAAAATATAAAATCAACTCTCCTCTAGGAGTATCTGCTGACATCTTAAATAAAAAAATAATAATTAAGAAGTAAACAGGACAAATAGAATAAAATGTAAAATATCTATACTGCACAGCACAATTTAAACATGTAAATTTAATACATTAATTGATAAACTAAATATTTACAAATGTTGCAAACAAAGTTTCAATGAGGTATTATGTTTTTAACATATCCTTTAAAACTCTGTTTATATCTTTACTAGAATTTCGTCCACTACCCCACAGTGAAGTAGAAGTGATATAATTTGGCGGAATGGCCCTACCATTACAGAAGATTATAATAAAAGCGCAGATTAGAGTCAAAAAAAGGTAAACTTAAACATAAATAAAATCTTTACAAAATATAAAACCCTTTGAATACATTTTCGAAATCCCAACGAGAATTTTCCCACATTGCGGTTGGTAAAATTAAAAAAAACTAAACCGTCGACAGTCCACAAAAGTCCCCAAACGATAAAAAAATTAACCGCGGAGTTCCAGACTCCTCCCAACATACAACTCGCATAAAAATCTTTAAGAGGATTAATATTGCCATTTTATGTCTTCAGCGCAATTCTTATTTAATATACCCTAAGTAGTGTGAAATAAAGCCTTAATAGCTTTTTATAAATATATCAGAGTTGGTTTTTTAGATCTTTTCTAATTGATGAATGAAGAACATAGCCCTTTTACTGTATTTCTACTACCTACTTTAAGCAAAATTTGAAGGGCAAGCAATTATCAAAGTACCAATATTATATCAGTAAAACTATAATATTACTATATTGCTTTGGACAAACAAAATTACACACAAACAATATTAATATATTCTACTAATATTATATTAGTTCCCTTTGGGCTTCCAAAAGTGGCGTCAGAATTGATAAAAAATGATGATCTTCTTTATCAATTCTTACCTTCTTCTTATATTTTATGTTGTGTTTTGATGATGTTTTTTTATTAGTATGATCCATATCTCATAATTATGATAAAACGGGTGAGAGACGTGTATTAGTGAAAATATATAGAAGAAAGAGCTAAACCAAAATGTGTTTTCCTCTATAATAGGTTTGTTCAAAGGTTTTTGTGCAAAAAATAGTTTTATTTATAGTGAACGCATGAATCGCATTGGAATCTTCCAATCTGCTAAGTCTCGTTGTCAGAATATCACGCTTTTTGGTCCTGCGATGGCAGTTTTCACCAGACTGTCTTATTTATTACTCCTCTTCACTTTGAGAGCTTAGAAAGAACTGACATTTTACCATATCTCTTTTGCGCATTTGTGTCATACGTCATTCATGATAAAACGAGAGCTGCAAAGGAAAGTGAAGTCATTTTACATCTTACTAGTGCAGTATTTATTTCAAATGTAGCTATGAATACACCTCTTTTCAAAGTGGCATTACCTTCAATGATATGCAGTTAATAATTCCATTTATTGTTCCTTTTATTTAGTTTATTCAGTAATGAATGTTAATATGTTTTGCAAAAGAAACCAGTCCCTTAAATATCAACCAATCTATAATTAAACCTAAAATAAATTCAAACGAAAATTCATACTCGACAATTCGTACCACAAAAGTATCTTTTTGGGTTTTTTGAAATAAAACAAACTTATAATCATCATCAATAATCTCACAAATATGAGGACACAAATAAACCACAGAAATGTAAGCACATTACGGATATTTTAGGTTACACAACTCATACAATCAGATAGGACAATTTGGCAAAGCGCTCTGGAGTTTCAGTCGCCTGTTCATTGATATGCATTGCCTATACCATTTAGTTGGAGACGGTTTTCCTCAAATCATTACTCGTATTTATTACTAACGTAATAGGCTTGGCTGGTAGGGAAGATTCTAGAAATCGAACTTAAGGGGTTTCTTTTATAAATGTAATGAGGAACTAAAAAATATTGTTCCTGGTTATTTGTGTACAAAAGAAATAATCCTTATTTAAAAATATTTCTAAGTGTTCCCGAAGTGGTTGGCAGAGGTACTTCTACTTCTGAAAATCAGGTCAGATTGTCACCTGCTGTTCAGAGTACCCACAATTTGGACTGTGTACTCACGTGATTGGAGGCAGGCCTATCGCCGTTTTGTAAAAATACACTGTCATATGACTAAGTACAACTCAGCCATGTGAGTTTCTTCATGATGTTTTCCCTCACTGTTAACAACCATGAGAAATTAACCACACACATAACATAAACGTTCACGCCGTTTATCCCCGAAGGGGTTGGCAGAGGTACCAATACTTCTGAACTCACATGGCAGCGCCATCTAGTGTCCAGGGAAAGGTACCCACGTTTTGCTAAGACAGTGTACTCATGTGATAGGGGGCAGGCCTATCGCCGTTTTGTACGAATACACTGTCACATGACTAAGTACAACTCGGCCATGTTGGTTTCCTCACGATGTTTTCCCTCACCGTTAACAACCATGATAAATTAACCACACATATGACTTTAGAAAAGACAAATTTGTGTAGGCCCGACCCAGGATTGGAACTCACGCCCTTCTGTTTTCGGGCGGGTGTTCTATCCACTGGACTATCATGTCGTTATAAACCACACACATGTCTTTAGAAAAGACAAGTAGGCGTACGATAAGCAGTGTTCTACCTACTGAGCTATCACGGTTGCAGTGTCATACGAGTGACTCGGAGAAGGGAGCTGGAAACGCACCACCAACGATTGCTTGTTTGACCATCCTTTTGACTTCCAACTTCTAATAGTGGCTGAAGAATGGTGGATATATGTCTACTCGTATGTACCCTTTTTCAGAATTCAGGCAACCTTCGTATAATGGTACTTGTAAATTAAGTCCAAAAAGCACTTTAAGTATATTTAATACTAATATTATAAGGAACATTTTTATTATAGTGCATGCAGTACATGTACAAATGCAAAGTTAGTAGAAGTTATTTGGAACTTCATAAAACTTATGGAACCGCAGACATATTTGAAATTGAATCTGCCAGTGCTGTTAGAATACGGAACTGCATTTTGGTGAAACCATCACGACGCTTTGAGTAGACATTGTACTTAGATATAAATTAGTTTAGTGTAGCTTTCGTCGGCTCTCATATGTGCTCATACATATTCATGCGGTGAAATTGATTGTTGTTTTCAATCTATGAGTATGTAAGTGAATGCTGAGTTATTATCTAACAAGGAATCTCTACCTTATTGTGTATATACGTATGATCATTATCGTACTAAAGCGGGTCTCTTTAGACCTCTGAGGACAAATTTGGATCAAATAGAAAATGTGCTCAAAAAGGCAGGTGTCCGCAGTATGAAGAATAAAAGAGCATGTATGAAAAGATTGATGGATGTAAACGAAGCCAGAGAGGTTTGCCAGGATCGTACAAAGTGGCGATCGATAGTCTCTGCCTACCCCAATGGGAACTAACGGCGTGAGAATATGTATGTATGTGTATGTATGTACGTATGATCGTTTTCTGTTTATCTTACCGTACTTATTGAGCTTACCGAAACGAAATCGAGTGAAACTCTTATACGCGGGTTGGCCATTTGTTTGTGATCAAACTCCTCTGTAATGGCTCGACCGATTTCAACCAAATTTGGCACAGTGATTAAATAGACATTGCTAAGTGTCGTAAAGGCATGTCGTGATCGAACCTACCATTGAGGAATAATTAACAAAAAACTATTTTCCTATTGAAGTCAATAGAAAGAAGTTAGTGCTTTATTATTTAGAGCACGAGTTAGTGCATCGATAGTAAGAAGATTCAGGTTTACCTAACTCGCTCAGCTCAATTCATTTCAATCGCAATTTGCATTGAATTCCTAGTTTTAAGAGAAAGAGAAGAATAATGAGGTATGCAATGTATATTCATTTTATCACTTAAGAATGTCTGAATTCCTTATCTATATTTTCGCCCATTATTCCCATTGGGGAAGGCAGAGACTATCGATGGCCACTTAGCAGGATCCTGGTAAACCTTTCGATCTTCCTTACATTAATTTAATTTCCTACATGTTATTTATGAATCACGCTTCGGACGCCCGTTTTTATAAGAAATTTCCAATCTGGTCTTCAAACTTTTGGCGCAATCATGCTCTACTAACTACACAATCGATATTGGCTCTATGTATCCCTTTTGCCATTTTACTTTCATCCATCCGCTCTATATAGGAATTTTTCATTTTAAAAACTATTAATTTTAAGTCCCAACCATTTGGCCTCAATGTATCGTCACGAACAAACCGTCCAGGCAAAAGAAGGGAGTTTGAACAACAACTGTCAATGTTTCATGAGGTACCTTTACAGAAGTGTTCATTTCTACCACACCTTTGGGATATCGGGTGAAACGATAAGCCAAATCAAATAACTTATGTGTTTTCAGAAATATCTTCTTTTTATAATATAGGAAGGTTTATCATATCATTTATCATTGTTTTGAGTTATCGATGGGGCTCAGCGCATAAAATACGTATAGCAACTTCACCGGGACAGTGATGTATGATTGTAACTTAACTCTATACACTAGTGTTATCAACCATCAGCAGGGTTGCCAACTAGGAATAAGCATTTTTTGCTAATAATTTCCATAACGGACTTGCAATAGCTCGCTTTCTAATTTCGCCGGGAAATTGGCTAAATAATTTATTATGAATATTGGTAGCATATTTTATGTGTATGTGGTCTCTAATGAAAATAAAATATAAAGCTATGATTTGCGCCAGAGATTAAGATATAATGCTTCGCATTTTATGTTTGTACCAGTTTGTACCACTTTTTTTCTTCCGTTACCTGTCATCAATATTATGTTTTTCTTTCAAAATGACTTTTATTTCATCACCAAAACTAATATGCAGCAAAGAAAAAGTAATAAAGAATCCGTAATAAATTAGAGGTGTTTATCGAACTTTGATAAATCCGTCAATTAATAGGGAATAAATCAGAACATAGAACGGCAGTATTCAAGTTATTGAAAAAGTAATTTCCATGTATTCAAAATCCTATAAATTTTATATAATACTCAATTTCAAAATAGTCCTAACGCTCCGCAATACCTGTAAAACTATAAGCTAGCATATGATGTCTAAAGCTTACACCATAATAGAACATAATTTTGCAACCAATTATTTGATTTTATAATCAAATTTTTGATTCCCACCCTAGGCATGTCATGGTAATCCGACCTGCAGCAGACTATCAAACACATCAGCAACAAATCAGTCGAGCGAAACAATGGCAGCGCGATCTCAGCAAACGAAGCGGTTCACTGTTAATTATGTATTTTGTTAGATGCAGTTTGTATTCACTGGGCATTGCGTAAATCAGGATTTAATTTGGAAACATTTGCATTTGAATCAGTTGTTCAGCCGTGGTCAGATAAATTACAGTTAATTTTTTTCTGATGGAATAAGTGCCTTATCCTTTATTTGACATAGTGTTGACCTTGAAATTAGAAGCAAACAAGATTACATTTGTATTAGTGAAATAAGTTATTTTCTAAATATCTATTCAACGCATACATTTTAAAAGCAGTATTGCTTTGTCAATGTTTAAAATTCATATAACAAAACGTAAGGTTGTCATGAAACTTAAAATAAGTACACACCGTGAAATTTCGCAGCTGAACTTTAGAGTTGGAAACTTTTCCCATTTTGGCGTCAGTGGAACTGTAGAAAAGTACGCCCCGTGTGTTAACTCAGATAGTCGCAGAGCAAATAACAAACGGTGTGCCACTTCACACAGGGTGCGATATAAGACGCAAAGAGACCACAAAATACACAGAAATCTTGCTTCTGACTTTGTGAAATTAATTCAGTGGATTCTTATGCTACATGTGACAACTGTCTTGTGTGTTTCAAGATGTAAATTCAATTCCAAGAGGGAGATAAGTCATACAAAGTGCGTCAGGACTTTTGCAAAAATATAGATGTAATATTTGAAAAGGTATTTAAATGAATATTGAAGATTTTGCTATATTAAAATTCTAAGTTTGTCTCGGTTTTTCTCCAATAAATAAATTACAACTGAAAACCAAGAATAGTTGCACAATAAAATATTAAACTTTGTAACTTGGAGTAGATATATAAAATAAAAGACAAAGATAATTTTACACGTTTATACACGTGAATATTAAAAACCTATAATTTCCTGACTTCGATCATTGTGTTTTTTGCACAGTTCATCGAATTACATATTATATCAATTCCGCAGGGCATATTCTATCACGTTGTCAGTAAGTAAATTGGCAGTTGAAAGTAAAGTAGCAAAGAGAAGTTTCCTTAGGTGATATCTTAATGAATGCTCTCGTGCCAGCATAACACTAATAATTTACTTTACGATCAGTTAATTTAGCTCTTCTTCTCGCTCTCAGTCTATCTATCTTAAAACTGCCAATTGGCTAAGTATATTTAGCTATATTGGTTTCCACATGATGTCTTACCTTACCTTGAAAAATTTATAACACATGTAACTGTGTTATTCCTACAACTGTGAGACGCCCTTTATATTATTTTATAGACAAAAATGGAACTTTAATAAAAAATATTGTTACAGACATATTTTTATATGTTTACCAGCAAAGCACAACTTATACCTAGTCTGGGTTCTTTCACGAAGCCAACGTCCATAAACAATTTTAATATTTAGTAGCACAAGTTGCGACGAAACAAAGTGAATACTAACGTTTTCCTATTCCAACTCGGTCCGTTGCACTACGAGCTGAAAACAACGTTTCGGAAATTATTCATAACGCCGCGACAGATACAAATGCATGCAGAGGCGTCCTCACTGATAAATATGACACATAGTTAGTAAAATTTTAATATTTTCAATGTATGGTGATCTCTTTTTAGTTCCGTCCATTACTCATGTCTGATTGGATGATTTCTTTCTCATTTTGTACTTTTAGTTTTTTACCGAACTTTGCATAAGAGTCAAAGACCACCAGGGAAAATTTAAAAGATTACTATTCAGGTTTATTCACCCTACAAACTTGTCCATTGTAGAAATTTATATGTTCGCATGTTACACAATGGAAAAAGTATAAAAAACCTTTACTCCTTTTGTCACAGAGTGAAGTCCAATATCGAGCTATTTATTCTACTCTACTGCTCGATTTGCTTTAACCTGTAATGTCCCTACCAATGCCCTCGGTTTATGATTATAATTGGTTCTCGAGTTAAAATCGGAAGTTTATCTTCTTGCCAAATGAATTTGAGTGCACGGAAAAACACAAATAATAAGATGAGATAAAATTCTAACGAATGCTTTGCATACGAAACTGCTCGAAAATCCCTAATCGATTTTAGGGTATAACATTACTTTCATCAAAACTCTTCTGATCCGCTGATACGCAATTCAGCGAAACCCTTTGCGGTATAAGAAGACCCCAACCGTTAAAACCTCTCGCCCTGTAATAAAATATTATCGATATCGACTTATATCAATTTATGCCTTTAATCAAAGTCGCTAGAATTATGAATATATATTTTTTTTGATATCAGGGGAAAGTACAGACATGCATTCCTTTATATACTCACGGCTATAAATCTCACAAAGGGGTCGCCAGAGATTCAGATTTATAAATTCTTGAACCACTTATATAAGTGGAGTAGGCAAAGGATAGTAAAACATATTTACTGTAAAAAAATTCAAGGACGTAAGGGATCAAATATACCTCTTTCTTTATGCTTATGTATTTCATTTATTCAATGAATAGAAAAAAAGATATTTAAAAAGAAATGAACATCAAGTAATTAAAATTTAGTATTTCCAATGATTTAAATTATATATACGGTCTGTGCTGCGCTTTAACTCAAAAATCCATTAATGAAATGGTAAACTTGCAGTAAAGTAACCTGTCATCGACATGCGGCGAATGTAATTATCACAAACATAACATCGAGTTAGGATTGTGGCGTTTGGTATGGATTGGTAACGAAAATTGTGTAACTGTAAGATTGTTTCACTTGATTCTACATGAATGAACACTTAATTAATACCGACAATAAAACAATATGTCACTAAACAAAACTCTACCTAATTTTTAACATACAAAAAAATATCTGAGATTATTACCAATTCTTATTTTTTTCTTCAGAACACAACCATTATAAATGCAATATTTTAGCAGGATTTTTCAAATTGCTTTAATAGACTCAAAACTTGAGATGCTTTCGAATTTACATTATATACAGTATAATAAAATTTATAAATAAACGATCCAAGAACTCCAACCTTTACAATAATTTTTAGTATTACATAACTCAGAAGATATAATTTCAACATCTAACCATACTGAAGTCAAAGAAATACATATTTCTTACTGTGTCAGCAATATTATCACAGAACAGTATTGTATCTTTTATTCCCGCAGCCTTCCCGCCAAGCTGTCACAGAAGTGGTCAGAAACCGGGATAAATAGATTGGATAGTTGCAACAGGGTCGGGTTCATGTCGACACGTCTGTGACATGGAATCACGCTCTTGATATAAAGGAAATGGATACGCTGTGAATGATACGTTTTCAAAGAATTTCGCTTTTCAAAAGACAGAAAAGGAGTTTTTTATAAACGAAGGTAGACAAATGATAGATGAGTTCAAGAATAAGTTTTCTATTTCGGCAACGTAGTTATAATTAAATTTATTGTTTTCAAGACCTACATGACTACTAAAACTAACTTTCTGAAGCTACTGATAAATAAAGGAAAGAAAAATTTCGACACAGGCGGGAATCGAACCCGCGACCTCGGGTATACGTTCATTTATTAGTAATAATCCCCACATGAGGTTTTCATGAACAAAAACATTCAAATTATATGATAGTTAGGCGTTCTCAACATTTGCATTCTATCTGAAAAAGTAGACAAGTGGCCTTCCGAATTTGTAAAAAAATTAGATCGGAGGTAGGGGACGCAAACACTACTTAAAAGTGTAAAAGAAACAAAGAAAAGCAGAATTTCGCACTGGCAGCCATTGACACGGTATCTCAATTGGCAGAGCAACGGGGGCGTATGCCCGAGGTCGCGGGATCGATTCCCGCCGGTGTCGAAATTTTTCTTTCCTTTATTTATTAGTAATAATCCCTGCATGAGGTTTTCATGAACAAAAACATTCAAATTTCTGAAGCTTCCTTAACCTATACCCTATACCTTACATCGTATAAGCATATAATCTGAACAACAAAATATTAAAATGGGTGGGTGCGCAATAATATGTATTCGTATCAAATAAAGATAAAAGCGTATAAATGTATACGCATTTACAATTTAAAGGAATTTCGCTCATAACACGTTTTTATTCGTCATAAAATATTAAATAGCGTTCGATCACATTAAGCGCCAATAAAAACACTGAAAGTTATTCAAATAGAACGCAATATGTATTTACGACACGTCATAAAATAAAATCACTAAAGGTTTCGGCGTATTCTAAACAACATTGTCGTGAACTGTTAATTAAAATGGTCTAGAATTAGACGACTCGCTAACTAACGGTTAACAGGGAACCAATTCTGGTTAAATTTTCGTTTTCATTTCACAAACAGTTTTCCTTAAGACCCCCCGGTCAAATACGAGATAACCACGCCTGGGTGGTTTTACTTTTTTTTCTATATTTCATGAGTTGTGACTTATATTTCCTAGAAATAGCTGGGATACGTGTATTTTGGCTAGGCTTTTCATTATTTGTACCCAATTGAAACTTTTAAACAAAGTTTCATTTACAGCTGCCAAACTCGGAATACTACTGCAGTTAGCTACTGATTGTCAAACACATACTGCTGATTCGGTCGTAGTCAATTCCTTGAATCTGTTAGTGATCACCACGCGACCAGCGCCTCAAAGAAGTTTAACTCCTCGAGCAGGCCATGCGTGTGTGGACGTTGAAGACTATAGCTCACAACGCATAAACATTTTCCGTACGTTAAAATCTATATATAGCTCACAACGCCATCACAACTTTGTTACAACGCAGTAGCAACTTGAGTACGTCGAAATTGAAGGTTACGATGAAATGGCAGCTTCTGTATGTTGAACGCTGTAGGTTGCAACGCAGTCATATCTTGCGTATTTTTAAAACTGCAGCTTACAACACAGTCACAGCTAGTCTATGTTGAACACTATGATAGCATCTATGATAGCGCTTAGGTAAGCCGATTAGAGTATAGACTTCCAGCCTACGAATCATTTTGGATGTAGAAAAAGTTGAAAAATATTTCAAAGTTTTCAATGAACTGATTGCATACCCCCCTTTGATCAACCGTTGTATAATTAGTGAAACCTCGCTTCTTTTGAAAACGTGTGTGTGCAAGTCTGCCAAGCTATTTATTTATTTATTTATTTATTTATTAAGGACAAACAATGGTTACAAATTTTATACATACATTGGTGATAAAAGACATTAAATGTTATTGTCAATTCGTTACTTTGACGTTTATCACGAGGACATAAAGTGGTATTATTATGAAAAAAAAAACGTAAATAAGAGAAAAGTATCTAAAGCTAACATTCAAATATATATACAAAAAAAACCTAGATAAAAACTAAACCAAATAACATCATATCACTGTCGAATCAGGGTCTCCGCTGCCCGGAGCTTAAACTGGGGCCCAATTCTACAATTTTAAGAAACGTCACCGTTTTGATACAGTCTGTAGGTCAAATAAGTACAATACTGTATCTCTATTTTTAGTCGTTACAACGTAATCGGTTCTATTATCTTAGCCGCCGGAGCATGGTTTTGTCAATTTTGACATTCCAAATCAGTCATTTATTCATTCTTTAATAAGTCAAATAAGTGTTGTCATTTCAGTGATCTTAAAAATCTACCGCAACAACTGTACCTATTTCTGTACCATCGCCCAAGACTAAAGAAATATCATTTAAATTTTATGTACAGTTTATGAGTACTTTCTGCTAGAAGATTCGACCGAAATATTTTATTATAGGTTAATTCTTTACATGGGTGTCGTAAGAGGCGACTAAGGGTATGGACCTTTTTAAAGTGACTTTTAGGCGATGCGGTTGAAGACCCATCACCAACGATACTTTATTTCTACCATCATCTCCCATATCAACTTCCAAATGTGGCTGAGGAGTTTTTAGCTCTAAAGCTGTGGCTACCCCTTTTTAGGGATTTATGGCCGTGAGTATATGTATAGCAAAATTAAAAACCTGTAACAATGTACCTACAAATACTAACTAAGTATAACTCAGCTATAATAGTTTCCTCACGATATTTTCCCTCACGGTTAACGTCCTCAATAAATAAAAAAGACATTGGTCAAGGCCCAACGAGAATTTAAACTCAAACCGATGAAGTGAAGTCTCAAAAAAAAGAGCTGAGTTTTGATTTCATCGTTATAAAAATTTAAAATTGTATGGGTACGTAAATGGTTAAATTTATGCGGGTACCTACTCCATGGCGATCGATAGTCTCTGCCTACCCCAATGGGAACTAATGGCGTGAGTATATGTATTTATGTATGTATGTACCTACTCCGTAACTATCATTTATTTTAATGGAATGTCTTCTAGGCATGACATTATTACAGAAGCCGCCTGCCTTTTTGAGAAAACTCTCTATTTGGTCCGATTGTGTCCTCCGTAGTCGTCCTCTACTAACACCACTTTCCAGTGCCTTCCACATTGGGTTTTTATTTAATATTTATATAATTTACCTATTCATCCTTATCATGCCCAAACCGTCTTAAAAATATTATTGCCTTAGTATTAGTATATGGAAAAATACTAGTTTTCATTGAAACAAACCTATCCCAAATTTTTTATTGATGTACAAGCGCGAATTTAAAGGCTGTTTTCAATGTTAGTAAAAAAATTGTTTTTTCTTTTCCTCAAAGTCTCTATAGGTACCCTGCGTTTTGAAAATGACAACTCTCTTTTGCTCTGTTTTATATTCTACAGATAAGTTAGTAGTGAATTGTTTTTATTGTGCCAGTGACAAATTGGTCAAAATCACAAAATAAATACATTTAAATTTTTCACACAACCTGTCAGACGTCCGAAGTGTAAAGAATAAAAAAGCAAGTATAAAAGATTCATTAAACTCGAAGAAGCTAGATAAGTTAGCCAGTGTCGTACAAATCCAACAAAATTAATAGTTTCTGCCTACTCCGATAGGAACTAATCTCGTGAGTTTACGCAAGTAGGTTTGTATCATTTTCTTTTATTTTTTTTATTTTGTTAGAGAAAATCTTGAAATTATTATTTTATTTGAATTATTTATCTTTAATTAATGATGAAATAAATATTTGTTAGATAAAATGTGGCACGTTTAAGAGTTTTTTGTGTTTTGTTTCAAGACCTTTTTTTCTGAAATATTATACTTTTTTAAGTTTGCCTTATGTTTGTTTATAATAAGTCGTGATTATAAGATAAGATTTTTGCGGTCTGTTCAAAGTAAAGTCAAACTTTTTCTTACAAACTCATTACGCAAATTCTTGGCCAAACACGAACTCGCTTTAAGAAAAAAAACTTTTTCCAACTGTCATAATTTGACATAAAACCGTCAAAATTCTGTCACATGTCACTAAACGTCACAATGCAAACTTAATAGAACTTTTTAATGGGTATTCACAATCTTTTTAAGATGTATCTTAGGTGTATGTCTCTGGTATGGTGATCCAAATTTGACGTTTTAGCCTAGTTTCTTGCTCATTCGGTCATTGAGTTGAATGAGTTTAAATCCAGTATTGCCATTTTTATTCTAATATTGATATTGCAAATACCTACCACTTTATTTATTATGTACCCTATGCTCTTAATCTAGAATCATCCCCGATTTTGTAACTAGATCTCAATTATTTCTTCAAAATTTAATGAGAGGTTTTCTTTTTGAGAAATATAAAAACAACATAGTTTCCTAGAGCTCTGTAGATGGCGTTGATGTAACTACGTTACTTACTTTAATTTTTTCTTCGTGGCCTCAATCGTGTTGCCACAATCATTTCGCCAATGTCAACTTTAAAAACATGTGTCACATCACCATAGAGTAACTTTTTGGCGAGTAAAAACAACAAAAATAATGTTAAATATAAATACCGTCTTTGTTTATTTACTTTTAAGCTATCTTGGCTTAAACTGATATTTATTTAGACTTTCAAATCAGAACGTTTTTATGTACGTTCCGTTTTACGATATCATTACATCCAAGTGTGAAAAACGGTGTGACGTTCCGTTCCTACCAGTAACATAGCAAGTCTGGCGCCATCTATCCTGAGAACAGGGAAGAAGAAAAAAAGAAAAAAAGGAAAACCCCTCATTGTAAATGATTTAAAATATGTTTCCAATGTTTACCAAGTATGAATTGCCAGATTATTAAATAAATTATATTTAAATTGAGCTAAAAAGGCTGCTTGTAAATATACCCAAAGCTAAAAAGAAAAAAAACAGAAGAAAGATAATCTTTGGAAAATAACAATAAGCATGACATTAATCAAGATCTAATGAGAGGTTTTCTTTTTGAGAAATAAAAAAACAACATAGTTCCCTAGAGCTCTGTAGATGGCGTTGATGTAACTACGTTACTTACTTAAATTTTTTCTTCGTGGCTTCTTTCGTGTTGCCACAATAATTTCGCCAATGTCAACTTTAAAAACATGTGTCACATCCCCATAGAGTAACTTTTTGGCGAGTAAAAACAACAAAAAGAATGTTAAATATAATTGTTTATTTACTTTTAAGCTATCTTGGCTTAAACTAATATTTATTTAGACTTTCAAATCAGAAAGTTTTTAAGTACGTTCCGTTTTACGATATCATTACATCCAAGTGTGAGAAACGGTGTGACGTTCCGTTCCTAACAGTAACATAGCAAGTCTGGCGCCATCTATCCTGAGAACAGGGAAGAAGAAAAAAATAAAAAATGGAAAACCTCTCATTGTTTAATAATTTCATTCTTTATACATAAGTTTTTTTTCGCTTTAATAATAAAAATCCTTACAACTAAAATTCACATGCGAGACTAAATCACGCTGTTTGTGGCGAAATTGCTGAAAAAATATTCGGCAGATACCGCCAATAACAAAAAAAATAAAAAAACAATAAACAAACAAAAAAATTATAATTAGTCAATCAATTTTCATTTTCAATATTACATATTTTGAAAACTAATGAATAAATTTCTTATACCGAATAATAATTAATTTAACGGACTGGTTAATATCAAACATTATTTGTTTGGGGAACTATTCGTACTATACGAACTTAACGATGAATATGCTATCAGTGATTTTGGTACCAATTATTCGTAACGATAAAATTAAAGTTTTCAAACTGGAACATTCATATGGTGTCTCTATTTTATAAGAATTCCTTGCGGAAGATATCAACCAACTGAAAATTACCCAAGAATATACATTTATATTTCAAATCATGTAGGAGAAGCTAACAAATAATAAAGCGTATATTTATCATACCAAAACTTGTATTAAAAGTTCTTTGCTCGTCTTAGTGATTATACTTTAGTTACAAATATAAAATAAATAATATGTTCTTGATACTTGTTTCTTTATTAATTTACTAGTGGACCATTTCGGATTTGCACGAGTATTGTTATACTTTGAATATACGCCTGTGTTTCTTAGGGCCAATATTTACTGGCATGAAAACTGTGATAATTTAATTAGGAATTACTTTTTTAGAGGGCTAACGGCAACGTTAATAACTATAAAACGAAAAGCTTAACTGTTTTCGCTTAGACTTTATATAGTCGTTACCTAGCATAATTTACAATGCATACGTTTAGTACATATGCAACCTATAATGTTTTCGGTTTTCGTAGTGTGGCCGCACATGATCCTGACTTTTATTTTACCTTAAGCCTATTAATAAATGCATATATATACAAAGTATATATACACTGTAGCATATATATATATATATATAGTGTAGAATAGCACTTCCCCATTTCTTCCGATGGGTGTACGTAAGAGGCGACTAACTGTATTGGGGCTTTTAAGAGATTTTTGGGCGATGTATTCGGAAACCCATCACCAACAACCTTTATCTCACCATCTTTTCCCCACTCAACTTTCCAAAAGTGGCTTAGGAATTTCCAATTCCTTAGCTCTGGCTACCCCTTCTAGGGATTTATAGCCGTGAGTATATGTATGTATGTATGTATATATATCCGACTGTACACTAATCAGCCAATCATCTCAAAATCTCTTGTCTATAATATCAAATTTCCAAAAGGAGAGATATTTGTTTGTATGTATAGGTTCCTAATTCCCCAATAGCTCAACCGATATAAAAAATATTTTTTTAAATTAAACGTTGGAATTATTCAAAAGTAACGTAGGCTATATATCATCACACGAAATATCATAGGGGTGTTGGTGATGAAACTGACATGCATACATATAAACTGGTTTCCCATAATACAGACCTAGCCTAGTTTGGGAACCTCTGCTTAGGTCTGTACTACTGTAAATGCCTTAAAGGCTTTGGAATGAGAAATTCCTGAGTCACTTTTGGAAGTTGAGTGGTGAAAAGTTGGTATTAATAAATAATTGTTGGTGCCGGGCTCTCTAACGATATCGACCAAAAATCACTAGAAAGCCCACGCGAAATCACTAAGGGTAACCCATACACTCCTATTATTATGACCACCCACCGGTAGGAATGGGGTAGTGTTATTCTGCTGTTTTGCTATAAAAACATAAACATAAACGTTCACGCCGTTTATCCCTGAAGGGGTTGGCAGAGGTACCAATACTTCTGAACTCACATGGCAAGCGCCATCTAGTTTCCAGAGAAGGTACCCACGTTTTGCTTAGACAGTGTACTCACGTGATAGGGGGCAGGCCTATCGCCGTTTTGTACGAATACACTGTCACATGACTAAGTACAACTCAGCCATGTGGGTTTCCTCACGATGTTTTCCCTCACCGTTAACAACCATGATAATTTAAAAACATATTTATCTTATATCTACTTTGACTGGGACCTCATAATGAGTTAACGTTTTCTTGAATAAGTGTAACTGCATTTATCATATCGATTTTCATTGAGCCACATTGAAACGAAATCTACTTCGATACATTTGAAATATTTTCTAACTTTGAATAAGATATTTTTATCAGAAAAAATATTGTTATAAAAAACGCATATTTTATTGATATCTTTAAATTTTCAGTAAAATGTAAATAATATCCAATAAAATATGTGTAAATACATTCAAATAAATATTCATCATCATTTTCCACAAAAAAAAATTTTTTTCGAATGTATGAAACAATACACAAAAAGCTACTGTTGTTTTTTAGGAGAAAAGCTGTAGCATTATGGTGGATTGTAGCTTCAGACAGCTGTCAAAAGAACTCTTAAAAACGCTTAGAATACCGATTTGGTGAATCATTCGTTCAATCATCATAACGCTGAAAAAAATCGTTAATTTGCAGAATACCAAATACGTCAATGTGTCAAAAAGTGACGTAAAATGGCCTTGTAGAATAGCAAATAAGATCTTAGCTGTCTCACTATTGTGACAGTGACACAAATGACATTTGTCAATTTTGCTTCGAGAATGCCAAAACCACAGTTTTGATACACCTAAGACCGACATACAGAAAAGATGGTCGTGTAGAATTGGGCCCCTGTCTTAAGGTGCAATTAAAAATATCAATATCACTGAAGTATTCGTTGTAAGTGTGACATATTCTGTTTAGGGGAGCTCGGTTGCCTGCTATAGTTTTGCTTGGCTGCTCATGAAATAAATTAGTATGCGGACGTCTACCGTTTATGGAGCGCGGAACTTGGTATTTTATTTCTTCAACTGCTAATCGACATTTAAAATTATTATTACATATATTATATAAAACTGCTACGTCGGTCACTGCACGCCTTTGACTAAGAGGTGCTAATTTATATAGAGTTAAAAGGTTATGATAGGACATTCTTGATCGAGTTAGTTTGTAATGTATAGCTTTGAGGGCTTTTTTTTGTAAAGACTCCAATTTGTTAATGTACAACTGAAAATAGGGATTCCAAATTACTGAAGCATATTCCAGCTGTGATCTGACAAGAGTTTTGTAGAGATATATTAAAGTAGATGCATTTCTAAATGATTTGCTTGTCCGCAGTATGAATCCTAACATTTGGTAAGCTTTATTATATATATATATATATATTGTAAATAGTGTTATTTCGTTTTATTTCTTTTTATTAGTAATAGTTAATCTTTAAGTTAAAAATAATGACATACTAACAAAAACTAACATATTAAATAAGTATTTCGATGTTACTAACTTACTAACTGCATATGGATCTTGTATATCCGAAATAAAGTTTTTTTTTTTTTGTATATATTGTCAATGTGTTCCTGAAAGATCAACTTTTCGTCAAAAACAACACCTAGATCGCGAATGGATGTTACTTTTTCGATTTGATGGCCACCTATGTTATAGTTAAATAATATCTTATTGCGGTTTCTAGTAAATGAAATTTGTTTACATTTATTGAGAGCAAGTTGCAGTTTGTTACGATTGCAGAAAAGATAAAAGCGATCAAGGTCTGATTGCATATTTATACAGTCTTGGAGGGTTCTAACGGGACAGTACATCTTCAGGTCATCAGCAAATAGTAAGACCATGCTATGCCTGAAGCATTGGCCTATTTCATTGATGAAGAGCGAATACTGCAAAGGCCCGATTATAGAACCTTGGACCACGCCCGAGGTCACCATTTGTTGACCAGATTTGTTCCCGTTAACAGAAACATATTGAGTCCTGTTCGATATGTAGGAAGCAAACCACCTTAGTAGATTTCCCTTAATGCCGTTAAACACTAGTTTCTGAAGTAGAAGTCTATGATCAACCTTGTCAAATGCTTTTTGGAAATCGGTGTATATTGAGTCCACCTGTACTCTATTATCAAGGGAATTAAATAAAAAATTTGAGTATAAAATTAAGTTCGTAACGGTAAAACTGCCCATGTTTTTATCTAACCGATACCAATACCAATCGTTGTATTTTAAAGTAAGTCAAAAATTCATACAACATTTACCATAGTCATTAGAAAACATTTAATTTGGTAGAGACTACAAGTTACAAATTTTAATAAACCCAATAAGATTTTATAAGTCAATCATATTAAAAAAATATTTTCGAACTAACAAATTGATAGATCGATAGATAAAACATTTATTTCTACTACTCAGACACATAAAGTACAAAAACATAACATAACATAAACGTTCACGCCGTTTTATCCCCGAAGGGGTTGGCAGAGGTACCAATACTCCTGAACTCACATGGCAAGCGCCATCTAGTTTCCAGAGAAGGTACCCACGTTTTGCTTAGACAGTGTACTCACGTGATAGGGGGCAGGCCTATCGCCGTTTTGTACGAATACACTGTCACATGACTAAGTACAACTCAGCCATGTGGGTTTCCTCACGATGTTTTCCCTCACCGTTAACGACCATGATAAATTAACCACACATATGTCTTTAGAAAAGACAAATTGGTGTAGGCCCGTCCCAGGATTGGAACTCACGCCCTTCTGTTTTTCGGGCGGGTGTTCTACCCACTGGACTATCATGTCGCTAAACAAAAACATGATCACATAAAATACACAACAAAAACAACAATAACAGAAATAATAATCTTTATACGAGGGCTGCTATTTATGTATCCGGAATAAAAAAAAGAAACAAACATATATCAATTAATATGGTTTTATTGCTTCTCAAAATATTCGCCGCTCAGATCTATACACTTTTGCATGCGTTGAAACCAATTTTCATAGCACTTTTTCCACTCAGACTGAGGTATCTCCAAAACGTGCATTTTGAACGCATCGACTGCCTCTTCGCGGCTCGAAAAACGTTGACCACGTAATTTTTTCTTCACATTTGGAAATAAATAAAAATCATTGGGTGCCAAATCAGGGCTGTACGGCGGATGACCTGTCAATTCGATCTTTTGAGCTTCTAAAAACTGAGTTGTGACGGCCGACCTGTGACAGCTAGCATTGTCGTGATGCAGAATGATTCTACGTTGTCGGTTAGTCTTTCTTATTTGTTCAAAGACTTCCGGCAAACAAATGGTCGTATACCACTCCGAATTAACAGTTTTACGATTCTCTAAAGGCACTGTAGCTACATGGCCATTTATACCAAAAAAACAAGCGACCATTTGCTTCAATGTGCTTTTTGCACGAATAACTTTTGTTGGGTTCGGCTCATCTTGGAACACCCACACCGTGGACTGCTGCTTAGTTTCGGGGTCGTAAGCGTAGATCCAAGATTCGTCACCTGTGTAGATATTATAAACAGCTTTTGACGCACCACGGTTGTATTTTTTTAACATTTCTTTGCACCAATCGACACGAGCCTGTTTTTGATCAATACTCAAGTTGTGCGGAATCCAACGGGAGCAAATTTTTTTTACAGCTAAATGTTCATGAAGTATCTTATGTATGCTCGTCATACTAATGCCCAGAGATGCCTCTATCTCACGATATGTAACATGACGATCTTGAGTTATTAGTTCCCGGACAGCATCGATGTTTTGAGGTACAACGACCGTTTTAGGGCGACCTTCTTTAATTTCATCAGTAAGCTTAGATCGTCCACGATTAAACTCGCTAAACCAGTGATACACAGTGGTCTTTGAGGGTGCTTCATCCCCAAAAGTTGAAGTAAGCTGATCGATGCACTGTTTTTGAGTTAGACCACGCCGAAAATCGTAAAAAATCATGGCACGAAAATGTTCACGAGTTAAATCCATGGTGGTGAAGACACGCAATTTTCAAAATGACGCTACGATGTGAAAACAATTGACAGTCACATAAAAATAAATGTATTCTAAAGCTAAAGAGTTCTATTTTTAAATGATGTAATTACTTTTTAAATTATTGTTCTGTAAGTGGCCAGTTCCGGATACATAAATAGCAGCCCTCGTACTTAGTGGAATAAGGGTCCAGTTTCTTTGTTTTAACTGCAAACTAAATATTTTTATGACCGCACGTGTAGGTTAAGGTTGCATTTGCATACAATTGTATTTTGATCATCCAAACATTCATACAATCACGGCCATAAATCCCAAAAAGGGGTACTCAGAGCTTCAGAGCTAGAAACTCCTCAGCCACATTTGGAAGTTTATAGGGGACAAGATAGCAAAAATTTTCGTTTTGATCATCTGAAAGGAAAAATAAAATAAGCGTATCGTAGTTATAATATGACTAAACACATAAGGTTGCATATTATATAATATGGCCAAATGCAAATTAGTTTAATAAAACCGGCAAAATTCATAAGGGTTCTACGGGAGACATACATACATACATATATATACTCACGGCTATAAATCCCTAAAAGGGGTAGCCAGAGCTAAGGAATTAAAAATTCCTCAGCCACTTTTGGAAAGTTGATTGGGGAAATGATGGGAAAATAAAGGTTGTTGCTGATGGGTCTCCAACCGCATCGCCCAAAAATCCCTAAAAAGCCCCAATACCGTTAGTCGCCTCTTACGTACACCCACCGGAAGAAATGGGGTATTGCTATTCTAAGCCGACACTACACAGCACGGGAGACCCCTTTAATATTTAATTTATTGAAATTTAATTATTTATTTATTATAACGCAACTTCTATGAATATTTTAAGCCCGTACCTTTTGCCGTAACGTTGGTTGTACGGGGCCCTCTTAACTATTAATTATATTCAGATTTCTTGCATTTGTTGTTATAGCGGCAACAAAAATACATTATTTGTGAAAATTTCAGCAATGTACTCGTAACTATCAGAATTCATGCCATGTAACCTCATGGCAGACAGAGAGTCTAAGGTCTCGTTTTAGCATTTTCACACGTAGCCCCCAAATACAATCAGTAACAAGCCGTGTAGTGCCGGCTTAGAATGTCACTTACCTTTTCTTCTTACGGGTGTCGTAAGAGGCGAGTAAGGGTATGGAGCTTTTTTAAGTTATAAATAATATGAAATTTGTCAAAAACACCATTATTTTATTTGAAGCTGTGTAGTGTCGGCATTGAATAAAACTACCCCATTTCTTCCGGTGGGTGTACGTAAGAGGCGACTAACGGTATTGGGGCTTTTAAGGGATTTTTGGGCGATGAGGTTGGAGATCCATCACCAACAACCTTTATTTCACCATCTTTTCCCCACGCAACTTCCAAAAGTGGCTGAGGAATTTCTGATCCCTTAGCTCTGGCTACCCCTTTTGGGGATTTATAGCCGTGAGTATATGTATGAATGTATGTATGTTTATTTTTACAAAAATATCGAAAGATAATAGCCAGCTTATATATATCGCAGCCACAATTCAGTAAGAGAGAAGTTACTCGTATTGTGTAGTATATTACCAAAAACTATTCCCGAGTCGCCACGTTCTAGAGATAAAAACTTGCGTCAAGTTAGGAAGCTAGTAGTGTACGACGCAATGCGGCATCATGGTTGATTGATCACCTCCACATTATGCTTCCACTTCATTAGCCGATGAAGAGCTGACAATATTCATGTTAGATAATGACGTGAGGAATACATGATTTTCGGTGTAATACACACGTAGTATGCGTTAATATCAACGCGAATTTGGTGCCCTCGATGCATGATGATTTATTCATTAGTCGCTGCACTCATAAATAATTATACTCTTGGCTTCCAATATCTAGAAGAGGAAACCAGCGCTTCAGAATAAGAGAATCTTCGGACACTTTTTAGGGTTCCGTAGCCAAATGGCAAAAACGGGACCCTTATAGATTCGTCATGTCTGTCTGTCTGTCCGTCCGTCCGTCCGTCCGTATGTCACAGCCAGTTTATTCCGAAACTATAAGAACTACATTATTGGAAATTGGTGCGTAGATGTATTTTGTAAACCGCATTAAGATTTTAAAATAAAATCTGAAAAAAAAACCAAAATTTTTAGGGTTACCCATACATAGAACTGAAACTCAAAATTTTTTTTTTCATCAAACCTATACGTGTGGGGTATCTATCAAAAGGTATTTGAAAATGATGTTGAGGTTTCTTATATCATTTTTTTCAAAACTGAATAGTTTGCGCGAGAGACTTTTTCAAAGTGCTAAAATGTGTGTCCCCCCCCCCGTAACTTCTAAAATATGGGCATGATAATACTGAAAAAAATATATGATGTGTATTACTATACAAACTACTAACGAAAATTGGTTTGAATGAGATCTAGCCCGTAGTTCTATTTTTAAACGTCATAAATCAAATTAGTTACCTAATTTGGCTCCCATGATTTTCACACAAACGGGATTTTCTATATATATGATAGTACGGAACCCTTAGTGCGCGATCCGACTCGCACTTGGCCGGTTTTTTAAAGTTGAGTGGGGAAAAATAGTAAAATAAAGATTATTGGTGATGGGTCTGCAATCGGCTCCTCAAAAAGCTTTATTCCTGTTACGACATCTGTTCGCAAGTAGGAGATAGGATTTGCCACTACTAGATAACAGATGGCGTTACTAGTATTTTAATAAGTAAAAAAAGGAATTACTAGATGTTTCTCGAATATCGACTTTTCGAGAATGTGGTACTAGAACTTTCTGTAATATTCGCGTATTTGAGATTGGCATATATAAAGAGCGACGCGTGCTACGGAGTTATTCGAGTGCGAAGAACTAAAGCGAGAACAAGCGAAATACTAGAGCGAAGAAATTAAATACGACAGTGCAGTGATATACGGATTACGGAAATAAGCTTAACGGTGTGGACAGTGTTACTATAACGGAGTAAATTAGTGTTGTTAATTAGTGCGAGTATCGATAGTTAATTATCGATAGTGTTTGTTGTGTTGTGTAAAGTGCGTTATTGGTCAATAAATATAATTACACCTTATTGCACGAAAGTGTGACTGGTATTTATCAAATTAAGAACCCGGTACGTAACATTCCCTTAGTCACCTCTTCACATCCACGGTAAGAAATGTGGTACTACTATTTTAAGCCAACACAACATAGCTAAGCTGTTGCCTAGTGTTAGAATTCGAACATTATTCATTTGATAAGTTTACATATAGCAACCTCATTCACGGATAAAGTGTGAAATGGTCGCTTACTGCCATACTCTCCATATCATTTACGTATGATAGTATCTGACTGTGTAATGTTTTTCCTATTGGTTTCATGTAGGTTCTTTTTATGCAATATTTTAATAATATATTAGCTTTTTACACATTTTTTAATATAAACTTTTAGTATGCGAATTATCAGTTATAATGTCCGCGAAATTATCGTATATAAAGCAATCCAAAGTTAATTTTTTGCTTCATGTATTTATATAATATTATTTTACAATTAACAAAATTATTAATTAATTGATCTTGATAATTATCTTAATTAAATTTTCAGAAGCTTTTGAGTCTCCTATATATACTTAAAAAGTATTTTATTTTCTAACCTGTGATGCTGATGATATATAATTTGAGTGTTTTTTGTTCATGAAAACCTCATGTTAAGATTATTTTTAATAAATAACACTACTTAAAAGTGTAAAAGAAACGAAGAATAGAAGAATTTCGCACTGGCAGCCATTGACACGGTAGCTCAATTGGCAGAGCGACGGGGGCGTATCCCGAGGTCGCGGGTTCGATACCCGCCTGTGTCGAAATTTTCCTTTCCTTTATTTATCCTGTATTTAGTTTTCATTATATGAGGCGATTTATAAATTTTAGGAAATTTTACTAACCCAGTAATGTCTATCAATTTCTTACAAGGCTGTGTCTATAAGAGGCACTCCCTCATAATGTGTTTAATTGTTTACTTACTCGAAATTAGGTCAACACGGTAAAAAAGAAATCTTTATTAAAAACGTTAAAATATTTTCTTCTTTGCATAAAGTATATTTTACTAGTAGAAAGGGGCTTAGATGGTAAAAGAAGGTGTTGATACAGAGCTTCGAAAGAAATTGGATAATAAACATTTAAAAAACCCCAGAGCCTTAATAGTCCTATTTAAGTAAGTAAAAATGGGTGTTGCCTTTAGGAGCTGTTTTCTTGCGAAACATTTTAGAATCTGGAAAATTACATCTTATAATCTTGCGTTAAGATTATTTTCCATTACATCTATTTAATTTTACTATACATACACACAAACATCGTGACAACAACAAAAATATTCCAGGGTCGGAAAAGGTATAATACTCACTGATCTTATTATATTTTATCATATTACTGATTAAATTTTTTTGGCACCTGAGTTGTTGTGTGTGTGTGGGTTTGCTAGCACTAACGAGAAAAAAAGGAATTTATTGAAAGTAAATTTTCGAACAGAAATGGGACCGCCCTAACAGCTATTTGATGTAATCCCAACTTTTCGTCGAAATTCCATAAAGAAAAACTTCGTCTACGTATGCATTTTGTTATTTTTGAAATATTTTTTTAAACACAAAACCGAACACTAAAAAAAATGGTACCTGGAAGTATGTCCAACGGGACAAAAACAACTTTATAAATCCATAGCCTAATGACGAAGAAATCGCGTAACATACTACTTTTTTGAGAGAGACACGTTTTATTTCTTATTTTAGTTCAAGGCAAATAACAGTAAAGTTATATAAAACAAACAGTTCAGTGCACTTAAAATAATAGGATCATTATAAAAATATACTACGTATTTCGGATAGAATAATATTTTTAGGTTTTCGTAACAAAAACATGAAACAGGACCCTATTACCAAGAATTCGGTATGCAAAGTTTTTCAAAAGTTTTGCTGATCACGAAACCATTTCGAGATATTCTGTTGTTAAAACATATTTTCTTGAAATTAAATCGAACAAAGCTAAGATGATCATTATTTTAACAAAAAACTGTAACAGTATTTGACCTTCCGCGTTATTTCAAAGACATTCGTTTTACAGTTTATTAATAAAATATCGAAAATCATAGGTTTGTTTAGTATAATATCGTAATAATTTCATTTGAGATCACAAATTCGTGAAATGTTTTGCAATCAGCGACATTTTTACTAAACATTTCGCTTTGTTTGCATGTTGCTACGTGATATTTTCTATCGATGACGTCATTAAGTACAAAAGTTAAACAATCTTTAAAAAATCATATCTTTGCAATAACTCATTTAAAATGAAAAATATTCAAATTAGTCTTTTATTTTCGTGTTGGCTATCGAATAAAAATATTTAATAAATACCAAAAAAAACTTTGCATACCGAATTACTAAAACTTTGCATCTGTCTGGCAGTGCGTCTACCTTGAGGCTGTAAAATTTAATTTTCTCAGAAGACCAACAAGACGCTTAGCTATTTATCGTCACGATTTCGGTTAGAATGACATGGCAGTATACAATTCTAACTAAGTGCGTAAGAGATGGCTGTTTTATACCACCCGATACCTAGTTAAAAGGTCGCTCGTGCTAGAAATGCTGAAGATGAAGAACACTGTACCAAATAACTTTAATACATATCTCAGGATTTTTTCATTTCACATTTGTAAAACTTTGCGTAATGATAAATTGCATACGTCATTTTAAAAGGTTTTAGGATTCTATTAATAATATTTTTGATCTTGCTGTGTAGTGTACATACGAGTAAGAGGCGACTAACGGTATTGGGGCTTTTAAGGGATTTTTGAGCAATGCGGTTGGAGACCCATCACCAACAACCTTTATTTAACCATCTTTTCCCCACTCAACTTTCCAAACGTGGCTGAGGAATCTCGAATTCCTTAGCTCTAGCTACCCCTTCTATGGATTTATAGCCGTGAGTGTATGTATGTATATTTGTATATGTTTTGAATGAACATCAATTGAGTTGTTTCGAAGCATATTCCTTACAGACAAAAAAAAACATATAAACAAATATATCCTTAATGTTTTATTTATTATGACAATTTCATGAAAAACCTAGAAACCTAGACCAGTAGCATCATTGTTTTACATTATGTTAATACAATAGAATGACGTTAATGAAAATGAGGTTTTACGACGGCTACCATACCCCGGTTTACGAGGCAATTAGGTATTAGTACGCAGATGGCGTTAATTTCAATTAGAACACACATAAAATATTTTATGTGTTTAATAACCTACACGGTTTTGTTGATAATAACAAGACATTACTAGCGTAGCGGGTGGTCACTGTTTACACTTACTACTTATTTAGGATTCCATAAGCCACAAAAAATAAAATATTTCACCATATCTAGTTGGAAGAAGAACCAAGCAGATGCACGTTATTTCAGAGAACTGAAAAACTTAACTCAAACTCAAACGTTCACGCCGTATATTCCCGAAGGGGTTGGCAGAGATACTAATAACTCTGAACATCACCTGAAATTGTGTTGTCCAGAGTACCCTCGTTTTGCTTGATCCCAGTGTACTCACGTGATAGAGGGCAGGCCTATCGCCGTTTTGTACGAACACGCAGTCACATTACTAAGTACAATTAAGCCATGTGTGTTTTTTTTAAATATATTGTCCCTCACCGTTAACAACCATGATAAATAAACCACACATATGAATTTAGAAAAGACAAATTGGTGTAAGCCCGAACTGAATTTTTGCACTCTCATCGTAGTCGGCCCGATAAGCTTTGTTCTACCCACTGAGCTATTACAGTTGCTAAATGAAAACTTGTTACATAAAAGTAGGTTATAACAAACGAGTACTTAAAATGAATCTTAGTGAAATAGGAAGTGAGAAATCTACGAAAGTATCAACTAGTTTTTAAATCTTGGACGCTTGGTTTCTCGATATCCTTTCTTTATTTTTCCGGTCGCTCGATCGACCCTTATTGTCAATCTTCAACAGACGAGATAAGGAAAGACGTCAGTCCAAAGTCAATAATAAATTAAAATCTTTAGATGAGTTGGATTCGTATTGTTCTGAATATATACAAATAAATATAATGAATTGAAATCATCGATCATGAAGTATCGTTGTTTTAGGGTAAGGTAAGTATTTTAAACATAAACATAAACGTTCACGCCGTTTATCCCCGAAGGGGTTGGCAGAGGTACCAATACTCCTGAACTCACATGGCAAGCGCCATCTAATTTCCAGAGAAGGTACCCACGTTTTGCTTAGACAGTGTACTCACGTGATAGGGGGCAGGCCTATCGCCGTTTTGTACGAATACACTGTCACATGACTAAGTACAACTCAGCCATGTGGGTTTCCTCACGATGTTTTCCCTCACCGTTAGCAACCATGATAAATTAACCACACATATGACTTTAGAAAAGACAAATTGGTGTAGGCCCGTCCCAGGATTGGAACTCACGCCCTTCTGTTTTTCGGGCGGGTGTTCTACCCACTGGACTATCATGTCATGTGTCATGTAAGTATTTAATTAAAATAATTAAACACAAGCCGGGAAGAAAAATAGCACTTATTAGAGCGAAGTTCCAACTCCTGAATTAGACGTAACAGCTTTAAGTATCAGCAAGCTAGCGAGCAAGCTACTAAAGAAGATCTTTAAATTATTATGTTTTCAAATGTGTTATTAATTGAAATCTGTGACTGCCTGTTTTTGTTCACTCTGAAATAACTCCCATGCAAACACTTTAAAATTAAATTCAGTATGTTTTATTTGTATAATGTCTCCACGGGCATGTACAACAATTTATTATTCATTAGTTTGTGCACTTTGAACACATACAATCATACTTTTATTCATTTATAGGTTTTAGTACTGAGATACAATAATAAAAAAAACTTTTTCGATTACCTTCTTTTTTAGTGTTATTAACCTTGGCAAGACTAATTATTACTTAGTATTCTTTTGGTCAAAGGCTATTTTTTCATAACTAAAGTAGAGAAAACCTAATAATTGTTTAATCAGACACTTAAGAGAGGGCAGCGGAACAGCGAAACCACAATTTCGACGAAGGTGTAGAGTTTGGAAAGTTTGAGAGTGTAGAATTGGAAGTTTTACTCTATATGGGAGCTAATATCTTTCACTGGAATGTTTGGCATGGAATCAATTTGTATGTTAGCTACATTTAAACATTTTAACTAGCATAGATAAAATAATGAACTTAATCGCTTTGCTAAGGTATGTAAGATCGATATTATGGTGGCGACCATTTTGCGTCTACTGGTAAAATGGTTAAAATATAATTAATTAAACTAAACAACTAAATTTATTATCCCCAGATTCTTAAAAATCAGCTCGTATGTCCTTTCCAAACAGCCTCTTATTGTCATAATTTTAAAAGGTAAACATTATAACGTAATCCACTTTAAGCTATTGGAGGCCAAACTCGTCTTTATTCACCAATGGTAAAACAAAGAAACCTCACCTTTATTAAAAGCGTACATTGAGTGATCGATGAGGCTTAAGCCCTAAGCAATTAATTGTTTAATAGCATACGCCAACATATCGAAACAATACGGGGGCGGTAAATCACTTCCTAAGTATTAGGTAGACTTTGTGACGGGTGAATTCTAATTTAAATTGTGTTTACATAACTGAAGACTAGAACGCATTTACTCGTATGTCTGGGAACTGTAATTTTTAAATACATTTAGACGAAAGTGTGATTTTAAATTTAAAGTTATGAATGAAGTATGGAGTCACGAAAGCAGTTTTTTCAACTATTTGACACCAAGGAATCCCGGTCGGTAGAAAATGTCACCATCTCGTGATTTTCTGTTATCTATTTCCGCATATGAATAAATTAATAAATGATCATTTTATTTGTTAAAGTTCAATTATGCAACTGTTATAACCAGGTGAAACCTCCAAATTTACATGAAAAAGAAATAATAAGGCCGGAACATCAACGTGAGGGTAAAGCAAAGCAGTTTTCCGCCTCTCATAGATAATTCGCAGGTCGCGTGGCTGTTTTATGAGGGATTAGTTTTTACAACTAAGCTTTATAACACACTCAACACTACACACAGGTTATAAACCCAGTAACCAGTTTAAAGTAATGTTTTATTATAAAAGTCGAGTTAAGGTACGAGTACAAACATAAGTGGCTGAGGGAGAATCCTTAGCTCTGGCTTCCCCTTCTAGTAATTTATAGCCGTGAGTATATGTATGTAAACCAACAATATTTTTTTAATTTTACCATATCTGGTCTGCCTCGACTTTGAGTATAGATAGTTAAGTTACCATAACTTTTTAATATTAACGTAATTCGGTTCCCTGAATTAATACTAAAAACGTTGTATTGTATTTTGTTGATTTTCGTGCGTAAATTCAAAACATTACACATACAAAGATACATTTACTAACAGCTATAAATCCCTTGAAGGGGTAGCCAGAGCTAGGGAATTAGAAATGCCTCAACCACTTTTGGAAGTTGCGTTGGAAAATATGGTAAAATAAAGGTTGTTGGTGATGGGCCTCCAACCACATCGCAAAAAAATCCCTTAAAAACGCCAAAACCGTTAGTCGCCTATCTTACGTACACCATAAGAAAACCATATTGTAAAACCTTTTAGTAGCACTAGATAAATATACACCGTTTCAAAAATATGAAATATATCTGAAAAACCTTAACATTCACCATATGCTCGCATTTCACCGCAAAATTTTTAATCAAAACCAGTCGAGCCGGAACAATCCATCCGTATCCAAGTGTTGTTTTTTAAATTGAAATGTTTCCATCAAGCTACACGTCCATTGCATTCGACATCGTAAAAACATTCTACAGAATATTAATATAAGAAATACTACGAAGAAATATGATATTTTTCGATATACATTGTTCGCTTTAGTTTATTTCATGATTTTTACATTTTACCCGTGATCACAGAATCTAGACTATCAGAAAATTGCCATTCTAAATTATTGATCGTTCTTTTACTTAATATAAAATAATAGTCATTTGACGGAAACCCACAGTTCCGTACAATATTCGATAAACAATAGAGTCGCATGCATTTTAGAAATATTTTTTTAACCGCGCATCTAAACCATTTACCACCTCGGAAGCATATCCAACCAAAAAGAAAAACAACTTTAAAAATCCATTGCCTAACAACGAAGTAATTCGGTATGCAAAGTTTTACTAAAGTGATGCTGATTACAAAACATTTCCAGATATTATGGTAATAAACAATATTTTCTTGAAATTATATCAATTGAAGCTAAGATGACTGTTATTTTATCAAAAAACTGTAACAGTGTTTGACCTTCAATGTTGTTTCAAAGACATACGGTTTTGCAGTTTATTAATAAAATATCGAAAATCATAGGTTTGTTTAGTAATAATATCGTAATAATTTCATTTGACATCACAAATTCGTGCTATGTTTTGCAATCAGCAACATTTTTATAAAACATTTCGCTTCATTTGCATGTCGCTACGTGATTTTATCGATCAATGACGTCATTAAGTACAAAAATTTAACAATCTTTAATAAATCATAACTTTACAATTACTCATTTTAAATGGAAAATATTCAAATAGGTCTTTTATTTTCGTGTTTACTATCGAATAAAAATATTAAATAAATACCAAAAAAAACTTTGCATACCGAATTGGGTACCATACATACAAACGAATTGAATATATAAACGAAACCTCCTTTCTTGAAGATAATTTGTACGGAATGATTTGCATTGATAGATTTATCCCAATATAACGAGTGATTCTAAATCATAAGTCATCACAATTCAAATGGCCTGTTAAAAACTATATTTTATTTTCTTCCTAGTTTGCAGTTAATAGTTGCGATAATTCGTAGCTCGGATTATTCTATCAATTTAAATATAATCTATAAATTTTAATATAAAACGATAATTTGCATTAAAGCGTTAATTTAATAATTAAGAAGTTTGACTAACTTCATACAGTTTGTACACAAAACATATTTTACTCGTGTATGATATGATAAAGCATAATACATTAAATGAAAAATTTTTAATTTGGTGTTCCTTTTTATAGTTTTACGGATGTTTTGATGTAAAAACAATAAATCTTTCCTTTTACACAACCCTAATAAATTTGATACAAAACAGTCCTACGTTATTTTTGCTAAAAATATATTTTTTGAATCGCATCCGAAGCCATGCGGTTAAACGTTTGTCTGATAATCAAGTTGTCGGGTTGGGATCCCGAAGATGATAAAAATCAGTTCTTTATTATGTACTGTACATGTCAGGATCTTACAAAGTGGCGATCGATGGTCTCTGTCTACCCCAATGGGCACTAATGGCGTGAGTATATGAATTAACTTCGAAGTAATTTGGTGGAATTCTAATTTTAACTACAAAATTCGATAATCAATAGGTTATCCGCGTTGTCATTTTATATTTTGTAAAAAAGTTATAACCACCCTTTTAAACCCCATATAAATTAAATGGGACCACTCTGAAAGCATATATCCTATAAGCAGCATAAGCATATAAACAAAAAGCATAGTTGAAATACCAGTTTAGAAATTATGTTCAGTATAAATATAGTTAAAAGCAGAAACCGAAGTTCCAACCTATGCTTTCAAAGCTTTGCTACGACTGGGCTAAGGACAGGAAAGTGCTGAATGAACATCTTCATTTCGAAAGTGGATTAAATAAAGATTGAGTTATCAATCTTGAGGTAGAGGAATGCTAGTTAATGTTTATATTCTTACTTCATTTCCCGAATATAAATTTTGTTTGGAAATATTCTACCGTTTTCAAATATGAAATGCGCGTTTTGCAAGAATAAAAGGGATTTTTTAAATTCAACTAAGCAATGCATTGATTGATATAAAAATAACTTCGTTTGGCTTAAATTCTAAATATGTGAGAGATTAATGACGGCGATAGGCCTGCCCTATCACGTAAGTATATTATCTAAAGAAAACGTGGGTACTCTGACCACCAGGTGACAACGTCACGTAATGTTCAGAAGTATTAGTACCTCTGCCAACCCCTTCGGGGATATACGGTGGCGTGAACGTTTGAGTTAAGTTTGAGAATATTTAAATATGGTACGCAGATATCGTTACAGTTGGGATTCATATTGGATAGAAATATTCGAGGTTATTTGGTTAATGAGACGTATCCCGTGGTATATTGATTTTACACCACCACCACCACTATTCCAGCTGATCTACCAAGGTTTTATGTGAAAAGAAAGCTTCAGAAATTGCTTCATTTGATTGCATTGATCAATAACAGGAAATGCAATTCAAAAATTCCGTGAAAAAGAGAAATGGATCCAATAAAATACTATTGTATCATTGTTCGGAAACCACTTCAATAAATGAACTCTGCTTGTAAAACTTTCCCGAGTATTTCAATCTTCTTACGTATTTTAAATTATCTGGAGTACTCCAGACGTTAGCTTTGCGGAAAAACTAATTGATTAATCTTTTAGTTTTCAATAGAAATACCTACCTTAAGGTATATTTTCATTTTAAGTGAAACTCCATTTAGCCATTTCATTAATTTATGGGTGGTATGGGTGATATGGGTGGCCGTGTAGTGCCGGCTTAGAATGTCACTACCCCTTTCTACCCACGGGTGTCGTAAGAGGCGACTACTAAGGATATTAGGGCTTTTTATTAGATTTTTGAGCGATGCGGTTGGAGACCCATCACCAAAAACCTTTATTTTACCATCTTTTGTCCACTCAACTTCCAAAAGTGGCCGAGGAATTTATAATTCCTTAGCTCTGGCTACCCCTTCTAGAGAAATATAGCCGTGTATATATATATATATATATATGTATAGTATATGTATGTATGGGTGATAATGGTAAAAAATAATGGTGACATATAAATGGGGTGATAAAGTAAATTATAGGTTTTTAATCTCACCACTTGTCAACATACATACACATACTCACTCCATTAGTTCTCAATGAGGTGGGCAGCAAATATCATTGGCCACTTATACGATGCTGACAAACTTCTCAAGTTTCGTCTACATTCGTTAATCTTTTCATTCGTGCGCAATTTTATACTTCGGGCGCAAGCCTCTTTAAGCTCATTCACTATTTAATCTAAATGTTCTCTTCCTTTCTAACATTACCTTACGCATTAGTACTATAAATTTCTTTCAATATTTTGCATTCTCTCTATGTACCTAAATCTTCTTACCATTCTCTTTTCTATCTTTATACCACCACCATTGCAAAGCGCGGTTACATTTTTTATGATTTAGTATTTTTTGCAGATAATTCAAAGTAAAAAAATACCTCATTTAACGAACATTGAAAAAGAAAATAACTTACAATATTGTATTTCCTTTTTCATTCAGAAATACATCTAGTTATACATGAAAGCTCGTTAGTATAATGAGCAGCGCACTTTCGAATATCGTAACACAATATAGCCACTTAACTCTAATTAAGCTCGTATTTACGATTGGCTCCGTTACATGTCGAATGCGTTTAACAAAGGTTTATTCGGCTACAAACAGATTCAATAGTTGCAACTGGATCACACATATGAAAAGCCGTTTTTCGCTTTTAGCTCAGTACACAAGTCATTATTTCCTTGGAATACATAAATCATATATAAGGCTGTATTTATTAAATTCCTTCGTAAGTTTTTCATTAAAATATATTAAATAATAGTTACAAAAAATATATTGTATCAAGTATTATCAGTAAGTAAACAAAGCGACTGAAAGAACTACACCGCCTTGTTGAAGAATTATTACCATAATGACAGAAAGACAACATTTAAGGCTTTTATTCTTTGCAAACCGGTTACGAAACACTATCCAAAAAGGGTAGTCATAGTGATGTATCGTCATGACGTCACCAATGTTTACCATTCATGAGACTTCAACGGACTTTTCACTTAATTACATTACTCTCAGCCATACTACATAGGTTGATTGTCCCGAATAGGGGAAGCCAAGAGCTTTTGTATCAGAAATTTCACAGAATTGCTTGAAAAATATTAGCTTTTGGGTGCATATATAATCCAGACCCTTCCCTAAATGAAGCCTAAATTAGACGTGCCAGCTCAAACCTAATATATAAAATTCACGTGTCACAATGTTTGTCACCAAACTCCTCCAAAGCGGCTGAACCGAAATCGAAAATTTAATAAAAGCAAATAATAAATAAAGACTAAATAAAGGAAAGAAAAACTTCGACACAGGCGGGACTATGACATGAGGTTTTCATGAACAAAAAGATTTAAATTTAATAAAAGCAATTTTGCATAAAAATTTGGTAGATCTGAGTTTATTTTTAGAGCTATTTTTTATACTTTTAAGTTGTAAGGGTTGTCCATCCCTAACATTTTTATTTTATTTTTTCGACTTAAAATTCCCTAGAAATATTTTTTATGACTAAACAATGTTTGCCGGTTCATGATTTTTAAATATCTCACACTAAGGGGACCTTTTTACGGAATAGCGTCATTCAGTTGTTACGAGTCCCGATTGTGCAAAATAAGTGTGCCGTGCTGATGGCCACGTCATGCGTACGTCATTGCTGAACTCTGACTTTACAAGTTTATTTTTAGCACTTTTAATGCTTCCGCTGTTCCAACCCTTGCTATTTTTATGCTTGGCTTTTGCAATTGTTGTTTTTAACTGGAAAAGATTTGTGCTTTTTTTGCATGGTAAAAATAATATTTTATAATACCTTTCGCAACAGACGGAAATAGGTTGAAATTAGTGAACAGAAAATTCATTATAAAGAAAATAAGAACAATTTTGAAATTCAATGAAGATTTAATTAAACTATCATCAATTACTATGTAAACAAGTAGTCAACTAGTCTATATACGAGTATTGTTAAGTAATCTGAAAAGATGAATTGATGAAATTGATTGACAAGATGACATCTAGCAAACGCTGTATTAATGCGTCCACGAGGAAACGTTATCTAACCTAATATCCCAGAAACTGTTTACAATAGCTGCCCAGCACTTTCCTCATACATGTATATCTTTGGTAGTGTACATACATACGTACACACAAGCAGTTGGTTCCCCTTGGAGTAAGCAGAGACTAGAGATTGCCACTTTGCACGATCGTGACAAACGTCTCCAGCATCATTTACATCCATCAATCTTCTCATACATGCTCTTTTAACCTTCATACTTCGGACGCTTGCCTTTTTGAGCACTTTTTTTAGGTCCAATGTGTCCTCCGAGGTCGGCCAATGGTAGCATTATCATCCACATTAGCTCTATAAATCTCTTTGGTAGTCTGTGTAATATATATCTTATTAATTTAATATAGTTTCTGTGCATAATTTTGCAACCATATGAGACTCAAGCACTCTGCCCGCGCAATTTTCACTACAAGGGGATCAAAAGTTTTAGCTGCAGGAACTTATAATTATTACAAGTACGAAGACAACATTTTGGTTTATACTCGGAAAATAGCTGAGCTGCCTTCACATACCTGCCTTTGTATGGATAAAAGATGGAATAAAAACAAATTATAACTTACGCATGTATTCATCTCAAAGAAAGCCATCGCAAGAGTTTACACACCTGTAACAATAAAAAAAGGGTTAATATAGATCGCTTGCATACTATATTATCTTAGACCGAGGAAGAAAATTGCATATTCTTTATACAGATGTTTGGCCCCAGCTGGGATTGAACCTGAAATCTTTGATCATATCTCTTAAACAAGAGTGTAAAGTAATGAGTTAAATTTTGAGTTAATCCATGAATAAATGTTTAAAATACTCGTTCCTACATTATCAAACAAATAGATAAAAAGCTTCAATTTTTATCCACACATTTTTAAGATTTCAGATTTACATAATTTCCTATTTTCAACTACATAACTTGTTATTTTCCCAGCTAAATATAATCAAGGTAGCCGCTAAATTACAACCCGTGTCCCAATTTTATGCTACCTGAAATCAGGAGTGCTTGGAAAGGTCAAAGGTAGCGAAGAAGGGGTTCTGCCCCGGGCGCAAGTGTAAGATGATAGCGGTAGAACCATAGCCTGTCTGGTACGACATTAACTCTGAAAATTTAGGTTAAAGTAACCAGTACAGTCAAATGGATTTATTAGCGGTGAATAGAATTAAGTAGATTATGTTTTGTATCTTAAGGTACGAGGGTGGATTGATAAGTTCTCGGCCTCACATACAAATACTTATTATATTTTTATTGTACTAACCTCATTAGTTACGTATATTCTTTAGTAGTCACTGTGCAAAACTTTGTTTGATTAGTGTATGTGAATTTTAAGTTACAGTAAATTAAGTGAGACCAAGTGAAGTGTTTTTAGAAAATGGAGAAAATTGAACATCGTGCAGTCATGGAAATCTATTTTAAAAAAAATAACACCGAAAGGGATTGACGATGACATGCAAATAAAATAAGGGGAATCTACACCATCATATACCGCTGTAAAAAAATGGCTAGCTGAATTCGAACGCGGTCGAGACAGCATTGAAGATGACCCTCGCTCGGGCCGGCCCTCGACGTCCACGACCAAAGAAAACATCGACAAAGTGTGTGATCTCGTATTGGAAGACCGCCGATTGACTATCAGATAGATTGCTGACATCATAGGCATATCGTGCGAAAGAACACGAAACATTATAGTTCACAAACTTGGATTTTCTAAGGTCTCCGCTAGGTGGGTCTCAGGATTGCTTTCAGTTGAACAGAAGCGAATTCGACTCACGATTTCTCCCGATTGTGTGAAGATGTTTAAGGCTGATCAACAAGATTTTATGTATAGATTTGTGACAATGGATGAAACCTGGGTTCGTCACTACACTCCAGAATCAAAGCAACAATGCAAGCAGTGGAAAAAATCTGATGAACCAGCGCCAAAGAAAGCGAAGACAATTTTCTCGACTGGCAAAGTGATTTTGAAGTTTTTTGGGATGCTAAGAGTGTAATCATGGTGGAGTACCTTGCTAAAGGCGAAACCATCAACTCACCATACTATTGCACCCTTTTGCGTCGTTCACGAGAGGAAATTAAAGAGAAACGTCCAGGATTGCTCTCTAAAAAAGTGCTGTTTCATCAGGATAATGCTCGCGTTCACACTTCAGTTCTCTCAGTCGGACTTTCATATGTTTCGTCAGAAATTTTCGTCTAATGAAGAGTTCGAAGCCGCCGTAAGTCAGTATTTTAACGACCTTAATTAATCTTTTTTTAAAACAACAACCGTGATAGCCCAGTGGGTAGAACACTCGGTTATCGTGCAAACGACTAGTGTTCAAATCCTGGGTCGGGCCTACACCAATTCGTCTTTTCTAAAGACATATGTGTGGTTAATTTATCATGGTTGTTAACGGTGAGGGAAAACATCGTGAGGAAACCCACATGGCTGAGTTGTACTTAGTCATGTGACAGTGTATTCGTACAAAACGGCGATAGGGCTGCCCCTTATCACGTGAGTACACTGTCCATGCAAAACGTGGGTACTCTGAACACCAGGTGACAAAGTCACGTGATGTTAAGAAGTATTAGTACCTCTGCTAACCCCTTCGGGGATATTCGGCGTGAACGTTTATGCTTATTTTTTAAAACCGGTATAGAAGCTTTGGAAAGCAGGTGGAAGAAATGCATAGAGCTAGACGGAAAATATGTCGAAAAATAAAAATATTTTTAAATATTTTTTTTTAATAATATATATATTTATAATTATATATATTAATATATATACATATAAATATATATAGTATAGTAAGTAGTATATAAATAAATAATTATTCTATTCAATTCCATTCTAAAAAAATAGATTTAAAAATATTTTTATTTTTCGACATATTTTCCGTCTAGCTCTATATATTTATATATACTTACTATAGTACTATACGTACTTTTATATACTATACTTCCTATTCTTCAGGCCGCGAACTTTTTTATTTGAAGCAGACATATAGAGCATTATTGTTTAATTTATTGAATGTTTTAAATTATCACTATTGATAGAATAGTGTGTTTCTTTTTGTGAAATCTGTTTGAGAAATGTCTCATTTTAAGTTAAACTATAGTTCATTCCTTAACCCACAGTTGAGCTGTGTCCACGATGACCCACTCTGTTGATGTTGCGAGAAAATAAACGATACCGCCCTAATGGGGGCCACTTAGGCGGTAGCTATGAACTTTGGATGAGTTGCCGGTTGCGTAACTACCCTCTAATATTCTCTATTTATTAAAATTGCTTGAGGATGACGTAGTGATACGAAATATTGTATTATTAATTATAAGCGTCAAATATATATACACATATGCATATACTCACGGCTGTAAATTCCAAAAGGGGTAGCAGATCTTCAGCCACTTTTGGAAGTTAAGTGGGGAAAAGATTGTAAAATACATATTTCGGTGAAGGGTCTCCAATAGTATCGCCCAAAAATCAATTTCAATCCAATCACATCGTGTTGTCTTGCCGCTGTATTTTTTGTATATATTTAAAAAGAAAGAGGTTTCAAATAAATTGTTTTGGTCATTTACATAAAACAAAGTCAAATGTTTTGCCAAAGATAACCGAATATGTGTCTTGAAGTAGTATGATAACAAAATATGAATTATAAGTTATGTGATAAACGACATTGCAACCCCTTTGTAGTTGAAAAGCCAGTGAGTCCGATTCATGAAAAATGTATTTCGTCTTTCGACATTTCGTATCCCTCGGGATCGGTTTCTGTCGTGGAAATATCTTTAGAAATATGCATCGTCAACTGTCCAATATCACTGGTAATATTGGGTTGAATTAGGTTTTTGGAGTCTAGGGATCTTTGACCTTTGAAAGGGTTGCTATTTCCATCATACGTCTCAGGGAATCCGATTTCGAAGTCTTAAGTGGAGTTTCAAAGGATTAAGTGAGATTATTTGCGTGGCTTCGAGAAACAATTAAATGTATGTACTGTGATTTCTTACTAATAACTTTACTACATACATTAACTGTACGAATAGGTAGATACTATGGATCGCCACACTCTACGATCCTGGTGAACTAAATGAATACATTTACATTGATGAAAGTTTTAAAACATGACGATTTATGAAGTTGAATTTTAAAGGTTTGTGAAACTCGTACTATAATAGATTTCACAATATTAAAAAAAATGTAAAATAAAAAAAAACAAAATATTTGACATACCGTCTAAAATTTGTCCGAAAGGATATTATTTTGAGGAGACCACTTATAGTATCCCTAATTAAAATATTAATGTTATTCAAAGTAAACGGTAATTAACAATGTGTTTATAGTTTCATTCAACAAATAATTGATTCTGAACACTATGTGCCCAGAATCTCACGTCATTTACAGAATGATTAGTACCTCTGACAGCCTTTCGGGACATATGGCGTGAAGGTTGAGTTTGAGAGCGAGAGTTTAAGTTTGAGAATAAATTTATAAAAAAGCGGCCAAGAGCGAGATGGACTCGCTAATGAAGGGTTCCGTAGCAGCACTAGCAGCAGGTAGGTAACATCCCAATTAACAATTTAAAGTCGTTCAATAGTTAAGTTAACGTTATTTTGTTACCACTGTTCGTAAAAGCTATGTCACACTAATGTTATAATAACGTTAACTTAACGCGAAAAGGGCCCCAATTATACGACCTCCAATGTTGTATAATGGTCATACAAAAGTCAGAAGATGACTCCGTTAACGTCATTCAAAAGTCGTGTGAACGTTTATGAATTACCACTTTCATCGCGCAGTAGTCGCACCGTAACTTTACAACCACCTGTTTGGTTATATTGCGGTCATACAGATGTTTTTGAATTATTAAAACGTTTTATATGAGTCTAGTAACAACCCCTGAAAGGCTGCTAAATATTTCTTGTTAGTTGTTGTTTTTATTTGGAGATTTAAGTGCAAGATAAATAATTACAAGGAATTACTTCCTTGGGAAAAGAAATTAGAGTATTATGTGACTTTCATATTTTGCTTACAATATTTGTAGTTAATTACCGATTAGTTCGACTGGGAATTTAAGTTTTACGATAATATACCTATGTAAATACAATTCATATTTTCATGCCCCTTCTTAGTTTTGTGTTTAAAACATCATATTTTTATTACCAAAAATAAATTTATTTTTAAAAATGTCAGACATATTGCTTTGGTTGCATACTTACCTCTTTATGACGTTTTAAAGACACAAAGTCTTTTTAAGGTTATTTGAAGACCATGCAATACGCCATTAAAGCTAGCTATTAGGGTTCCTTATAACATTTAATTATTTTTTTATACATATAACAAATAGCATTGCAGTACAGATACGCAGAAGAAAAGTAAGACCTGATGTGGAGGTCTGAAAGCCGGGAACCTCCACATCCAGTCTTAGTTTTTCTGCGTTTTCATACTATAACAATATTCGTTAATTAAAATTAGATAAATCGCCAAATGTAAAAGGTATGTGAATGTATTTTTATAATAGTTTTTTTTAATGTGTCAACATTAACCTAAATTAATTATCTTTGAATTTATTTCAGGTAAAACCCATTCTTAGCAAAAGTAAAGAAAAATTTATAAGTAACTTCTATCGGAAATATGGTTGAATATTTGTATCATATTCTAATTATTGTTTCAATAAGCATACAATTTTCTATTCATGATTTCACATGGTAATTAAAATACTTAAAATCAATAATTATATTTAATTTATAAGTATGGACGAGAGGAACAAAATATACATATTCATTATAAGGAATGCCAACAATTTAACATTTGACATTCTCTACAAAATACGTAGATTCCGATTTAATGATGTTATTCATATCACACATATGTATAAACTTTTTAGTGCATGATGAGAAATTTTAGAGTCAAGAGTCCAATATTTCAAATCCTCCTGAAAGGTATTGTCTTTTTCATTATCTGTATCCAAGATTATATTATTCATTTCTTTTCACTGGACAGTGACAAGACAATGATCACTAAGATAGTCTTCTGAAAATTTACATACATACATACATATACTCACGGCCACAAATCCCTAGAAGGGGTATCCAGAGCTAAGGAATTAGAAAATCCTCAGCCGCTCCTGGAAAACTGAGTGGGGAAAAGTTGGTAAGTAAAGGTTGTTGGTGATAGGTCTCCCACCGCATTGACCAATAATCCCTTAAAAGCCCCAATACCGTTGGTCGCCTCTTACGTACAGAAATGGGGTAGTGCTATTCTAAGCCAACACTACACGGCGAGAAATTAAAAACATTACATTTTAAAAAATAATAATTATAATAAATACCAAAACAAAGATGACTGATGAAAAGTTTACCATATATTTTATGGTGGCCGCATTAGGAACACTTTTAACAAATTCAACTGTTTAACTGCTAACAAAATTAAATAAAATATCACATGTATTAAATAAAACCATTTTAACATTACTATTAAAATTTATCAATCAATAAAACATTTAAATCATCATTTAGAAAATTCGATATCGTAAAAAATCTTTAGCGATATTTTAATACTTAATAACCTAAATTAGTACTGAACCATTTGTTGCTCTTGCGTTGTACCCTTTTCTTCTTTAACATTATTTGTGGTTAATACCAAGGTAGCCTTGTACTTTTTAATAATTCGTAATGTCGAGATACAGTTTTTTTGAAAGCTCCACTATGTTTAAGTTTTCTCCATGAATAATCCGATATCATTTTCGCATCAAACGTTACGTAAATATGGCGGCCAAGGCGTTTTAAGGTCAAAACTTAACTCTAATGTGACTACAAAGTCATGGCATGACATTAAATGGACAAAATGTAATATAAAAGTTATATTTGAGTTGTAATCAAACAACCAAGTCATTTAAGTGTCTTAAATTGACTGCTGTATGACATACTAGTGACCGTTTCATAAACGTCAATGTTAAAACCTGTATACAACTACTGCATTATATAAATGTCATATAATGGTTTGCCAAGCACCAAATTTTGTCAGTTGGAAACGTTTATTCGACTGTAACGTTAGTATGACTATTGCGTGGTCGTACAAACGTATTAGCTAAAACTTAAATAAAACGTTATATACTTTAGTCTTGCCAACATTGCTATGACTAGTTTAATGTAACATATTCGTCGCACGACCAAATAGTTAAATTAAATACGTCTATAGGACCTAGTAATGATCTAATTACTGTTATAGGACAGCTATTCAACTTTATGTCGTACAAATAATGACTTATACGACGTTTTTGTTTATTGGGATAGTAATATACAAGTTTAAAATGTTTAGTTTAAAATGTTATTTACTTATCACTGATTTACTATGTGCCGTGTAGTGCCGGCTTAGAATGTCGCTACCCCTTTCTACTCACGGGTGTCGTAAGAGGCGACTAAGGGTATTGGGTCTTTTTATTGGATTTTTGGGCGATGCGGTTGGAGACCCATCACCAAAAACCTTTATTCTTACCGTCTTTTCCCCACTCAATTTCCAAAAGTGGCTGAGGAATTTATAATTCCTTAGCTCTGGTTACCCCTTCTAGGGAAATATAGCCGTGAGTATATGTATGTATGTATGTATGATTTACTATAAGAAAACAATGGTTCACGTTTTATGCGTAAGGCCTGTGATAGTAAAATTATTGTTATATATTTCAGTGAAATTAATAAATTAGGTAAGTAATTTGATTTATGACGTTTAAAAATAGAACTACTGGCTAGATCTCATTCAAACCAATTTTCATTAGTAGTTTGTATAGTAATACACATACATACATACATACATACATACATACATACATACATACATATTCTCACGCCGTTAGTTCCCATTGGGGTAGGCAGAGACTATCGATCGCCACTTTGTACTATCCTGGCAAACCTCTCTAGCTTCATTCACATCCATCAAATTTTTCATACATGCTCTTTTATTCTTCGTACTTCGGACACCTGCCTTTTTGAGCACATTTTCTATTTGATCTAAATGTGTCCTCCGAGGTCGTCCTCTACTAACATTACCTTCCACATTGGCTCTATATATCTCTTTCACCACTTTACTGTCATCCATCCTCTCTATGTGCCTAAACCATCTCAACATTCCTTTTTCTATCTTTCTTACAATATCATCTTTTACACCACACCTTTCACGAATCACATCATTCCTCACACGATCACATAACCTTACATTACAAACTTTTCTGAGGGATCTCATTTCTACTGCATTTACTCTGCTTTCATGCTTCTTCTGCCACACCCAACATTCACTGCCATAAATAAGCGTAGGAACGAGGACAGCATCATGCACAGCCATTCGGGCCTTTTCGGACACCGATTGACTAGACATGAGACTATCCAGTGCTCCATTTACCGCATTACCCTTTTTTACTCTTCTTTCAATGTCTTCATCACACTTTCCATCCCTAGTAAACAAACTTCCCAGATATACGAACTCTTTCACTTGTTCCACTTTCTTACCATTGATCTCAAAAAAAAAAAAAAAAACGTTTATTTACAAGAACAAGAGTATTTATAAAGATGTTAAGTAGTTATTATGTGCTTTGCCTGCTCTGCCATGAGGCGTGTAAATATTTGAATCATTAGGCTAGAAATTTCACTCAAAAAACACTAATTAAAAAATAAAAATGTTACATATTGTCACATGCCAAGTATATGCCTACAAAATAAAAACAAACAAACAACAAATAATGTCAAAAATTCAATTTTAAAAAGATAATAATAATAACAATTTAAACAAAAAAGAAAGAATAAAATCAAATCACATGTCACAAAATATTAAATCACATGTCACAAAATATCAAATCATAAACAATTAAATGTCACAATTATCAATAAAATCTTGGATAGAATAATAGCACTTCTCAATTAAATAATTAAACAGCTTCAATCTAAATTCTTTAAATGCCTTATCCTTTAAATTATCGCTAATGACATTGTATAATTTCACAGCCATGTAAGATGCATTGCGGTGACATATAGCCAAACCCTTTGTAAACGGGTACTCTAGTTGTAAGTTATGATGTCCACGTTGGGGCCTATTTGTTGGTGTTTTAAGTCTAAAAAGGGACTGATTTTTGTGAACAAATATTAACATTTCATATATATACAGGGAAGGGAGTGGTAATATTCTTAACTTTTTGAATAACGGCACACAGCTATCGAGAAAATCAGCGCCACACAATATTCTTATACTTTTTTTTTGAATTTTAAACGCCCTATCGCTGTCTACAGAATTTCCCCACAGTATTAATCACGCATTCAGTCATATTCTCCTCTCTCTCAAAAACCATGGTTTTGGTTTTATCCACATTTACTCTCATTCCTTTTCTTTCAAACGACGCACATGCAATATTCATCATCTCTTGCAACTCCTCAACCGACGATGCAAGTAACACTTGATCATCAGCATATAAGAGGCATTTGATGACGAATCCACCCATTCTCAGTCCATAATCACTTTCACGCAACTCTATCAGACAGTCATCCATGAACAAGTTGAAGAGCCACGGAGAAGCTACACATCCCTGTCGGACACCCCTAGAGATACCGAACCAGTCTGTGTTTTCCCCGTTTATTCTTACACATGCACTAGAATCCTCATAGAGTGATACCAGTGCACGTATAAGTTGGCTCCCCAAGCCGAACTTGGATAACACCTCCCACAAATACTTCCTTACCACCCTATCATACGCCTTCTCTAAATCTATGAAGGAGCAATACACCTTTCGATTCTTGGCTAAGAACTTTTCAGTGATGCTCCTTAAAGAGAAGATTTGATCCATACATCCCATTCCCTTTCTAAATCCTGCTTGCACATCCCAAATTTTGTCATCTGTTTCATACATCACTCTTTCAATCAATACCTTTGCATACAATTTACCGAAAACACTGAGTAGGCTGATTCCGCGGTAGTTTTTAGCTTCCTGGTGTGACCCTTTTCCTTTATATAAGGGCACAATTACTGCCCTGCACCAATCTCGTGGTACTTTACCACTCGACCAACACTTTTGAAAAAGGAAGTACAGCCAGGAAGCCACCAACCCTTTACCAGCCCTCAGCATTTCGATACTTATCCTATCATACCCTGCCGCTTTCCCTACTTTCATACTTTTCAATGCTTTCATTACTTCATCCATACTAATCTCACTGTCACTACTGTCACCCAATGCCTCATTCCAGTCAACATTGCTGCCAATTGGCGAAGAAATAGGTGAATCCTCTTTTTCAAAGAGTCCCTCAAAATAGTTCTTCCATACTCGTCTTATGCTATTTTCATCCGTCGCCAATTCACCCTGTTCATCCCTCACTACATTCACTCTCGTGTTTTGGGAAACTCCCTTTTCTTTCCGGATATATTTCCAGAACAACTTTTGGTTATTCCGGAAATTATCAGAGAGTTTCCTCTAACACCATTCTATCAAATCACACTTTTTCTTTTCTATTTTCTCCTTAACCTCATTCTTAACTCTCTTATATTCATCTTCACTATTCTTCACTACATCATCGGTTACTCTCGCATCCATTCGTTTACTAGCTTTGATCGCTAGTAAATCTAACCAAGCTTTCTTCTTATCTCCAACTGCCTCTTTCACATCTTTATCCCACCAACTCATATATTATTAATATAATACACATCATATATTTTTTTCACTTTTATCATGCCCATATTTTAGAAGTTACGGGGGGGGGGACACACATTTTACCACTTTGGAAAAGTCTCTCGCGCAAACTATTCAGTTTTGAAAAAAAATATATAAGAAACCTCAACATCATTTTTAAATACCTTTTTATAGATACCCCACACGTATAGGTTTGATGAAAAAAAATAATTGAGTTTTAGTTCTATGTATGGGGAACCCTAAAAATTTTGTTTTTTTTTCAGATTTTATTTTAAAATCTTAATGCAGTTTACAGAATACATCTACGCACCAATTTTCAATAATGTAGTTCTTATAGTTTCAGAATAAACTGGCTGTGACATACGGACGGACGGACGGACGGACAGACAGACAGACATGACGAATCTATAAGGGTCCCGTTTTTGCCATTTGGCTACGGAACCCTAAAAACAGTGTTTGTCCCAGAGTGTATGAAGCACATACATTTTTTATTACCCTTATTAATAAAATCCTAGGAAGCAAACAGGAGCGAGTTAACAAATAGCAACTGAATAATAGATATAAAGCGCTATCAAATTTATTTCCAAATTGATTTTAAAGCTGCTTCCAAAAATGTGTTGCGATATGGTTCAGTGAATCATCGGAACAGCGCGATTTTAACAAATAGCTTCATTGGATCAGTGGACAGAGATGTATTACCTAATTTGTTTTCAGCCTGGCGCTACCGTTCCCAATTCTGCGATTAAAATGTCTGATTTAATCCTCGTTTTCTATTGGCAACGTTTTCGAATTAACACGTATTTTATTCAAGTATTAGCTGTTTAGTGGAGGCTTAGAATAACACTAATCAAATTATTCTGCAGGCAATTTAGGGACTTTTAAGTGAATTTTGGCAGTATGGTCGCAGTTCCTTATTTTACCATTTCTTGCCTACTTAGCTTGAAACTCTGGCTACCCTTTTTTGGGATTTGTAGCCACGAATATATTTGTATGTAAACTTGCGACACTAGTGCTAGTTGTATCTAAATTACTGGATGCATAAGAGACAAAGTAAAATATAACCCTGCAATAACGAAACTAACAATGCAGCAAGAAATCTTACGATAAAACTTAAGGAACAACATTTATTATTAAGTATTCAACAACCAAATCAATTAAAATTAGCAGCTGCTATTCATAAAATCTTACACTTTCAATTAAAACTCTATAAAATCTTATACTTTCAATTAAAACTCTATAAAAACAAACACTCTATCAAAGCACAAAAGAAGAAAATACATTTTCAGCGAGACTATACCGGGAGACAATTCAGCTCGGGTACAGTGAGCGACAACAAGCGTCCAGCATTCGAGGCACGAGCTCGCTTCGAATTGAGAGCTAATTAAATTATGATCTGCATTCGGCGGCATGCTCGGCGATTTGCTGAATGCCTTTATTAAACATCGTCTTTATCATGATTGTGTGATTTGGGTTTAATGAAATAATGTGGATTGATTTTGGCTTTGAAATGTAGGCTGGACTTTACTATTTATTTTACTGTTGTTTTTTTGTTATGTAATATATGTATTATGCTGATATATGAGTTAGTATTTCATTGAAACTGAACATTTTATTGTCATACAAGTTTTGTAGTCCATAAAGCAACAAGTGTTAACATAATTGTTTGCTTTTATTAGTTTTTTTATAACGTTATGTGTTGGCAACAAAAATACAGTGAAGTTTTGTTATCAGATTATGGCGTATACCCTGAAAACTACGGAGATAAAAAAAATACATACTACAGAACGAACTATATTATTTTTTTTAGCAAAAAAATCATATGAAAGAATCTTTTCAATGAAAAACCCACAGAACCGTCCTGAATCACGTCATTAGTTCTTCTACCTCACCGCGTGAAGGCTCTATTATTTGTGGATCAATGGTTCCTACCTTCGAAGAAATATATCTATCTACTTTGCTACGAATATTGTGGCCTTGTCTTTTTTACACGATCGGAAAGAGATAGAATATAGCATGAAGGAATTTATATGTAGGTAGGTATTTTCGATTGAAAGAGTGGAACAATTCAATTATACTTGAAGTGAAACGAAGGAACTGCGAACTTGCAATCTCAAAACTATTGAAAATCTTAATTTCGTTTGACGCAAATAGTCTTGAAATTGTAAAAGTCTTTTAATATAGTAAATTGTGAATGAAACTAACCATTTTCTTCCAGAGGGTGTCGTAAGCGGTGACTTAGAGTTTTTGGGATTCTCCTTGGGGTAAGTTAAATATGCGTGCGACATGCGAATAATACCTAGTCTTAATAACCTATATTAATTCACCACAGCCGATAAAATTAAAACGATGGCGAATCTTATACCAAAAATTATCGCATCGTGTAATAAATAGGGATTTTTCAAATTTCGGCTCATCAGCACCGCAATCGATTTACTGTCTCAAAGGAGTGTAACTTCTCACTCGCGGTACATACAGGTGCTAGTGATTTCTATCTCACGAAAAAAGAATTAAATAAAATGAAAGGAATCTCCTATCGTCATAAATTAATAAAATACTTTATATTAAACATGAAGATAAATAAACAACAGATAGGTGTTTCTGAATTTCTACTACACACGTTATTGTTAAAAAGTTACCGTTTGCAAATCCCAACATAAATTTTAGACAGAAAATCCTTTTATTCAACAGTTCTCGTATTCTGCAGAGCGTCATTGTTTCGTATTTCAACAATTGTTGGAACTCAACCGCTGGACATAACCGAGCTAATTGCGCCTGGCTTATTTATCGAGCACAATTCATTACATCTTTGGAAAAAAGATACATCGTTATGAGATAAAGGGTATATTGAACATTTTCAATTGTGTTTGTGTTAGTTTTGGCTCATTTTATTGCAAGACCACAAAAAACATAGTAAAATTTTCACAAAATTGTGAAGCATTTGCCTAGAAGTGGGAAAAATAAAGGCTATATAATAAAAACACTGCAGAGGTTCTGTGATTTTGAGTATTATGTGACATTGCATTCACACTCATTGCCTGGACAGTTAGTATAAGATCCCGCTACTAAATTTCTACGTTCATAACGTATTGAGTCAAAAACACATATTAACATAAGTTTATGAATAGGAGAATACACTGACAAGACGCAGCCAGGCAAAAGTTGCCGCAAGTAATTTTGATTTAATTAATGTTTATTGTTTTTCGAAGAAGAAGAAGTTTTTAGCTGTGTAGTGTCGGCTTAGAATAGCACTACCCCATTTCTCCCGGTGGGTGTACGTAAGAGGCGACTAGCGGTATTAGGGCTTTAAAGGGATTATTGGGCGATGCGTTTGGAGACCCATCACCAACAACCTTTATTTTACCATCTTTTCCCCACTCAACTTTCCAAAAGTGGCTGAGGGATTTCTCATTCCTTAAGAGCTTATTCCATTACACTTTGTCGTTGCTGAATTCAGACGTCCTTCGAAGTTACTGCCGCAGACGCTTGTTATTCCACTACACAAATTTCAGTTTGAACGTTATTCCACTAGTCTGAATTCAGATTCTGTGGCTTTCAGACGTCTTCATTCAAACAAATGGAATAAGCTCTTTAGCTCTGGCTACCCCATAGGGATTTATAGCCGTGAGTGTATGTATGTATGTTTTTCGAAGACAAATTTCGTTCACTTGTTTTCGAAATATAATAACATCCCCATCATAGCAATGTATACATACATATGCGTTATGATCTCTACCGATGATTTGGCTAGACATACAAACAAATACTTACATATAACATAAACATAACATAAACGTTCACGCCGTTTTATCCCCGAAGGGGTTGGCAGAGGTACCAATACTCCTGAACTCACATGGCAAGCGCCATCTAGTTTCCAGAGAAGGTACCCACGTTTTGCTTAGACAGTGTACTCACGTGATAGGGGGCAGGCCTATCGCCGTTTTGTACGAATACACTGTCACATGACTAAGTACAACTCAGCCATGTGGGTTTCCTCACGATGTTTTCCCTCACCGTTAGCAACCATGATAAATTAACCACACATATGACTTTAGAAAAGACAAATTGGTGTAGGCCCGTCCCAGGATTGGAACTCACGCCCTTCTGTTTTTCGGGCGGGTGTTCTATCCACTGGACTATCATGTCGCAACAAATACTTACTTCTCTATTATCTATCTATCATCTATTGCAATAGTCTGCAAATTGAAAATAGATTGATTTTACATACGGGGTAACCAGAGTTTCAGACCTAGAAATTCCTCAGGCACATTTGGAAGTTGATAGGGAACAAGATGATAAAGTGTTATTGGTGATAGGTCTCCAACCGCATCGCCCAATACCACTTAGAAAGCCCCATACCCTTAGTCGCCTCTTACAACACCCGTGGGTAGAAAAGGGTAGTGACATTCTAAGCCGGCACTCATCCTTATCCTCACAGACCATATATAAGTACCTACCAAGGGGCTCGAGGAGGCCCTATATTATATACGGTGATTTGGCCTTAGTCAAACAGGCTAGTCAATTGCGGGTTGGCAGACTAACGACTACTACCATGATAGTAGCCGGGACCGACGGCTTTACGTGCCCTCCGTCCGAAGCACGGAATCATCTTAATTTTCCGATAATCGGGTGATTCAAGCCTGCAATATCTATCCGAACTTGATTATATCAAACAATTTAAATTTGTGAGATTACCCCCGGGGATCGAAGCCGAGACCTCCATACTTGAAACTAAGCGCTTAACCGCCGGACCACGGAGTCAGTCGGCACTGCACGGCATTATTTAATTTAAGTATTATCAGTCTATAGTTTTGCTGAAATTATACAGGAAATTATGGCCGAATTTCAATCACTGGATAAACACTAGTTAATTGTTAATGTTTTATTGGCAATTGCAATTTCAGTTTCGTCCAAAGCCTACTTGAATTGATTGGCTTCGAAAACAATAGCTCAGAGAATATGCACTGAAATACGTTGAATCGCTGTTACTTAATAATTCTCTGAATCTCAATTGGTATTGTTTTCAATGAAATATCGAGTACGTTTTAATTTGATGCAATTTAATTAGTTTACTTAAAAATCAGAAATGCAATACTTTGAATCGTGGTTTGTTTGTTCAATACATACATACATACATATACTCACGGCTATATTTCCCTAGAAGGGGTAACCAGAGCTAAGGAATTATAAATTCCTTAGCCACTTTTGGAAGTTGAGTGGGGAAAAGATGGTAAAAATAAAGGTTTTTGGTGATGGGTCTCCAACCGCATCGCCCAAAAATCCAATAAAAAGCCCCAATACCCTTAGTCGCCTCTTACGACACCCGTGGGTAGAAAGGGGTAGCGACATTCTAAGCCGGCACTACACGGCAATAATTTCGTTAAAAAAGTCACACAGTCACATCTTAAATTGACAGATTATTCGTCTTTATGCATAATAAGCTTGACTCTCTACAATGAAAATCATAAATAAGAAAATATCATAGTAAGTTGCAGTACTACAACAATGACGACAATGCGACGATGAGACGGGCCTACACCAATTTGTCTTTTCTAAAGACGTAAGTGTGGTTAATTTATTTTGATTATAAACGGTGGGGATAAAAATCGTTAGGAAACCAACATGGCTCTGTTTTACTGCAACTACTTCTGAAAAATAAATGTACCCATGTATACTGAAAAAAAATTAGGTTGTAACTTAGTTAAGGAGAAAAACAGAACAAAATGGCGGCAGCACATAGCTCGACATTAAACTATATTTCAACTGAAAACACACTATACTTACAGCATCATAATATTGATAAATAAAGCTGTAAGTCATAATAAACGGGTATATTTCATAGCGGAATCGCCCGCTCGCGCCGTTTACCGACTGCTAACTGGATACGGAGTTATTCTACTCAATCCGCATATTAAATCCAGTCCGACTTTACAAATAATTTATAGCACAAGATAATGCTGTAATGCTCCCATAAATCACTACTTTATACCATATTCGTTTCAAATACAATCTGCAGATAGCATTTTATTAACATAACTTGATTTGTTTTATGTTGTCACGGCAGAGTCTAAAAAACAGATAAGGGCGCGTTTTAGTACTTTCTAAATTAGGTGCTATAGCGTGCTTTATTTTGTGGTGTGCGTTATTAGCTGTTAGTAGAAGCTGGATAAAGGAATTTTATATTGGACTGTGCTATAGAGTCATTCTAAGACAAACAATAGTTACTGCTTGCCCCAGTAGCCATTAATGGTGTGAGTATAATATAGTTAAGCAAACAATAACAGTTCTTTCTATACATTGCGTTATTAAGTCATCAATTGATTGTCAAATTCTAAAGATTTAAAACCTATGTTGCAAATAAATATTTTTCAGCACGTATTTGATATTTTTGAAGTTCAATAAGTATTCAGTAGTTTATCAAAGGTACGTTTCCTTCTCTGTGCGCTGTCACTGCATCTCGCAGAGCTTATTTACATAATCTTAATTTATCTGGGCCAGTTATGTTCTAGCTGAAATCTCAATTTGAATAGATTTCATAATATTAAATGCTCCTGTAGAACCATTTAGCAATTATTTAAATAATAAAATACAGTGTTTTCTGTTAATTACATCACGAAACAAACAGTAAACACTGCTACACTGATATTTTAAGTATATACATAAAATTCAGAACAATAATTTAGGTGCTTTTTGTGCTCTTGCCTTTTGTTGCCAACAAAATCATAAGTCAAATCAGTCTTTTACATTTTATTTATGACACTCGAAATATAAAAGGGATAATATAATATGTTTTGTTGAGGATTTGTTATTCAAATTCTACATTTATATTGTCTAGAAAAATATACATGCATATACATACATACAAACATACATATACTCACGCCGTTAATTCCCATTGGGGTAGGCAGAGACTATCGATCGCCACTTCGTACGATCTTGGCAAACCTCTCTTGCTTCGTTTACATCCATCAATCTTTTCACACATGCTCTTTTATTCTTCATACTTCGGACGCCTGCCTTTTTGAGCACACTTTCAATTTGGTCCAAGTGTGTCTTTCATGCATGCACATGCATATACTCACGGCCATAAACCCAAGAAAGGGATAGCCAGAGCTATAGAGCTGGAGACTCCTCAGCTACATTTGGAAGTTGATAGGGAAGAAGATGGTAGAAATAAAGTATCGATGGGGATGGGTTTCCAACCGCATACGCATTGCCCAAAAACCATTTAAAAGATCCCATACCCTTAGTCACCTCCTATGACACCCATGGGTGGAAAGGGGTAGTGACATTTTAAGCCGGAACTACAAGGCAATTTTACGTTTATATTGTCTAGAAACCCTCTTTCCTTATAATTTAATGTTTTTTGACATGAATTCCTCATGTGGGGATTATTACTCATAAATAAAAGATGTTATTAAAGGAAAGAAAAATTTCGACACTGGCGGGGTTCGAACCCGAGACAAGAGCGACGGGGGCGTATACCCGAAGGTCGCGGGTTCGAACCCCGCCAGTGTCGAAATTTTTCTTTCCTTTAATAACATCTTTTATTTATGACCTCTTTCCTTATATTTAGTAATGCTGTATAAACTGTAGGTACATGCGTGCATTTCAGAAGTATTAGTACCTCTGCCAACTCCTTCGGGGATATTCGGCGTGAACGTTTATGTTTATGTTATGTTATGTTAAAGGAGTACCCGGAGATGAATTTAAGAAAATCTTGCAACTTCAGTTTGTTAACACGTCATCTACACCAGTGCTTAAATTGTTTGGTGCATATTCATGTACGCTCAACACAATGAGTAATAAGTATGACGTAAATGTTTAATGCTTCCAGAAAAAAAGGTTTAGCAAAACATTGTTGTTTCGAACCATTATTGGAGTAGCAGTTCCATACAATTACCAAGTTTTTTTTTAATTGAACTTTAAATAAATTTTCATGCTATATTTAAAACTCAAACCCCAGCAATGAACAAGGAGAGCATTTTCACTTTGCCCATCTAAGTGTATAAACACTGACGGGAAGAAAGTAAACAAAAATAGAGTTATGTAACGCGACAGAACCCGTGCAATCGAATATATTGCATCAAAGCACGTTGAAATATTGCCAAGTTGCGAGCAATGCGTCACTGAGAAACGAAATGGTTTTATTTCTTGTGCGGTTTGCTAGGAGATAGAACGACCTACAATAGCACGTTTGCCTTTCTACACCAAATCTGGTGGTTTAAAACAACTATCTCTTTCACACTTCCAAGGTACCGTATGTTTATCTCTTTCTAACCAACGAGCTCGCGGTATAATCGCGAGCGTGCTACGGACCCTGAAGCTCCAATCTGAATAATACGGGAGATTTGGACCTTTGTTTCTTATTTTACTATCATGATTTGAAAACATCAATAATAAACTTTACAACCCGGAATCTAAGATGAGCTTAAGTTGGTAAGATATGGAAACCACATGTTATGTAGAAAATCGTATAGTTTCTTATATTAACGACATGATAGTCCAGTGGGTAGAACACCCGCCCGAAAACAGAAGGGCGTGAGTTCCAATCCTGGGTCGGGCCTACACCAATTTGTCTTTTCTAAAGTCATATGTGTGGTTAATTTATCATGGTTGCTGACGGTGAGGGAAAACATCGTGAGGAAACCCACATGGCTGAGTTGTACTTGGTCATGTGACAGTGTATTCGTACAAAACGGCTATAGGCCTGCCCCCTATCACGTGAGTACACTGTCCATGCAAAACGTGGATACCTTCTCTGGAAACTAGATGGCGCTGCCATGTGAGTTCAGAAGTATTGGTAGGTACCTCTGCCAACCCCTTCGGGGATAAACGGCGTGAACGTTTATGTTATGCTATGTTATGTTTTCTTAAGTTACTTTGTTTCATGAAGAAGGCAAATAGTTAATCATATGACTTTTGTTCCGAAAAAATTTCTATCCCTATTACTGCTAATGTGTAATATCCCCTTCTAAAACCAATTTCGACTCATAGGTTGTTAAACTAAGCTGCAAGTAAAACCAAAATTAAAAAAAAAACACTTATAGATTTTTGTTCGTGTTTTAATGACACGATATCGGAAAAGGATTTGTACGGATAATTCACAACACGATGATCGGAAAAAGCTTATAGTGACGACGATACAAGGGTCTTTGAACTTGTATTATCTCTGTAAGGTTTTAAATGCAATTTATAGAGATAATGCAAGTACTGTTTGTAGATTTTCATACTCAAATTCTTTTAGCAACTATTATCATGCTGCTTTTCTACCCCCGGGTGTCGTAAGAGGCGACCAAGAGTATGGGGATTTTTATGCTGTTTTAAGGCTATTCGGTTGGAGACCCATCACCAGATACTTTATTTAAGATAAGATAAGATAAGAAAAACATTTATTCATTGCTACACAGTTAACAATATAACTAAAAACATTAAAAACGAAACTAAACAAAAATAACAAAAAAAAAAAAAATAACAAGATTTTAAAAACAAAAGTTAACATTAAAAGTTAATGTTAACATTAAAAGTTATTTCTACCATCTTGTCCCCTATCAACTTCCAAATGTGGCTGAGGTGTTTCTAGCTCTGAAGCTCTGGCTACCCTTTTTGGGGATCTACGGCCGTGAGTATATGTATGTATGAAATCAACGTAACGTACTTATGAGTGCTTTTCGTCAATATTGTAATTGCAGTTCTAAAGTGGAGTTTTTTACTTTTAAAATTAACTAAAACAATTGTAAAACACAATTATAACAAAAGAACAAACATCCATTCCTTCCTTATTTCCGCGTATTTGTTTCAGTAAATTCGTCACGTGGGAAATCGGTCCGGTTTGTCCGTGTCCCGGGAGTCCGTACGTTGATCCTGAGCCACACCGGATTTTCGACTCGCATCTCAATGAGCCTGCCCTTTGCTGTTAAGCTACTTCGCTCTTAAGCCGGACGGACACAACTGGGTTAATAATGAATTGGAAGTAGTAGGGCGGGCGGGTATTTTATATCATTAAAAAATAAAAGCTTTTGTTTTACTTTTTGGGTTAGAATAGGAGTGATTTGATTATCTCAATTTTATGTTTAAGCTGTTCTATTCTCGTTTTTTGCTGAGTTCATTTTTTTTTATAATTAAAGTAAAGAGTAATTAAATTCTTGAAACATCATGCAGTATAGGAACTTTGAAACAACAAAATTCTCTATCCTATAATGTCTAATGGGAGTTGTTAAAGCCAGATAAAACTCACGCTCGCGTTCGCTATCAATTTATAGACCATCTTGTAACAATAAACATTTCAATTTCGCCTAACATATTATTGGTACATCTGAATATTTCAAGAAAATACGATACAAGAAAAACTGAAATTGGGCCATATACAGCCAACATTGTAATTTATAGAGTTGTTGCTTCGCCCGAGTGAATTATTATCGCCAAGTCTATAATCTACTTAGCCAATACCGATAAACCTATAGTTTTGAAAACGATATGTAGAAGAATACATTCTGTTTCCGTTTTTTGCAAATAGTAGTTGTAGTTTTAGGTATGTTTATTAAATATATTAAATATATATATTACACTATGATATTAGTGCTGTGTAGTGTCGGCTTAGAATAGCCCGTTTCTTACCGTGGGTGTACGTAAGAAGTGACCAAGGGTATAGGGGCTTTTTAATGGATTTTCGGGCGATGCGGTTGGAGACCCATCCCCACCTTTATTTTGCCATATTCTCCCCACTTAATTTTCAAAAGTGGCCGAAGAATTTCTAATTCCTTAGCTCTGGCTACCCCTTCTAGGGATTTATAGCTGTAAGTATATGTATGTATGTATTTTAAATACATTGCCTTAAATAACTTACAAGAGGCGAGTAGGATATTTACAGATTAAATGTCTTTAGCATTGAAAAAGAATGGCGAAATTATTGAATAAAAATAGTGGAATTTAAAAAACTTCGTTACTTTTGAATCATTTCAAAATATGACTAACTTGCTTATGATCGCAAATAAAATTACAATAAAATTCAGATTCATTTACAGAATCTCAGCATCGCCAAGATTTCCTTGATATCATTTTTTCCAGCGGGTTTCATTAGTGCCACGAACTCTGCACTACAGAGTACAGCTAATAAGCGAAATGAAATAAAAATTTCACAATTCTGCAACAATGGAAGGAGAGCCCTCCCACCTCGTTTAGTCTGGGAGCTTCCAGCGCTGGAGCGAAGCAGGAAAATGCGTCGTTTTTTTATTTTCATTTCACCTGCACCAAAGGATGCGGAGTATTTATGAAATTACAAAGATATCGATTTTATTAATGAATCTCAGAGACGGGTTTTGTGATGAACGAATAGATTATTTTGTTCTTTTACAGCTTAAGTTGAGTTTTCGTTTTGTAATAGTTTTTATGAAAGATTGATTTTCTCTACTTTTCTGTTACGTCTTTGTGCCTGCAGTAGAGTAAAATAATTAAACGACTTTGTTAACATATTTCGATAAGGGAATTACTTCTTGTTTAGCATACAGGAAAATTTTAAACTGTGTCATTAAAGTAGATTCATATAGGTCTTTTTTTGTCTTAGACATTAATGCTTTTTCGGCTATTCCCAGTAGTCCTACTCGATAGTCTTACCAGTAGGACTATTGGGATTTTTTGTCACAATAGACTTACTAGTAAGACTATTGGGAAAATAATTCCCAGTAGTCTTACCAACCAATAAAAACTCTTTGGTACATCTAAAGGTTCCAACTTTTACGTAGCCCAAAAAAGATGAAGACATACCTCGTTAGTGAAATTGATCGTATGATATAAAATCGAATATGTTTTTGGCTGATTTTCTGTCACATAATATTTTATCTAGGTGTATTTGCCAATAAACTAAATAATTTGCAATTTTCATGGGAATGGGTTTTTGGTTGTAATATATTTTCCGCCAAAATACAGTCGTCAAAAGGTAAAATAACTATGTATTTATGGTATATTTTTTGCCATTTTTTGTATTTGAAGTACCAGGGTAGCATAAACATAAAAGCAGCATAAATAAAAAAAGCTTATTGGTTTTACACAAAATTATCAGTTGGAGTTTATCAAAATCAGAATTATAGAATAATCAGACAGAAGAATCAACCAAAAGACGTCGACAGGTGGAGAAAGACTTTTCCGAAAGATCTCCATAAAAACCGGTTCTGTGCTGCCCAAAAATTTTATCACGACGAAGTCGTCGGTCAACCTTATGGGAGACCTACGAGACCTACGCAAACAAACAATCCGACCACAACAACCCTATTAATAACCTGATTCATGAAAAATATCACGTCAACCTCTGGTCATAGAGACAGCAGACACAAAAATAGCTAAGATAAATTAAGCATCGGAAAAATATTTGTACAGATTTTCAAGTTTATTAGTCATAATCATAACAACTTGTAGTTGCGTTCCTGGTACTTCAATTGAAAGTTTAATTTACGTACATTTTTATAGCTGCTTAAGTTATAACTTCTGTGTCTAAAATGTACATTCCTTAGTAATAAATCAGTAAAACTGAAAATTACAAACAAGTGTTGTATGCGTTGTATGTATTAAATATATTAATAAGGTACTGCCTATGTCTATTAGTTATGAGGACTATTGTTTCTAAAACAAATGTCAAGTAAGACTAATGGGAAAAATACGCCATAGACAATGTCCTACTTTCGGTAAGACTATTGGGAATAAAAATCCCATTAGTCATACTGGTAAGACTATCCAGTAAGACTACTGGGAATAGCCGTGCTTTTTGAATGTATGTAGGGTGAATATGAGCCTTGTTTTTAAGTCGAGTATTTATTGTTCTGTATCAATATTACAAAAGCGTTGATATAGGTAGTAACAAAATAATATAGGAAATAATGTATCAACAAAAAAACCAAGAGCAAAAAATTTTTTTACATAATATGGAAAACAAAGCCATTTTAATCTATTCAATGTAGTAGAGGTTCTCCAATTAGCACGTGCAATCCTTGATAATTTCAGTAAAACTTTATACAGATAATATTAAAAGCAAACAAATTAATCTTTTCTCAAATCAAACACAGACTTTGACACTAAATATATAAAAATAGTGTGAAGTCTCTCCTTTTGCTTACTAACTGTAACTATGCAATGTTATACTCTTCCATCTGCAATATTTTTCTTCAAAATGTTTCAACACGGTCTAAAAGTCTACAACACGGTAACTACCATTAATTGAAAATCAACAAATCCATGTGAAGAAAATTCAATATTTACATAAACATAACACAACATAAACATAAACGTTCACGCCGAATATCCCCGAAGGGGTTGGTAGAGGTACTAATACTTCTGAACATCACGTGACTTTGTCACCTGGTGTTCAGAGTACCACGTTTTGCATGGACAGTTTACTCACGTGATAGGTGGCAGGCCCATTACCGTTTTGTACGAATACACTGTCACATGACTAGGTACAACTCAACCATGTGGGTTTCCTCACGATTTTTTCCCCTCACCGTTAACAACCATGATAAATTAATTTAAAGAAAATAAAAAAATCAAAAAGTTTATTTTTTTAAATTAAGTTAACAACTAACATTTTTTGAACGTCAATTTATTTCAATTTATCATTAGTCCGTTGCTTTGGAAGGTGTTCGTAGAGAGAAAAAGCAACAAAGAAACTCTTTACATTCACATTTATATTTTTTTTCAAAATATGGTTTGTACAATTTTGGGTCATATTTTTACTTTGTAAAAGATTATCTATGCGACCAAACCCAGCGCTAGTTTGACATAATTAAACTAAATTGTCCATCACAAAAACCAATCACATAACGGGAGAAAAAAAATCCTCACCAGACAATTATTCCTGGGAAAAACGAGGTAAGATTTATAACTTTACGGACACGGTCATGTACGCGTTTGGTTTCTGTCGTTTAAAAAAAATCTTGAACACTGTAGTAAGATTTCTTTTCAATCATTGCTTTAATTGTCTTTAGAAAAGACAAATCGGTGAAGGCCCGACCCGGTATTTCAACACTAGTCATTTGCACGATAACCTAGTGTTTTACCCATTGAGCTATCACGGTTACTATTAACAAAATAAATATTATTCTGCCTCTATCTGCTGTGACTTGTATGTAATGGTGTATTTATTTACAATTTTGTATATTAAATGTGGTTTGTTTGTTTGTCTTACTGTTAGTGGTTTAATAAATATTATAATTTGTAAACTTGTTTTTACTAACATAACAAGTATTATGAAATATTTGAAGGCCATTTTAAGATTATAACAAGTCAACGAACAACATTTCACTCGCTCAGCTTTCAGCAGAAACCTTAGCCGTATGTTCCAAATTATATTTAGATATGAACTACCTTTGGGACCTTCTGCCAGCATGTTGGACAAAGGAGCCACTGTAATGACATTTAAAAATAATGACCCAGTTGAGAATTCTTTGTTTTTCCACTCCCCTTCATTTCATACTTAGATTAGAAACAGATATTATATAAATATTCACATATTCGTGTGCGACAAATGAACGTAGTTAAGTTTCTTCTTCTTCTTTCTCCATATAAGGACATATATATATATATGGCGAAAAGTATGTTATCTTCTCTTAGCTCTCTTTTTAGTTTAAAAACTGATTATTTATAAAAAATATCAAATTATAAAAACATTGCCTCGAATATTAAGAAAATACTCATATTTGTTCATTAGTGTACGATATTGTTTTGCTACACTGATCAGCTCTATAATCGCAGATCCCGTACAACTTTAATTGACTGCCGACAACACAAACTTCCTTGACTGTTTCTCATACAAACTTGAAGTTTCAATGTGTAAACTTACTCTATATAATTCCAACATAAACGAACTCGATATTGACATAAGCTCATCATACTTTGACTGCTTTTGTTTTAATAAGCTACTGTTTTAATAACTGCCTGTGTGAGTCTGAATATCGATCGAAGTTTTTACTAACCTTAGGGTTATTACACTATTATTTATACTTTCTAAAATGCAACTGAAGTGTTATTTTTACATCATCTCGTAAAATATTGTGTTATTGGTATTGAGAGGATCAACTTTTGCTTTAGACAGTATATTGATGTGTTACGGTAGAGGCCTATGGAGAGTTCTTGAAAGCTATATTCCTTTTACTTGTTGTGTCCGAGTTTCGTAATCTACCTATAACACACAAATTATTTATTTATTACAAACATTGTATGCTGTATCATTTCATTATCAGAATATTAAAATGGTACCGTACTGGTGGGCACGTAAAGTTAGCGCGGTGAACTATGGCCATATCAGGTTAGGCTCGAAGTGATATAGTTTATTTTTGAATGAACCTATTTTGTTTTTCACTGCTGGGCAAAGATCTCACCATTTTAAGTCCACACATCCCTGTCTCCAGCTGTACAGAACCACCTTGGTTCGAACTTATCCAGGTCATATAGTGATATATTGTGTGATGAAAAATACCTAAAACGAGTAAGTATACTCTAACATTATAGTGCAGTAACATTATTGATTGGAAAAACAAAACACAAAGTATGACAAAAGATGAGAGAACTTTCAGACGGTGCCCCACCATCTCAGCTTAACATGCAACATCAGACACAATCCTCAAATTGTAAGCCACATTTAAAATAAAATGAGACCAGATACTTCCAAAGAATGCAATACGATTCCAATTTGAGTATAAAAGTCTCCCTGACACGTCCTCAACAGATGTTCGAGCGTTGTACAATCGCAACGAGAAATATCCAAGTTGTAAGACAATGACACTACAAATATTGAATGGATTATTGACTTTTCTTTGCGACGATACGCTGAGTATATTTGCATTTAATGTACTGTTTCAGAAAATACATATTTTACGGATAATAACTATAATGTAATGTTACAGATAGTGTAGTAGCAGATTTTAATAGCACAACTGAATTATTCCTGTAGGGCAAGCACGAGCGCTGTTTTATCGACACGATAACGGTTAGCATGAGATGGCAGTATACGATACTAAATAAGTGCGTAAGAGATGGCTGCTTTATCGCACGCGATAACTAGTTTAAACACCGCTCGTGCTTGCCCTTCTGTAGTAATTATAAAAGGTAATTTAGTGTTTTGCGGCTTTCTATTGATTGTTGGACAGTTTGTCTGGAGACCCATCTCCCCCAATTAACTTTTAAATTATAAATCTTTAAGCTTATTAGCGAATTTTGGCTCAAATAGTAGTAGCCAGAGTTGCAGGCATTTACAACAGTTGAGAAAACCTACAAAAATCCATACACGCTCATGTAACTTTCTTTTTTGCAAAAACAGATCCAATGTTTCAGTAAATTTCTGGGAAGTTACTTTCGCAGTTCCTGTGACTTCAATTACTCTGAAGCCTTCTTTAATTTGCTACGTAGCTGTTTTAAAAATATCCCTCGCATTTTCCGGTTCATGAAGGGGTACAGTTAATTAACCCCGTTGGTTATTGTTATTTCGTTGAGACTGAATGAGAGAGCTTTGCGTAATCATAAAATGTTTAATGGTCCTTCAAAACCATTTTCCTTTTACAAAAAAAACCTTGCATAATGAATTTGGTTTGTTAAGTTTGTTTTCTTTATATTTGTATGCTGTGTAGTGTCGGCTTAGAATAGCACTACCCCATTTCTTCCAATGGGTGTACGTAAGAGGCGACTAACGGTATTGGGGGATTTTAAGGGATTTTTGGGCGATGCGGTTGGAGACCCATCACAACAACCTTTATTTTACCATCTTCCCCCACACAACTTTCCAAAAGTGGCTGAAGAATATCTAATTCCTTAGCTCTGTCTACCCCTTCTAGGGATTAATAGCCGTGAGTATATGTATGTATGTATGTCGTATACTGGTGCGAAATATCAAGAAAATGTACAGCATTTTTTTTCTTGTCGTGTATCTCATCGGTCTCGAATCGAATAGATTCTTAAATCACCATAATCAAACTTTAATAAACTAATTCGTTGAAATTAAGCAAATTATTCAAACTGCTATGTGCAATAAAGAATTTTAGTTTAACAAATAGTTTAAAATATTGTAAGAACATTTTGTACTGTATATTCTATTAAAACTATTCATACATAAAGTATACACATTTTACAAACGATTTTGGTAACGTAATGACTACATCTAAACAATGTCAAAAAGTGTGTTCGTCATCCAAAATCACAAATTATATTTAATTTAAATCATTTTGTTCATGAAAACCTCATGTGGGGATTATTACTAATAAATAAAGAATAAATAAAGGAAAGATAAAATTTCGACACAGGCGGGAAATTTTTCTTTCCTTTATTTATTCTTTATTTATTAGTAAATTATATTTAGTTTTGTGAAAATGCTTGCTAAACAAACCAACGCTACGACTACAACAATTTTCAAAGTGATTGTCGCGCTAGTCTAGATTTAACAGCTACCTTTGCGTGACTTATTCCAAATTAGTTTAGGAGCCGGAAATGAGATGCATTTGACACGATATCGGCCCTAACAGGTAAATAAACATTGGATTGACGTGTCGCGTGCAAATGTGTGATTTGTGAATACTGAAACCCGCCATCGGGAATTGGAACAACAAGGCTTTGCATTGTATTTTTAAATTGTTTTACGAACTGAACCTTTGTGACTTTAGTGCTAAGGAATTTTGATTGGCGAGATTATGATGATAAATTTGTTTTCAGTAGTGAATATTTTTTGTAGTTTTTGCATCATTAGAATGGGTTTGAGGCAAAGATACAAAAGGGACCTACTTCACTTATAATTCTCGTTGGGGTAGGTAGATTGCACATCTTGGCAGTATGGTCTAAGCTTTCTTGTTTCCATCGATACCGTTTATCTTTTTATCATTCCATTCCCGTTTTTTTCTCCGTTCGGACTCCAACATTTTTCAAAACATGTCATAGCTGATCTTAAAACTTATCTTTGAATGCGTAATATTGAACGATTAATAAATCATTAGCACTATATTAAACCAAACTTACTTAAACCAAAAAAAGGTTTTATGTAAAGTAATTTGTGCTTTAAACTTAGTAGAAATTTCCAATGCTAACCAAACCAATAACAATAACCAATACAGCAAACCGATACTGCCCATAGTAGCAATATAGCTGCTTTTTCGACCATGAATTCCATAACGATTGTACTGTATCGTTATTCCCGTTATAAAATTTAAGCGCCACACAAAATAGAAAAAGAGTCATGATACTACAATATTGTATGGTAATACACCTATTATTTTAGTAAAAAACTAAACATTAAATCTAAACCTACAAGTTAGTTATCTCCCAGCTAATGTAATAAATTCAAAATTTCACTATTTAGTTATTTCAATAACTATTTGTTTTAATCTATACATCCAAAATAAACAAGCTCAAGATGTAAGAAATAATAAAAAGAAACCTTAGGCATTTTGGAAGATTAGTTTGGAAAATATTTAAAATAAAGGATGGTGTATGATATTTATTAAAACTCAATCCCCAAAAATCATTTTTAATATTAACATGACACTCGCTGAAAATAGTAGTAATAGTTATAGTAGTAGTAATTTATTCATAAAAAGAGTTTACATTATTTGGTGTCGACTGCACCCGAACTAGGCTCATCGCCCGTATCTCAGGTTACAGTACTTACAATCTAATGGATTGGAATTTATACATTCAAAAAAGTTTACATTTACAATTATTATTAATATTAGTAGAATTGCCAATTTTAGCAATTAGAATGACTCTCTAATCCAATTAAAGTATAATACTAATTTGACTCTCGTCTATTGATGTGGTGTGATGAAAATAATTGGTTTGTGGTATTCTAAGAAAACACTACACAGTTTCATATTCTGCAAATATATACATAGATATATTCATGTTGTTAGTTCCCATTAAGGTAGGCAGAGACTATCGATCTCCACTTTGTACTGGCAAATCTCTCTAGCTTCGTTCACATCCATCAATCTCTTCATGCATGCTCTTTTATTGCTCATACTTCGGACACCAGCCTTTTTGAGCACATTCTCTATTGGATACGACGGATATAGATACGATGTTTTTAATAAGTTTCAGTAGTTATGCTAGTTAATATTTAGATCAAAAATAAATTGTTAGATTACTTAATCACAAACAGCAATCCTATAATCGTTAATACATACATACATATACTCACGGCTATAAATCCCTAGAAGGGGTAGCCAGAGCTAAGGAATTAGAAATTCCTCAGCCACTTTTGGAAGTTGCGTGGGGAAAAGATGGTAAAATCAAGGTTGTTGGTGATGGGTCTCCAACCGCATCGCCCAATAATCCCTTCAAAGCCCCAATACCGTTAGTCGCCTCTTACGTACACCCACCAGAAGAAATGGGGTAGTGCTATTCTAAGCCGACACTACACAGCTTGTTAGATTACTTAGTCACAGACAGCAATCCTATAATCGCTAATAAAAATATACATTTATTTTTATAGTAAACTTATTTACTTCAAAGAGCTCGTAATTAATATGTAGCATGTGTTTTATATCATCTAAGTGGTTGTCACTTCGGATCTGTTAGTTTAGTGTTATAGACGGAAACCGCAAACCCATTACTCAAGATTAAAGGAGATTATACCCGAGTTATTGAATTATCCAATAAGCTCTTTTTTATTATGTCTGGATATATCCGATATATATGGGTCGTGTAAAATTTTGTGTTTAGTTTTAAGATTTTTTCTATAGCATATGCTGTGTAGTGTCTATGCTTAGAATAGCACTACCCCATTTCTTCCAGTGGGTGTACTTAAGAGGCGACTAACGGTGTTGGGGCTTTTTAAGGGATTTTTGGGCGACGCGGTTGGAGACCCATCACCAACAACTTTTATTTTACCATCTTTTCCCCATGCAACTTCCATAGGTGGCTGAGGAATTTTTAATTCCTTAGCTCTGGCTACTCCTTCTAGGGATTTATAGCCGTGAGTGTATGTATGTATGTATGTTCTATAGCATAGTAAATAGCACTAACGCATAAGATGCACTCATGTTTGGTTTTCAATACATTGATGGAACCATACTGGGATTTAAAATGTGTGATTTTTAATAAGTGAGTTGCATCACGTCATTGCGTCAAATTTAGCAAACACCGTACTTGAATTATCTCTACTTTTATATGAAAGTAAAAAAAATGTTAATGAAACTGATGACAACATAGCCATTTGACCGAAATGTCATCTTCGGGAAAAATATTGCTGTACGTTTTTAAATAAAAAATGGAATGTATCTTTTCGTACGGCGAAATAAAAGATCCATTACTTTCCGTCAGTCCCATTCGTATTTGTTGCATCTAAAGTCCACTCAGAACCTTTTAAAACTTCATGGTAATATTTGAAATGCTATATATTTCCGCAAACAAATTTTAAACTGAATGTTCGCCAACAAAATACAAAAGTTTTGAATAAATGGGTGTTTTGTTTAAAATTTATTTGCAACGCCACCGAATTTTATGGGTTTTATGAAACATACATTTATTCTTTTGCTTTTACTGTTTGTTTTTTTTGACTTGGCTTCTACTGTTTATTGAATACTTATCAAAGTCCTTAAACATGTATGCTATGTCTGAAGTAAAAGTAATTATTCGAAAATTAACTTAGTGATCCAGTTGTAAGGCTTAGGTTGAATTAGTTGTTGATTTACTTTAATTTAAAGATACTTCAGTTCTGTTTAAATCTCTGAGTTTAATCAATCATTCTCATTCCCCCAAAAAAGATACTGGAGTATAGCCCTCTTTATCTCATAATTAAAAGATTTAAAAGTATAATGATGACTATTTAAATTTCAGACGTAGTCAATGTATATAAACTTGAATCTACCATACAGTAATGTGAAGTTACCCGCAACCTACAAACTAGTTCCACTACTTCCCAAGTAAGGTAATACTGCCGACCCTGATAAGAGTCCAAATGAATATTCAGCCGGCGATAGTGTCTTCCCCGCACGCGACATCGGCCCCCTGATTATGTATCTTTAGCGTCCGTCGATTGTGTCGCAAGTTGCAAGATTATCGCTGTCATTGTCAAAAATTTGTATGCAGTTTGACAGTTTTGCCAACGACAATATTGCAACTTGCGACACAATCGTGGTTGCAAAAGATACGTAATCAGCCCCCCGGCCTACCGGCGTCATTAACATTTCCAAATGTTATCCGGAACCATCCGGAAAGCACCACAATTAAACCGCGCTGTTCCACAATAAGGGCCGTGTTGGTGTGCTATCGCTGAAATATGACCGAGGTCGAGAATCTATACTGTATATACTGAATTTAGTCATTATTTTCTAAAGGTCAGGTTCATGATAGGTTAGGTACGTTGATTAATTTGAACGTATTTGTTCCTATATTTTTTTTAATTATACATTTAATAACAGCTATGTTTATTGTTTAAATACTCAGTATAATGAACATTTCTAAATGTTATACGGAACCAACCGGAAAGCACCGCAATTAATCCGTGCTTTTTCACAATAAGGGCCGTGTTGATGTGCTATCAGTGCTGAAATATGACCGAGGTTCTCGTATACTGAATTTAGTCATTATTTTCTAAAGGTCATGTACATGTTAGGTAATATGTTGTTTAATTTAATGATGAATTTTTTGGTGTTAAAAATACTTTGAAACTGGTTTTATTTATATGTATATATACATATAGATATAATAGATAGAAAAAATAATATGATGAATTAAAAACTATGATTTAAATGAAAAAAAAGTTTATTAGAAAAACATCAAGATTCGAATACTATTTCAACGATATAAAAACGTAAACGTGCAATAACATATTTATACCAAATACTTTAACCTCAAACTTCCCAATTCCAAAAAAGTTGACCCAAATTCTGTTAAAGCTACTTACTAATAAAGGGTTATAAATATATTTCGTTGCCAACTCTTTCGTGATGTACTACGTTATTCCTCAGAAAGTACGTCATCGTACATTGATAGATTGCTTTGTCGCCCGAACAAAAAACTGCTACACGCCCAAGGGCTGTATTTTCAATTGCCTTCCGTCTCTTTTACATCAGTAGCAAATCACTGAGATGAATAGTCAAGATAACGTTTTCTTTGTTACGCTACTGAACACAGAACATTGATGTCGTTCCACAACAGTTGAGATGTCAAAAGATTTCGAATATAATCTTGAGGGTTGACATTTATTCGGTACATTTTCCAATGATTTTCTTTCGCTATATCTGTTGGAGTATTGTTTTTGAAAATACGATTTTAAGGTGAGAATATTTTGTCTCGATAAGTCGATCATATTTAGAACACAAACTTTAATGTTGCTTAATTTTTAAAATGATCAAGTGAGGAATAGTGTAATTTGTGGAGTGAGCGATATGAATCGGTAGAGATAGAAAAGCGCCTTTGTTTTTTGAAAAGGTACATACATATACCTATTAGTTCCCATTGGGGCAGACAGAGACTATTGATCGCCACTTATACAATCCTGACTAACCTCTCTAGCTTCGTTTACTACCATCAATCTTCTCATACATGATATATTATTCTTCATACTTGAGAAGGTCTTAGGCCAAAAAAGTGTAATGTATATCTCCTGGTTCCAAATTACCTTTCCACCAAATTTCAGCCAAAAAAACATCAGATAAGAAATATAAAAATAAAAGGCAAAGAGATCATTATTTTTATGTATCGCATGTAGAGCTTCATCGTAAAACTGAACGTGACAGTGGAAGCGCCAATCACGCTGGGAACGATACGATGCTAATTTCATTTTATGAGCAAATTCCCAAACACCCTAATAATCGTATATTTTTTCAATATATATATAGCAGAAATATATATTCTAATAATTCTCATCATCTACATTCCGCTTAACTTTTCAAACTCCGAACTAAATTCGTAGCTCATATTCATAGTTTTCACAGATAACAAACATAACTAAAAAGTAAAAAAACTGTGATAGCATTTTATAAAACGACACAAACTTTGCACAAAACCGGCAGGTTTTCCCGCCCATTTCATATTGCGTCACTTCACAGATCATACATCAGATGAACTGAGCTGCATAATCTGTGGCATGGTAGCATGGCGGCACTCGACAAGCGAAAGCACATGAGTGATGTTTTAGCTAACTAACATTTATTCGCTTTGTACTCGATTACTTGACAATTATTAACCCGTGAAGGGTTTGTATTTTATGAACGTTTCTAGTTTTTTATACAATACTCATACATAGGTTCCCGTAGGTGTAGGCAAAGACTATCTATCTCTAATCATTACAATCCTAGAAAACCTCGTGATTTTTTTTTACTAAATCAATTGTATATAAATTATTATTAAAAATTAATGAATAATGAATAATTTAACATAAGCCCTTATATTTTACACTTTTCAAACGCCTTCTTTTCCAGCTCATACTCTATTTGAATTTATTTATATCTTAGTAGTCGTCCTCTACTTACATACCATTACATTTATTTTAACAATTGTTTTTCTGATCTACGTTTTTTAATGCTGTGATATTAAACAGAGAAATATCTATATGTATATAATACGTATCTTAAAATGAATTTAAGTAAACATTCAGAAAACATGTACAGCTTGTATACAGTTTTTGGAATGACTTAAATAACCATTATTCGAAAATTGAACGTTTCCCTAGCTATCATACGACTAAACTTACTTTGTGTGTAATATATATTTCTCAACATATATTAGCCGTGTAGTGTCGGCTTAGAATAACAATACCCCATTTCTACCCGTGGGTGATCGTAAGAGGCGAGTAAGTGTATAGTAATCTTTGGGCGATGTGGTTGGAGACCCATCACCAAAATCACCAAAATCATCTTTTCCCCAATCAACTTCCAAAAGTGGCTGAGGAATTTATCATTCCAAAGCTCTGGCTACCCCGTTAAGGGATTTATAGCCGTGAGTATATGTATGTATGTATATATTTCTCATATTCAAAGCCAAATTGGTAACAGAAATGAGATGGTTTAAATCTTAACATAACCGCATGCCTACGTATTCTTAATTGAAATGACATACTAGTTAATAACTCAACCCACACTCTACACATATTTATTAATTGCAATAAAACTCTCAAAGACGTCCGACAGTGCGACAACCGTATAATGAAATGTCAACCTAATAATGTAAAAAGTAATTCGTCATTTAAACGGAAGATATAATTCACGTGGCTTTATTAAAACAAGAGCGTAAAGTTGAAAAACTTTCTCCAATCTCACCAGATATTTAAAAACAAAAGAAATTTCCAACGTACAATTTGGCTTCAGAAGGATTTTTACGAGAAAAGTTCGCTGATAAAATACGCTGTAAGTATTGAGTTCGAACCTTTCGTATTTATACTATAAAGAAGCGACGTTAACTCAAACATTGACAGAGCTAACTTGTATGGAAGATTGATAGCGTGGACTCAAATAACTTATTCAAATATACTGAGTTACTACGATACAATTTCAATTTCAGATTTTAACAACATAAATATAAAAGTTTTGTGCATTACATCATCATCATATTAGATTGGTCGTTTTCTAATTTTGAGTGTGATTTAGTGTGTTTGGTATCGGGTAAGAAAAGCACAATTCCGCCTCTCAGTGAAGATGTGTTTAATTTTACTAAGGAACATGTAAAATGTTTGGTTGATAGGTATTTATTATTATATAATCGGCATCTAATCATTGTCACATCGATCCTCCTTTTTTATTACGTAAGTTACCTCCGTTCATACAATTCTATACAAAATGCGGAAACCCAAAAAACATAACATTTTTATTTCAACATATCTATTCTCATTAAATTCATAAATATAAGTTACAAAAGAAAATATTCCGAGAATGGTTTTAAAACAATGTGTATAATAATTCCAGACTTGCGCGAATAATCTCTTAATCCTGCGGCACTCCTGCCTCGTTCCTTTGTGAGGAAACAGAATGGAAGCCTGATTGAAGGGAGTAGTCGACAAAAGCGCACCCAAGCCCTCATTACAGCGAAGATCTGAGGGGATTACACCACCCAGCAGTGGGCAAATACATGCAGTAGGAGCAAGCTTACTTCCCGCAGCAAATATATACATTTCTGATAAAACGGTGCTTAAATATTTAGTACCGCAGTTGTGGTATTAGCTTTGAATATTATTATACCTTGTTTATTTCCGCGAGTAGTACGATAAAGATGAGTTAGACAATCGCGAGTTTTAAATTTAGTAAAGCTTATCATCGCCACTAAAGCTACTATTGGGTCATTGTCAAAAACGAGTAAAAAACTGTTCAGATGTTCTTACGCCATAACTAAGGTAATAAAATCAAAAATAAATAGCTTAATGCGACCACTAAGGTGTATTTTATAATCCTGTAATGACCATTTTTAATTACAAATATATTTTTTTTAAATGAACCATACTATTCTATCCTTTAGGAATTGAGTTACTTACTCGTGCAGTTTCCGTAAAACTAGGCAAAGATTATCGATCGCCATTTTGAACTATCCCAATTTCCCAGTACGCCACTGTGCCAAATAATTATATAAATATATTTTACTTCATTGATTATTCTAATTTTAGGATACTTTGTAAATTTTTCTGTAATATTTAATTAATTTTATAACTTAATTTAATTTACTTTTTATGTTTTAATTTTGTAAATTTTAGTGTTATATAATTAATTTAATAACCTAATTTAATTTACTTTTTTTTTGTGTATTGATGTACTATAATATGGATTACCTTGAATCTGAAATAAATGAACTTTGATTTGATTTGATATTCTTCACGCTTCTCACACAAGCTATAAACAAAGCTCTTCTTCTAACTTTAGACCCTCTTACTCACTTTCAAATTATCAATGTCAGTCGTAATTATTCTCATTACATATTATGTTTTGCACCAATTAACTTAATAAATTTGTAAAATGATTTCATTGTAATTTTGAGTCTGAATATATTATTTGGAGCAAACATTGCGGTTCCTTTATTAAACATTGTTGCATCAATTAGCGCACAGGATTTTGAATACAACACCGAGCTGGTTTCCTATCCGATGTACAATAATTAAATGTTGAACAACGAATAATTCGAATAAAATGCCTCTTGGCTGACGGCTACTTCCAAACGAGACTAAGCGAGCTGAAAGATGATAATGGATTTTCCTTGTTACGCGGTAAATTTAGTTTGAAGAGGCGTACTTCGAGCCCCTTTAACTGCAAAAATGCAAATGAAGCGAAGTAAATAGGCAAACTTTTGAGGAAGAGATCTGAAACTCATTCGAGTTTATCCAATACTGATTGGCGCAGTATCGTGGATTTAACTTACATTGCAATTTTCTTTTTGTTGGAATTTTGATCTTGACTTTTGTCGGTACGTATTATTAACCACGAAAACTTATTCTCAAAGTTTGCTAGGTTAAATTCGTATTTTACAATGCTAACCATAACCATAACTTTCTATCAAAACCATCAAACGGTTATATTTTTCTTTTTAGCAATTCTATTGTAGAAAAATTGTTACGACAACTATTAAAAATATACAAAAATATGAAATAAATTATTTTATTTGTATCTGGGGGCACGGCAGTGCCCCTGCCAAGTCTCGAGCAAAACGGGCACGGCCGTACCATCTTTTCTCGAAGCGTTTCGCGGCTGTTTCGCCCCCCCTTTATCTTCGACGTGGACAAAGCTAGGAGTTTAGGTTTTCGGTGAATAATAGTAGGCATTGGAACAAGCTTAAGTTCGAAATTACACGCCAAATGAATTAATAGTTTAGGAGTTACGGTCGATCAAAGTTACACCATTTTGTCACTCACTGACTCACTGACAGATCATCAAAAATCTAAGGTACTTCTAGCAGACTTAGAAACTTCAAATTTTGCACCAAGATAGGTCATTAGCCACATATAAAGGAAAAATTATAAAAACATTAAAAAATTATATATGCCATAGAAAACAATTTTATATTTGCGGTTTGGCAAGAACATTATGTATGGATTTTGACTGCATTGTTAACTTTGTTCGTTGTTCAAGTACCTATTCAATTGGATGAATACATACATAGAATAGAAAAGAATAATATAAATGTAATACATAGACTATCATTAATACAAATTAATACATAAAGTTCATTAAATTAATAAAGCTAAAACTCCATTGTATTGCGATAAATATTGTATGCGCGCTCGATAGATGGCGTTGTACCTGTCTGAATCGCGCTATGGTTGCGTTACAAAGCGCAGTGTAAGTAGTAGGTACTTCAAAATAATTCGATAATTTTCATTTGATAGCGCCATCTGTCTATGAAAACCCATTTCGAAACTAAAAAATATTGTAGTGATAATTGATATTCGGAGAACTTTACGTGTTATTTAGTTTAGTTTAGTTATCGTTTGTAAGTTAGTAGATATATATTTATTTAGTTAGTTATTTGTTAGTTAGTTTAGTTCTATTTAGTTTGCATATATTTATATAAGTTTAAGCCCTATTGTTATAGAAGTAATTGTAAATATAGTGTAATGGAACGTGAAATATTGTACATAAATGGCGACCTTTGTCCACACAGAGTTATCTCTATTCCTGGAGATGGGTCGTGTTTATTTCATTCGTTGTCATACAGCATGTATGGGAGTTTTCAGTCGTCAAACAAGCATACGTGGCCCTTTCAAGAGTGACTAGTTTGGGTGGATTACATTTAATAAATGTGAATTTTAGTAGTATCAAAGCTCAGGAGACAGCAATAGCTGAATATAATCGACTCCGAAGTATATATCGCCCAGACTTGTCTACCTTAGAAGTAACGAAGCCTCAGAGAAGAAACAGAAGAGATAGAGATAGAGAATGGGTTCTAAGCAAAGCAGTAGCTGACGTCCAAGAAATTGTGAGGTCACCTAAAAGTAAAAGAAAGAAATGCATTACAAAAAATAAATGAGATCCCACCAAAAACATTAAATGTAAAAAAATGCCAAGTCTCTCGATGCAGTTTTTCCATCTTAAAAAGTTTTGAGATCTCATAGAAGCCAAGTCCTATTCAAAATATTTCGTAGTTATAAATCAACATTTAGTAATTGTATCAATAGTTTTCTTTATATTATAATTATAGTGACTTGGCAATGAGCACAAATTAAAAGCTGCTTGCTGCCTGGAATTATATGCAAATGTTACTGACGAGACCAGTGATCAGATTATTTGTTATGTGTGAATCATGATGGTCACTACCGACTACATGCTCCAATACAATAATTAAGAATACCTTACGGGCCATCGCTTTATAAAAGTAAATGAATCGAGAGTGCACTAAGACTGACTGCCGTTGCCGAAATTCGGTTGGGACGACACGGATAAACCAAAAGAAAATTAATTTTGTGATATTAATGTTTACGCATGCGGTGTGTGTAACTTTCAACTCCTCCAAATACGAGTATGCCGTTTTATTTGTTTCTTCTTGTGCTCATTGCCAAGTCACTATAATTATAATATAAAGAAAACTATTGATACAATTACTAAATGTTGATTTATAACTACGAAATATTTTGAATAGGACTTGGCTTCTATGAGATCTCAAAACTTTTTAAGATGGAAAAACTGCATCGAGAGACTTGGCATTTTTTTACATTTAATGTTTTTGGTGGGTTTAATATATCTAAGTTTGTTGATTCATCTAATGGAATTATTCTCTCAAAGTTGACGTCCAGCAGTAGAAATTCATTTTTCTTGATTCACGTTACTGAAAAAAACCAAAGCTATAAATAAAAGAAACGTTTATTTTTGCGGTATGTTTATGATACAACCAAAATTTACAGTTATGATTATTCCGACATGCGAATGCTACACGGTTTCCACGAATTGCCTGTCCTAAATTTCAAAGGGTATGTACGTTTTACGTGATGAAGCGGATAATTAAAACAAGGTTACATATTTTGTGTTCCAAGTTGTATTATCACTCTTAAATGAGCTTCCAGTAATGTATTGTAGAGTTATTGTTGAGACACGAGGGCTGGGTACTATAAAAGCTATTATATATGAACACTTAGTAAGTGATTCACAATATTTACAATAAGAAAAAAAACTGCGCAAAAAAATTATTATATATACATTACCGATTATTTTATTTTATGTTACAAAAGTGAAGTTTTAAAAACACAGGATTTAGTTGCTCATATTTTAATCTCAAAAAATCAAAGACTCCAACGTTTACGCCGCATATCCGTGAAGGAGTGGCAGATTTATAAATGTTTTACCTTACCGTTAACAACCATAATAAATTAACCACCAATATGAACTCACAAAAGACCCGGGGTTTGAACCCACATCTGTCTGCATGATTGCCGGGTATTCTACCCACAGAGCTAGCATGTTTTTTATGGGTTTTATATCATATATTTAATTTAAATATCACTTATCTTTTTTCATCTCTTCAGAACTTGATTTGACCTTACTTTGTTCACTTTTTAATGTTTTTATATAAACGAAAAAGACAAAGTGCAGAAAATAATATTTTTTCTTTGATTTCTTAATATCAAAAAGGTATAAAAAAGCAATTTAAGTTGTTGTAGCTTTAACAACCGGGCGGGGATCTAGTTACAAAGGTATCCACCGTTTCCCAACCGCCTAGCTAGTACGAGGGACCTTTTAACTAAATATCGCATGGTATAAAACAGCCATCTCTTACGTGCTTACTTAGCATCGTATACTGCCATCTCATTCTAACCGACATCGTGTTGATAAAATAGCGCCCGTACTAGGCCTCCAGAGCAGTGACCCTTACGACTGAAGTGGTTCACAAAGGTCTTTGAAAACAAGACTACTAGTATAGTTTGGGAAACTTTGTTAAACGATGTTACATACACACGGTGGTATCTTCAGCTTTAATCTTAGCTTAATTAACACAATCAAGAGGATCGCTATAATGTTTTGAGATTTAATGTATAGTGTGAAGGGTCGGCTTAGAATAACACTAACTCATTTCCTCCCATGGGTGTCGTAAGAGGTCGTCTGTGAAGAATAAGATAACTTGTTTAAAAGATTGATAAATGAGAATTATGGTTGACAGATCAGCCGTAATTTTACGAAATTGCATTCTATAGTCTCTGTGTATACCCCAATGTAATAATACAAAATATGTAATGCATAATTATATGTATTTATGTACACCTATGAAAATCACTCACATTCAGCAAAATTAATAAAATAATTCAGATATAATAATCCTAAAATGGGCCAGTGTTTTTTTTATATTAATAAGATCTAATATAGATGTATTTCTAAGGATTTAGCTCACTACCAGAGTACGGAAATGACTTATAAAATTTCAAAGCCAGAGAGATAGTTTTACTAACGAAGACAAAAGTGTCACTAACGACAATTTATAGTTATAACCTTGGGTTCATGCCTTAAAATAGGTCATAAAGAAGAACAGATTATAAAGAGCTGTGTAGAGTCGACTTATAATAGCACTACCCCGTTTCTTCCCGTGAGACTCATCACCAAAAACAATCATTTTACAATCATTTTCCCACTTAACTTCCAAAAGTGGCTGAAGAATTTTCTGATTTTCTCTCTCGCTACCCCTTTAACGGATTTATTGCCGTGAGTATATGTGTATATGTGTGTAATCTCAAATTGCCAGGATCCATCAGCTCTCCTCTAGTATAATAAAATTTCTTAAACACACCAAGTTTGCCTTCAGATATTGCAAGTCCCAAGTGCTAATTAAACGGAATATCTCATTATCGGTAATTACCTTAGAAGTTTATCATCGACGCCAATTCTATAATATCGATTTCATATCACGCCCGGCTCAAGAAAGTTTTAATGGCCGTACCTGGCATCCAACTTTGCTATCTTGAATTTATTGTCACAATTTGATGGGATTCGTTCAGTTTCACCAAAATCGAGGGATTGTAATGCTTTGATTGTTTCATTATGATTGTTAAATGACAACCGTAACCTATAGCTCAATGGATAAGGATTTATGTCCATCATGCAGACAGGCGTGGGTTCAAATACCGGGTCGGGCCTAGACCAATTTGTCTTTACTAAACACATTATGTGTGGTTAATTTTATCATGGCCCCTATTTCACCACTCTGACAAGTCAGACAATTGTCAAGAAAAACTATGACTGCGCCGATTTCATATGTTAAATATTCGACACTTGTTTTGCATATCCGAAATTTTTCCTTAAACGCAAACTCAGATATGTCGAAGGAGAAATTTATTTGTTCTCTATACATTATCCCAGATATAAATCACAATCAGTGCCACTACTATTGCTTTCACGAAGCGCCATTTTGTAACTTAAAAATACGACAATTGTCACGCTAGCCCTCACGCTAGACTGACACACCCTCGATCTCATGTCAATAATTTCCGACAAATCTACAAATATGTTGAGTTGGAAAAATTGTCCTTGTTTCACAACATAATTGTCATAAGATTAAGTTATCGACAATTGTAACATTATGCCTGTCATGTTCAGAACTATTTCTACACGAAATATTTTTCAAACTTATCAGTAGTCTCTACTTACTGACATATCTCAGCCGACAAATGTCACTGACAATTGTCGTGTTGGTGAAATAGGGGCCTGGTTGTTAGCGGTGAGAGAAAACGTTGTAAGGAAACCCACATGGCCGATTTGTACTTAGTCATGTTACAGTGTTTTCATCACACGAGTTCACCGTCCAAGCAAAACGTGAGAACTTTGAAGACCAGCATGGGTAGCATGAGGCTTCTGAGAGCGTGTATGTCACATGAGAAATGAGAAACTGACAGATTTTGTATGGATAATCTGTCAGTTTGTGTGTTCTCATGTGACATACACGCTCTCAGAAGCCTCATGCTACGGGGGCAGGTGACAATGTAACGACCCCTTCGGGGATATTCGGCATGAACGTTTGAGTCTTGAGTAAAAAAGAATCTGAAAATTATTTCACGTATTTTTACGATTCGATTATAAAATAACTAAGGAAAGGCAGAGTTGTTATACCATAGAGTTCGCTCACCAAAAAATTAAAGTTACTTCACTTCTGTTTCGTCTTTGATTATACAACCTCATTCGCCCATTTTTATTCATTTGCTTGTTACTTGTAAATTATGATATATTTTTATTTGTCACAACTACCCTAATATGGAAGCTCAAGTGATGGACATTATATGTAGGTACATTGGGTATAGACTTATTTTTACCAAGCTTTTCTTCACTAGATCCATACTTAGTCACTGTTACTATTGTTTAATATTTGCTGTGCACTTCAGAAATATGCAAATTTTATATGTGTTTCGTGTTTCACCATAATTTTCACTTATATAGGTTTTATTTTCCATTAATTGGTTAAAATGCTATGTGGCTTGACCGTTAACCATTTTTAAATTATATTGGCATCTTAGCAAACTTCCTGAAATTTCTAAATCGCACCATAAATTTGTTTCTTGTAGCCATTTTCCTTTTTCAATATTAAATTGTTATACAAATTACATACAGAAACGCGATAAAGCCATTTAATTTTGCTTAAATAAATAACTTATTATACCCATTCAACACGAATGTGTGCTAAAAATAATGACATTTAGATCTGTCATACATCAAGATACCTTTTTATTTAATGGTAATAATTTAAATTTTGCGATGAATTTATTTTTTAAATGAAACTCTGGAATTAACTTTAAAAAATAAAGTTAATTATTTAAAACGAGTGTTTGAAATTGATTACTTATTTCAATAATATAAGGTAAATTCAGATACTGTATACGTATTACTTAAACGTTATTATATAATCATACACAGATATACTCACGGCTATAAATCCTTAGAGAGGTCGCTAGAGCTTCGGAATCAGAAATTCCTCAGCCACTTTTGAAAGTTGAGTGGGAAAAGGATTACAAAGCGAATGTTTTTGGGGATGAGTCTCCAACCGCATCGCCCAAATATCACTTGAAAAGCCCCAACACCCTAAACCACCGAAATGGGGAAGTGCTATTCTAAGCCAACACTACGAGGCATATAAACTCTTTGGTTACATAAACTTATTTTTAACAAATGAGAATAACAATGTCAAGTGCTTTGCAAACCAGAAACCGTTATTTGGCGAGATAATTTAAACTTAGATCGTTTGGAGAGCAGAGGATCCCCTCGGACCCTGCTATCTAATCCTGCGGTGTTGCCATTTAAATAGCCCTTTAAACTTTGAAAGGATGGACCGAACATAATTAAGTAAAGAACGTTTAAGCTTACAATAGCGGGGACGAAAATTTGAAATGTAATATAATTTACATATATTCATAAGAGAACTACAAGCATAATTGACATCAGCGGCGAGTCGGGGCTACAGAAACATAGGTCCGTGTTTTTGTTCTAAGTAGAGTGAGTATCTTCATAATTTTCGCTTATTTTAAATTTACTGCTGTGTAGTGCCGGCTTAGAATAGCACTACCCCATTTCTTCCGGTGGGTGTACGTAAGAGGCGACTAACGGTATTAGGGCTTTTAAGGGATTTTTGGGCGATGCGGTTGGAGACCCATCACCAAAAACCTTAATTTCACCATCTTTTCCCCACGCAACTTCCAAAAGAGGCTGAGGAATTTCTAATCCCCCTTCATGGGATTTATAGCCGTGAGTATATGTATGTATGTTTAAATTTACCTACTCATAAGAATATTAATATAGTGTGAACCAAGGTGGCTCAGTGGTTGGAACATGCGCTTATCATGCAGAGAGGCGGTCGTCGGTTCGATTCCCAAATCGGGCCTACACAAATTTGTCTTTTCTAAAGACATATATGTTGTTAATTTATCTTGGTTGTTAACGATGAGGAAAATCATCGTACTTGATCATGTGACAGTGCATTTGTACAAAACGGCGATAGGCCTGCCGCCTATCATCACGTGAGTACACTGTCTAAGAAAAACGTGGGTACTCTGGCCTCTAGAACCTCTGCCATCCCCTTCGGGGATATACGGTGTCAACGTTTGATTTTGAGTTGATTTTGAAAAAAAAATTTATATTATGCGTGTAAGCTGTTTTTTGAAAGTAATCAAATTAAAATGATTTATTAAACCATAGAAAGCTTTATTTTCTAAGTGACTGGTTATAATACATATTGTGAAACTTCATCCTGGGGTGTCAGACCTTTGGTGATCTCTAAATGGTTTTAAGTAATTAAAATGATACTGCTGACACGATGATGACGCAGTGACAAAACATTATTTACATTTAAGAGGTTTCAAAGATTTTATTTACATTATGTTACAATGTATTTTATGATGTTTGTTATGTTTTAAGTGGTTTTAAGTAAATAAATTCCTACGTTAATACTATATAATACTGTATCTACTACCGCAAGGCTACAAAAAACAATTAATGTCTATGTTCCTATGTTAATACTATATAGACGTTAGAAATAGATAAATTGCAGCAAAAGAAGCAATGCAGCGAGCAGGTGCCACCTCGCATTTTAGCAAAATTTGAGCCGCGCCGACTGAACGGATTTGCGTTCAATTTCGCAGACTTTCAAATGGAAGTTACCAACTTAGAAGGAAATCCGTTGACTCCCACTTCAAAGCCTGATATATTCATCTCTATGAATTTTATAACCAAATTTTAAGATATTTTTACTGCAAATAGAAAATATTGAGGTATTATAGATTAAATTTTCCCCAGATGAAAGAAGTCGCTAGATAAAATCAAAAAAATTCATCTATAAAGGGTTATGTCTCAAGAAATGGGCGTTTGATTCAATAGATTCTAAAACATATTTTTAGCCCTATTGTGTTTATAAACTACAAACTTAAGAACTATTATACTGGCAATTCATATTGTAACTTGACAGCACTGTCAAATTGAATGTAGAAAATTATCCATTTTCCGCATGTGAAAATGTATAACTCATTACATTATAAAATCGTCACCCCTCCCTATAGTATTGGTATGTAACTGTTTAGTGGTTATTGATTTGATCTGGAAGTGATATAATATAGGAAACTAATTGGTATGAGCGAGACGAAGTCAAGCGAAACTCTTATACGCGGGTAGGCCACTTCTTTGTGCGTAACTCCTTGGAACGGTTCGACCGATTTCAACCTTTGGCACAGTGATGAAGTGGACATTGCTTAGTTTTGTAATAGGTTGCATGTCGTGATCGTCGTCGATCGTGAGCCTATTGAGGAATAATCACTGAAAAAATATTTTCCCATTGAAGTCAATAGAAAAAAGTTATGGTTTCTTATTTAGAGCGCGGCTTAAAGCTTAACACCGACTGCACAGATAGTAAGAAGAATGAGGTTTACCTAACTCGCTCACCTCAATTTATTTCAATCGCAATTTGCATTGAAGTCCTAGTAATATAAATTTTAGCTACTTTATATAACAAATTTTGATAAACCATAGTTTTCATTCCAATTAATCTGCAAATGAAATACCCATGTTTTAGTGTAAAACTAAACAAACTATAGCTGAAAGACATAATAATAGGTATATAATACACATATAGATGGACTAAGTAACGTCCTTCTATTATATTTATCATAAAGATGATTTTCCTGAGTAGGAATCGAACCCGCGACGCTAGATCTCGAAGCAACTCGCTTAACAAACTTACATTGTGAAATAAAATAAGTTTAAGAACTGAGTTTGTTTCCTCTCTAAACACTTAAATCTTAATTATCATTACCGACACAAAAAGTTAAGAACACATAAAAATACTCTAAAGACAAGTCCCATTTATTATCTTTATACGTAACATTAATAAATGTGCTGAGCGGTACACGGCTGATGTCGGTAAATAAACTTAATTAAAATTAGTACGCGAGAGGAGGTCTTATTTGAGAACGTGAGCAAAGATTACGCAACTTTACAGAAGTCGACTCGTTAATATTACTCATTAAGCGTCTCACAAAATTGGTGCATTTACCAAGAGTGATGGAAATGAATTTATTTCGTACGTGAATTCTTAATTGGGCTGTTGAATCAATATTGAAACTTTTTTGCGATGTTTGCTGAACAGAAACGATAATGTAAATGTATCGAGATTGATACTGTTGATAGAGTATTTGTGATACATTAATAAAATTGTGTACTTACTCATAGTACTACTTTGCATTCTCTATGGGTGAAGGGGTGACTTTTAAGATATTGGATTGAATCAGGCGTTACTTTGCGGAAATAAATAAGTTTCTTTGCATAATTCCGCTAAATACATGCAGTCTTCATGCAACATGCACTGTGCACCGCCCGCCCTCCCACTTACAAGAAATCGAAAAGCAGACAATGCACCACACCCACACCCGCAAGCGAAAACCACAGGCAACCACAAAAATGCGATGCCTTTCGACTCAACACGAGTCATTGTCGAGCAGTAGACAGTTCGGCAGCTGACAACTCGTATTAAGACTGCAGGTATTAAGCGGAATTAAGCGAAGAAACTTATAAATATTAGTATTGGAGTGACTTTCTATCGATACTTTGAGCAATAGCATTATCTTTCTCTCTCTTAAACGTCTTCGTATTATTTGAGTTTTTGTTGTAAATTTTAAGATCCAATATTACAGTTTTCACTACTTATTCAATTATAGCATGACTATTTTTTTGTATCGTAAGTAAGTTCTAAGGGATGTGTCAACATATTTCTAACAGCTACTTATTGGAGAGCTTATAACCAGTTCTGACTGAAACTCGAGCTATCCCGTTTTGCTATTATAACTGTGGATGGTACACGAATAAGAAAACTTAGAACAGAACTATTTCCAAGTTGTTCTGGAAGTAAAATGCAGCTGTGCTCCTCTTGTGTATGTTTTGAAAGGTGACTAAGTTTTTTCGAGCCGGGTGAGACAAATAAACAACCTACTACTATTATTGTATGTTTTGTTTCCAATTTTACTTCCAAAAGAAAACCGGAGCTGGTCAGTTCTTTATGTTTAATGTACAATTTCTTTTTCTCTGCATATGAAGAAAATCGTTTGTTAAAATCAACACAATTTTAACAGATAGTATGTTAGTTAATACCAGTTCCACAAGTTATCCTCAGACAAGTTTTGTTTTGTAGGTCAATCAACCTATGATGATGAAAAAGATACACTAATAAATTAAAAACTTATTTTAGTTAAATCTAAAAGCCAAAACGTACACGCAGTAAATTCACGAAATCACCTAATCCAGCCAGTTGCAGGTAGTAAAACAACCAACACATGTAAACTGGAATACATCAGTTCTTGGTGCATCGATGTGACAAAGGTGATTGCCTTGATTGGCAGCTTAGTAATTGGATTGGTGATTCAAAGCATAAATGTAAAATCGGTCGCTACTCTCTTGATGGTACTATCTTGTAAAAGCTGTTAGTTAGTTGAATCGACATAGTATGGTTAGGTCTCAGGTACGCAAACTATGTCACTCAGGTTCGTGTTGTGGTTTTCACGATGCAGCCATCCTTCGTGTTTATGGCATTTTAAGTGATTGGTTGGCGCTGTTGCCAATTTAAATAAAATTTGCGCTCGACATATTTTTGTCAATTGTCACTAAATTTAAACATATGTTTGCATCTTTTAAAAAATATTGTCGTTTGATTGGGTTGGATAAAGTGGCAAAATTTCAAAATCTGATATTTTTTCAGTTTGCTACACAACATTGTTAAACAAGAGCCGTATAATTTGATTTTATTAGGTGATAATATCGCTTTAAAAGTAATGTCACAGTTAACTATGGAAAATAGCAGTCATTGTTTTATGTATGTAGAACCAGTTAATTAAAAGATTTTAATTACTTAGCGCCAATTGAAAATCAGCATAGACAATTTAATCTACTATCGATTACGTGCTTACGCCCAACCGACTGAAATCCTCCGACGTTTGCATGTTATCAATAGGAAGAGTGGAATTAAATCTGTTATTGTATCAAAAGAGGGTATCGCATAGAGTAAGCACGCGATTCCACCATTTCCGAAACCACAAAGGGGTCACTACCTCGCAATTGCTTCATTATCGCGTTCTATGTAAATTAACTGTGGTTGCGAAATCGTTCTTACAACGCATATCTTCTTTAATCTGTTCTAAATTTAAACACGCAAGGTTTGATTAAGTAATTGATTTTAAAATTTCAAGGTGTGTTGTTGAAGTCTTACTGTTAATATATTATGTGTTTAAATGAAAGAAAGAAAGAAAGAAAGAAAGAAAGAAAGAAAGAAAGAAAGAAAGAAAGAAAGAAATAATGTTTATTTGGTAATTAACACAAGACAATGACAAATATATATATACAAAAAAAGAAAAAAAAACATTACCAAAAAGGCCTTGACTCAGCACTCGCATGACAGAGTATATACTCATCATACACTGATTTTCAGTCAAAGCCCTGTTTAACTTAAATATAGGTATTTAAAATTGCACTATTGACACATTTAATACTACAGCTATTTTACTAAAGCTCATAAGACACATATTTGACGAGGAAAAAGAAAACATTATAACATAAATAAAAGTAAAAACAACAATGAAATCTAAATATATACAATAGGAAAACCAAACACTTGCAATTTTGAAACAATATTCATTAATTTACAACACTATATAATGAGGCTATCTACTATGGTCGGGCTGAGAAGTGAGGGATAAGGCACTAATTTAAAACAAAGGTTGCGTATAAATATATAGAAACAGTTTCGATATAATTTTTCCGATAGTAATTTATAAAGAATATATAAACAAAAAAACAAAATACAATGTAAGAAAAAAAGTGATAAGTAAAACTTATAAATATCAATGGTTAGTATCTCAATGAAAGCCAAGTTTGATATTTAGTGAGGATTTGCTTGTAAATTTATGAGGTACTCTTTCATTCGGGTCTGAAATGTTCGTTTAGTTTGTATGAACTTTAGTGGTGGGGGTAGATCGTTCCAGCATTTACTTGCGGCAAATCGGAAACTACCACGAAATGCAGTCGTCCAATGCAGAGAGGTTAACAGAAGAGTGGAGGATGCCCTTGTTTCATATTTGGACACTGATCTAGACCAAACAAGTTTATTATAAAGGTAAGATGGTTTTCCTTCTTTGACGACACCAAATAAGAGAGTGGCTAAGTGCAGATGTCTTCTGGATGTTAAGTTTAGCATTTTTAATTTATTCAAAGTGGGGGAAATATGTGATCTGGGGGCTACGTCAAAACAATATCGTACGCATGCATTCTGCACCCGCTGGATGAGCCGTTTAGAGCGAGCTGATATGCATGGACCGTAAACAATATCGCCATAATTTAATTTACTTAGTACTAAGGATTCGCACAAACTAATTCGTAAGTCAACATTAATGTATTGTCGAATGCTGTAGATTATTTTAAGTTTGTAGAAGCAGTTCCTTACTACTTCTAATACGTGGCTTTCGAATTTGAGATCGCTATCTATTATAAGTCCCAAACTACGAGCTTTCTCAACTCTCTGTATTTCAGAATCACCTATTTTAATTGAAAATGGGTTTGCTGTGACTTTTTCTCTCTGTATTTTGCTACCAATGATCATAAATTTCGATTTAGAGGGATTAACTACGAGACAGTTTCTTTGACACCAAACATTTATACTTTCAAGATCTTTGTTCATCCATTCAACCGATTTTTCTTTTTGGCTTGGGGAAATTGGCAAATATATTTGCAGGTCATCGGCAAAAAGGTGATATTTGCAGTGTTTTATACAATTAGGCAAATCAGCTGTGTATAATATAAACAATAATGGCGCGATAATAGAACCCTGTGGGGCACCTCTCGCTACCACTTGTTCTCCCGAATAGATAGTGCGACCATATTTGCCCTTTAATTTAACAATTTCGGAGCGAGAGCTGAGGTAACTATCAAACCATTTAATGTTAGGCAGGTCGAACCCATAGTATGCTAGTTTGGAGAGAACTAGGGAGTGATTCATACACTCAAAAGCTCGGGTACAGTCTAGTAGTGTCAAGATAGATGCATTGCCATTATCAATATTATATCATTATAAATATGAAGTTAAATCGCATCAAACATACAAGTTATTAAAAATATTATATTAAACTTTAAATTTACATGCATAGAAAAGCATGTTATACCAAATATATAATTTACCCAGAATCAATAGATGTGAATAAATTTCAAGTGTTTGTATAAAATCCAAGTGTCTGTTTTTAATATTAGAATTACCGCTTCAAATTCAATGCGTATGGATGTATACACGGTTCGTATATAAAACAGCATATTATTAAAAATGATTTCCTTTAGGCTGTTTGTATTACGTAAATTATGAAACGGCTAGACTAATTATGACGGGACTTAAAGTGGCAGATAAATGATGTAGTAAGGAGTGACTTAGGCTATTATTCTTTTAATTATCTAATTACCCTCTCAAAGGTAGCTGATCAACTAGAATATACTATCGTAGAATAAACATTAAATGCAGATAAACAAGGACACGACCAACTTTAAGCACGAATAAAAAAGTGCAACTTCTTCAGCACTCATTCTCAGTATCAATTATTCAATAAGCAATAAAAAAGTTACTCCACAATACTATATATGTATAACAATACTTTAAAAACATGCTTTTATATGAATAGAAGAATATATTGTCTTAAAATCCGAGAAAAATACTTAAAGTTTTTATAGAAATAGGTCATACGATACAAAATGTGCGCAAATGTTTGACAGTAAAGTACGTCTGCAGTTCCGGCATCACGCACCTGTGCACTCGTCTCTAACATACGTTCTTGGCCTCAGCCATTTTCTGTCGTTCTTCAAATATATATAATGCAACATTTTCAAATGCACGTTAATCTAGTTTTTAGTATTTTGCAAATATGCACTGTAGTGTGTGTGTGTGTGTAAGGTGTTTTTTATGTGTTCTCGTTACCGCACAGGTCAGAATAAAACATATGTGTGAAACTAAACTACGGTTATTCAAATAATTAAAAATATGATTTTGAATTTTTCTATAAATTTATCTTCCTCTTCTTGCTCTCAAGTTCCACATTTTCTTACTCCCCTACACTTCACATATAGTTTGTAAGTCAGGAGCTGAGTTAAAAATAATATCCCAGAAGGTCAATATCTATCCCAAACAAAAATGTGATGACACCATTTTAAGTTGCATAAAAAACAAGATTAAATGAATATTTTTTTAGTTTTGTAAGTCTCAAATTACTTAGGTGTAAGTTTTTTAGTCTATTTTTGCTAGAGAGGGACACTGAGTTAACTTTTCTTATTTGTTATCTAACAAATGTTTCATATGATTAATAAAATCCAATTTTTCGTTTAAGCTATGATGAAAACACTTTAGAAAGTGCTCATATTCAGTAGATAACCAACATACAATCACTTAAGTACGAATTCGCAAATCCAATTGTAAAATTCCAACAATCCCAACTCTCTTTTCATTTAATATTCTATTCATTCCGACATGAGGAAGCTCAGTAAATCTCAGAAACATCTCGTATAACATTGAAAAACAAAGAAAACCAGTAAATTATCCCACTCAATGTAGCTACATGACAAAAACCGTTTCCGTAGCTGCTACGCCGAGCGCTGTAGTCGAGGGCGGGCGGCGTAGCCTTTTCTGACGTAGCACATGACGTCAGCGCCGCGCCTTTGCCCCGTAGTGCGTGCGTCACGACTCGAAACTGAGCGTTATTTTCTGTCATAGAGTTACATCAGTGGGATTGGCCCCTCGGGAGCGTTGGAACAATATACTGAGGTTTTAGCGATAAGTGGTTTTATGCGATTGAATAGATTACTGAAGATACTTTCATTATGATGGTATCTTTTGAGTAATAAAGTTAGTATGTAATTATGCTATTAATATATTACTTTTATATTCAGATTACTACTAGATAATTTGTTTTAAACCAATGTTTGAAAAGTATATTTTTTTATTGTTAAGTTACTCCCAGAACGAATAAATATACTTAAACAAGTTGTTACTAGTCTATACGGTTAGTTACCATTCCTTAAGTGGTTGATGAGTCGTAACTGTTTTGATTTTTCTAATTTGTGAGATAAAAAGAGTTCATGTATAGAGTAAAAGTCTGTTAATCAGTGCCGTCCTTTGAGTCCTACCATGCATAAGTCATGGTTAGTTAGACCTGTACAGCATGCAGTTGATTCTGCACGGTAAGAAGAAGGAACAATGATGTGATCAATATAACATGGTTAGGTAGATGCGGCTCGTTAAAAATATTCTATATTTATATGTATCTGAATGACTGTGTTTGCATGATAAAATACAAATTCCAAGGAGTTAATTAAAGGTCTAGGAACTCGAAATGAAGGGGAAGGTTTTTGTTACTACAGAAAATTTGTATACCACATTTACATGCATACATATACTCAAGCCGTTGTTCCCATTGAGGTAGGCAGAGACTATAGATTGCCACTTCGATATCGCTCGATCTTGGCAAACTTCGCTAGCTTCGTTGAAAATTTTGTTTGTTAAAAAAAGCCACGCAGGAGCTACATTTTCCGGGACACAATTTGCATCGTTACTTCAAGCTTGCCTCCGTTACTAGACCCAATATTCCTAACATTGATAACTACTTCTCTTGAATTGTTAATTAACTTATTGGAGGGAAATGAAGAATGAAATGAAATAATAGGGTGAATTCATGTAGATTTTTGGTGAGAGAATTTACTATTCGTATGAGAAGAGTAATGAATGTTATGAAAGCAAAAGGGGTTTTTCAAGATCGAGCTAAGTGGCGATCGATAGTCTCTACCTACCCCAATGGGAATTGACGGCGTGAGTATCTGTATGTCTTTATGTATGTATCAAAAAGGTGTAAACCAAATTCATACATTCACTTTGTTACCTTGGTTTGTTTGGATTATGTTGTATGTTTAGATAGCAATAACCAATACAAATATGCAAACACCAACATATCCACAACACTCTTTACATATCAGTATTCTAACAAAATTCCCAGAACACATAATTTCAAAAGGTTTTATATAAACAGAAACTCATTCAACAGATGCACTAGCATTTAACAGTGCGCAAACCGGACCTGTTGAAACGAAAGTGCCTCTGAAGCCTCCCGCCGTGGCCGCCGGCTCGCGTCGCTCCGGGCGTGCACAAAGCCTCCTTCACAGTCATAACTACAATCAGTCCCATTTAAAACTTTACTTGGAAACCCAGTCGCTTCTGTCGGATTGCTTAGTGGATGTGAAAGATGTAATATGCACTTTCCAAGCAATTTCATTTGCTTTTGCTATGAGATGGATTTTTTAATAATTTGACTTACAGTAGTATAAAAATTTTGCTACGCTATTTTATCGTATTTTATATACCATTAAAAACCGTTAATAATTGAGAATCATTTAATGGCTGCTGATCAGTACTTTAGTTTCCATCGTTTGTATTTGTTGTATTGAAGACGTGATGTTTTTTAATAAATCGGTAAACATGTTCTCCGGGTGATAGAGCAGAAAAAAGACGCATTTACCTGGGGGGCACGGATTTGATCCCCGATGTAAGCAAACTTTCCTATGAGGTAGGTCAGAATGTATATTTTCTAGTCTTAGGTGTTACTTTTAAATGTATGTTATAGTATTCAAGATTATATTCAAGTTAGTATTCAAACTGAGACTTATTTTTTGTACATATGATTGTAAATTGTTATGGCCTGGTATATGGTGTATATATGTTTTGTATGTGGATACGAATAAATGTTTAATTTGTCTCTTTCTTTCCATATAAAATAGATATGTATTTAGATTTACTTACAAGCACGGATTCAATCGTAGAAACAGGTAACCAGAAGTTTGAAATGACTATTCCTCGGCCTATGGACGTGTTGTGCGAAGTTGGCCTGATCTTTTCTTAAGAATAAATATGGAATCAATAGCAATAGCTCTACTACAAAATAAAATGTCTCTTAAAATACATACAAAAGAAAACCTCATTCCACATAAAGTGAAGTTATCAAAAACCCTAGTTAATATTAGCACACTGCACAGAAACAGCTAAGTATGTATAGAAGTGGGGCGCTAGGAGCGGGCGTGGCCACACTTCAATCAGCGAGCGGAATTTTGCTATCTTTTCTCCAATTAACTTCCAATATTAACTAAGGAATATCTTATTCTGAAGCCCCCTCCCCCCTCTAAGGATTTATCATAGCCGGCTTTTTATTATTATCGCTCAGATTTCGAGCACGTCTGAACGGTGTATTGCGAAGTCGACTTGATCTTTTCTGAAGAATAAATATGGAACTAACAGGACGATTGCTGTTGGTTCCATATTTATTAATTTCAGAGCGATCTCTGAGAGTAGAGAGAGAGAGAGTATAACGTCTCAAGAAATAAAAAATTCAAACCTTATTCCACATAAAGTAAATTTACCAAAAATCCCAGCTAATATCAGCACACTACACAGTAACAGGTATGTATAGAAGTGGCGCTAGGAGCGCGGGCGCGGCCACCCTTCAATCAGCGAGCGGAAATGGTCCGCAATTTACATTGTACTTGTGTCGGGAAATTTCCATTACTGTTATCAGGCTGAAATACGGAATTTTTGCATGTGTTTTAGATTTTTTTGGCTCTGTTTTGTATAAATTAATGTGTGCGAGGAGGAAAAGAACATTTCAATATTCATTATTATCATAAATCTATACTTATAATAAATCTGTAGAGAGGTCAATTCTGTACATGAAATATATTTTCAAAATAACTATCAGGTGGTGATTAGGGATCGATACTGATGCCAAAAAGGCAATCAGTAAAATTTTTGTCTGTCTGTCTGTCTGTCTGTCTGTCTGTCTGTCTGTCTGTCTGTCGGTTTGTATGTTCCTTATGGAAACAAAAACTACTCGACGGATTTTAACGAAACTTGGTACAATTATTCTCCATACTCCTGGGCAGGTTTTTGTATACTTTCCAGCAGAGTAGTAAAGGGGAATTTTGGGAAATTTTGGGAAAACGGGAAAAGTTACTACATTATTTAAGCTTCCGTCGCGTGTGCAGCCTTAATAGTTAAACTTATATAGAAATCACGTATGACGGAAATATTCTTCATAAAATTATCTCCAAAAAAATCCACAACAGTTTATGTCTATCTTTTACGGTTGACTCACAATAACACGTGTAATTCCTGATAGCTTAGCAGTTCGGAACATTTTTATTATATTTGTTTACTCTTACGTTTGTAAACCTCTCACTCATCCCTAATTTAAAAAAGGTAACATTATTACCTATTCAATAAAAAAAGAATCATAGAAATCGGTAGAGAAACACCGAAATTAAACATAAAATAAGCCATCGCGCCCGTGACCAAAACCGAATCGTTACTAATTTACATATAACATACTAGATGGCGCCAGTAGTTGCATCTTACAACACGTAATGATTATTTTTTTAGATTGTTATAAATACTTCATAGCGTGATATTCCAAAATTTGCTATTAAACGGAAATACTGAACCGTTCATCAAAGCGCATTTAAAATCACCAAACTACACTGTTTAGCTATAAATTTAATAAATTGAAAACATTGCGCTGAATTTCACAATGCTTGAGCAGTGACTAAAGAAAAAAACCTCAGATATTTAAAAAACAACGCTACCCGTGCGAAGCTGGGACGATCCACTTGTTTAACTAATAAATTTAATAAAATATATAATTAGTATTAACTCCCTTACCCTTTGACTAACCTTTCGTACCAAAATAGCTGCGGTTGTATGTACCTACTAATTGTTTTATAAAGATGTTTATTTAAATTTATTTATGTATATTACAACTAAACAAAACTGTATAAGATTTTAATTAATATACAACTTCGCAGCCATCTAAGCAACTTATTTTACCAATGAAATGTTATTAATGAAAATATTTACTAAGGAAATTTATTATTATTTCATACAAAATCTATCAACATCTAAGTTTCCTTTATGGCTTTCCAGCAAGAGAATAAGTCACTGAAGCAGTAATATAACCCATTAGTTTAATACGGTTGAAGCAGCGCAAAACAATATCACCTCCTAAAACAATAAAGGAGACCATTTTACCTGGGACCCCCATAAATTGTATGTTATACAATAAGTACTTCTTGTACTCATAAATATGAAATCAAATCCGAAAACGTATATAACCAAATACCACGGACTTTACCTTGCCTATTATATTTAATGAAAGCATATTTCAACTGGGCTTCCTAGTAAAATGTGTATTTCGTTAGTAAACCAGTAATTTAGTGTTGCTCTAATCAGATTTGGGTTTCTTGGAGCTGAAACATTGCTAACAATATCAGTAAATAACACAATATGGTTACTATAATTATGGTTTTGCAATTACAACTACATCTTATATTAAAAAGACGTATGTGTATGGAAGAGAATAAATAATATTTATAATTTTATATGAAGTTCTGTGTTTTATTCTATTTATTAATTTGTTTTTCTAGAGTGTTGATAAGTTGTTTTGGTCTCTTTCAAATATTTTATATGCATTGTTTACGTCCTCAAAAAGAGAATAAAGCTTTTTCTTTCTTTCTTTCGTTCTTCTAGGGCATAAACAAATTGCTTGAATAAGTAAAACAATAACATATATTTTTTACATCAACTTAAAGATTGTCATTCACGAAATTCAACAAATAAGATCGCCTAATCACTTTACAACAGAACATTGCTGAAAAATATTTCACTACGTCCGCTATAATGAAAACTAACACTCAACAAGGTTATTATAAGATTATAATGAGGAAGTTGGAATTTTGAGATAGGTCAGGCGATGAGTTAACATTAACAGTTGTCCAACAGTTTGTCACTGAGTTCTATATATAACGTTACCCTAAATACTTTACTAGATGTGGGCGACTTCACTAAATAGTTACTAGTCCTTTTGTTTCCGAGAAATGCTCTACCGATGACAACACTATAAAATGCTACTATAAATAAAATTCTTATCTAATATTGTGTATATTACCATAACAGTGAATCCACACGATAGAGGGCATTCGCCGTTTTTGTGCGAAAGCACTCTCACATGACTAAGTACATCTCAGCCATGCGGGTTTCCTCACGAGGTTTTCCCTCACCGTTAACAACCATGATAAACTAATCTCACGTATGACTTTAGAAAAGACACATTGGTGTAGCCCCTACTCGAACCTAAGGCTTCCAGTTTGAGAGGCCATTTGCGCTCCGAAATCGAGCTATCTCAGTGAACGTGGGTACTCTGAACACCAGATGACATTCATATTATGCGATGATCAAAGGTATTAGTGTTTCTGCTATCCCTTCGAGGATTTACGGTGTATTCGTTGAGCTAAAAGTTATTTCATAGTTCTGAGCTTATCGGGTACACAGGAAGAGGTAAATATTTTTATCATTTAATCAATTTTTAATGTCATTGCGATTGAATTAAGTTTTAAACGAGTTGATATAAACGTTTTCCGTTTATCATTCCTGAATAAATTGTCAGATCAGGTTCGATAATTTAATTCGAACAATTAAACGAGTATTGGTTGAACCAGTATTTCAATAAATAGTATCAAAATACTTTGCAGTTATTTAATGTGGTTAAAAACGGATCATACACACTTATCCGGTTGAACCTCTATATTTACGATTATATTTATCAATATTTTCAAAGATGTTACGTAAATACATATACTCACGGCCATAAATCCCAAAAACGGTAGCCAGAGTTTCAGAACTAGAAACTCCTCAACCACATTTGGGACAAGGTGGCAGAAATAAAGTATCTTTGGTGATAGGTGTCCAACCGCATCGCCCAAAAAACGCTTAAAAGTGCCGTGTAGTGCCGGCTTAGAATGTAACTACTTCCTACCCTTTCTACCCACGGGTGCCGTAAGAGGTGACTATGGGTATGAGATTTTGGGGCGGCAAACTGCTTCTTCCTATTATTTAGACTACGGTTACCTAAAATGATTGGTTTAATTGAATTCTATCCAATAATCGTTCAAGTCGATAGCTCATACACTCAAAAATCCTAACCTTTTATACAAAACAGTCGGTTATAGAAGTGGCCAATTCTATTTCAACTAGGTCTTTACTGTTTACTATGTTAAAGAGCATCCATTTATAGTATAGGAATAGTTCGTGAGAAGCTTAAATATGAGTTCCACTTTTGATTTTGTCAGTATAACATGTAGCTTGTGACGAATAATATAATAATATAATTACAGTTATATTCAGATGATCTTGTACTTCATACCACTGTCATACCATCGGTGATATAGTCTCACAACATTATAAACTAAATTATTACTATTAATATTTAGTTTTTAATAGACTTTAATGCTTTTTCCCAGTTTTTATTTGTAAAAACCGTTTATTGTAACATTTTCATGTTTTTGTTTGTCTATGCAATTAATTATTTTAAAATTAGAAGCATTTGTTACTCCGGTATTACAATCTCTGGTATGCATGGATCATACACATCTATGGCATATTTATGGGACATGTGCAATGTTGACTACATACCACATCTGGCTCGAAAAGTGATATTTACGTATAGTAGTGATTTTAATCATGTAAAACCTTTTAATACCAAAACTGTGACTAATTCTTTAAAATTGTGGATTAATACGTTATTACATACATACATACATATACTCACGGCTGTAAATCCCTAGAAGGGGTAGCCAGAGCTAAGGAATTAAAAAAACCTCAGCCACTTTTGGAAAGTTGAGTGGGGAAAAGATGGTGAAATAAAGTATGTTGGTGATGGTTTCGCCCAAAAATCCCTTAAAAGCCCCAATACCGTAAGTCGTCTCTTACGTACACCCACCGGAATAAATGGGGTAGTGCTATTCTAAGTCGATACTACACAGCTACGATAATGTATTTTATAATAAATTCTTTAATTACGCATGGGCAGTGCTCATGAGAAAACCTTGTTGACTTGTATTATGTTCTATTTCTGCACCACCTCTTTAAGAGTACATAAACTCCCTTATGACACATACGTGATAAGAAGCGCGTCAAATTAATAAAGTATAATCGTAGTCAAAATACATTACATATTGAAAATAGCCCAACAACTGACCGCACTGCTGTTGGCACCGGCTCTCATACCTACACACTTGAATCATTATCAGAGGACAATCATACCACAACCGGAATATTACACGTAACAGTTGACTTGCCAACTCGAAGGTTGGGGCTAATGTCACGGCGTCATTAGAAGTTGGTCCAGAGCCAATATATAAAAAACAACACAAACGATTGTGTGATAGATGATTGGGGTTATAAAATAGTGTCTTTTGAATTGGGTGGTATCTTTGTGTAATATATGATAGAAAAAGGAATATTACAACATGTTTTTATTTAATGTTAAAAATAACCTAGCACTTTCGCCCTTCGCATGGCTTACAAACAATAAGCCACGTATAATTTACAATTAAAAGGCTTTTTGATTTTACAGAATAAAAGAGCAGAAGTCACTCAAAAATAATATATTTCACAAACATTACTTCCTAAAAACTTGACTTCTTTAATATTACTGTTATTAATTTAATATTACTACAGTTGTTGTTTATATTACAAACAACTAAACTCATATTGAACCCTATTGTGTAATTATTATGATTTTTGAGACGATAAGAAAAATTATACATAAAATTGCAGTCACCTAATCACGAGCATTTCTTCTCCAACGACGAATATATTTTCAGAAAATCGTTGATAAATGTACAATCAGGAAATAAACACATTATTCTATAATACTGTGCTACACTTATGGTTATATATAATCAAGCAACATGCTCACAATATCATTAATTAAACATTGCTACAATACCTTTAAAAAGTTTTTTAGTAATACACTGCTCTATAATGTCTATTGAACCTTTGGATATTTCCACCGACTTAAATTTATCAAGCAAAATACTTTTTTTAGTTTTGTGTGTGTGTGTTTACTAACCACTAATTCTGTATTCAACATTTATAAAAATAAATGAAAGAAAAGATTCACGTAGTAAATATTGAATCTGAAATAATGATCCCTGTTAAATTGTTCCCGAAACGTTGAGGAGACTCGTTTACTTTGTCCGCGTCTTGTGTCCACTCGAACGATTTGTTACGGTTGACAAAATCACTATTGAGAATTTGCAACTTCGGCTTTGGCAGACTATTGTGTGGTTGGAAGTAGCAGTTTGTATTTTGTAAAGCTTTCTTATTTTCTTTGAAATGGTAATAAAATTTATGTTCAATATTGACTCTGACTATGTAAAACTTATATATAAATATCAGTTTTATATTTCAAATTAGATACTGATTTTTAAATCTAAATATAATATTTAGATAAACCTTAGAAGACCGAAAAGTTATTAATTATATCTTATAATATGTGAAGTTTTTTAACATCCTTGCCTTCAGTTATATTGTTTCATCATATTTTAATTTGAACTCTTTTAAATATCTTGGAAAAAATTACAAAAAAGAAACTTACTTTTTCTACTGCGCTAATTCATTAAAATGTACGTCTTTTATATGTCACAGTATTAAAACAAAGCTTGCAATAAGATTCCTTAATACGTCTGTAGAGACGCACGAATGTCGTAAGTTCTCAAGTTTAATATTCGCATTGCACGAATCTCTGAGATCCGCCGAAGCATCGCTAAATTGTTTGTTCCGTTCGAAATATAGGGAACCCGTCGGATCTTGGAAACGCTCTTCCTCCTATTTTATGGCGACGACAACCGAACACTTATAGATCCCTCTGAAATTCTTCTCTTTCTATTTTAAAAGATGATAGATGTATGTTTTCCAACAAAGAATAACAATAGTGTTTGCAGATGACTAAAATCTGTAAAGTAAGGAATATTTTATAAAAATGATTTTTTGTTTGTTCATTGCTTGTATGATGACCTTTTATAATTTAGATGTTGGGAACATTTTGTGTAATATCTAAAAATAATTTTATTTTATTTGGAAATACTATATATTATTTTTGAGCAAAATTTTTTGAAAATAGTATCTCGTTAAATCTCACTATAATCATAAATTAAATGTCATGCATAAAACAATTACTAAGTGTTATACAAAACAAATTTAATAATAACATATTGAAACCTTATCATTTATATAATATTGTAATGAAAAAATTGCGTGTTTGAGATTTTCAATTAAAAATCCTCCCGAGGTTGTTATCTATCGCATTAAATGTTAAAAGCACTTCTTTTGTCCAAAAATATGTGCATTTTAAATGAATGCTTACAATACAAAAGAATAGAGTAGATTCTTTTAGTCTTTGACGAGTCGTTTAAAAACAATTCAAAACACGACGGAAATACTTAAGCTATTTCATTTTCTTTTCGCTCTCCAGTTACAATCGTGGCAAAAGTTAATAAAGTTATTTTTGTGTTGAGAACCGTAAAAGTATTACTTTAGACAGAAATTTAGTACATCATAATAATAAAATTTGGAATGGCACATCAAGCTGAAACGTGGATGTAAGTATTTTAGGGCGCTTATTTTTGGAGACGTGTTGCTTCTGTAGATGCTTATTACTCTTTGTACTAGACAATAGTAGTTACTAAGATTTTTTACTGTCGGCAATAATAAAACTACCTATTAAAAACAGAGCATAATCTTACACGTTTGTATTTGCAGTGAATATTTCTGTTTATAACTCAGAAACAGAAACAAGCGTGACGTCGAGACTTTACCGTCTTGTATAACATCATATAATTTTAATTTAATCTCAAACAATCTTACCTATTATGTTTATTATATTAATGCATTATTTATATTATGTATTATAAAACATAGGGTTTATATCATCTCGCTAAATTTCATATAAGTTGCGCAAAATATTAATTAAAAAAACATTCCCCGTTTAAAATCACTAATTATTAATAACAAACAACACAGCATTATAGTCTGAAACATACTTAAAAGACATAGTAAAATTACCATAAAAAAACTCCTTACCTTTAAAACATAATCGGTGACACTTCTCTTCCGCTTATAATCACTCACTCACTTCTCGACAATACTTATTACGAACTATGAAAAATAAAGGTCACCACACAATGGCGTCCGCTTCCAGCGCTCTCACGCCAAGTCCCACTCGAAATGACTAAGCACTTTTTATATTTGCAAAGAGACTAATGAACTGTAACTCTGAAGGTAATCAAGCCAAACTTATTTTCTTGCACCGTAAGCACTTTTCCGGACTCGTTTCATTTGAACCTGCAAGAGAATAAGAAACTTTAATGGAATGCTCTAATGTAGAACTGGGTTTATAATTTGCTAAAGTTATTATTCAACGCATATAAGTTTACAACAACGATTTTATGTTTTTGTAACCTGTCCCTAGTACTTCTATTTAAAAAAAACATATATACTATATGTTATCACGGCTAAAAATCCCTAGAAGGAATAGCCAGAGCTTCCGAATAAGAAATTCCTCAGCTACTTTTGGGAATTGATACTCGTAAGGGAGAAGGTGGTGGAAGTAAAGTATCGGCGGTGATGGGTCTCTAACCGCAGCGCCCAAAAATCACTCAAATACCCTTCTCCGCTACTTACAAACACCTACAGGAAGAAATGAGGTACTGCTATGCCGACACTAATGTAATTAATACCATCGTTACCATGTATTTTTCTATAATCCGTAGATAACGTTTTCAAAGCATTATGACATGATTAGTTCTACCCATATATAAGTATTTTCGTGACCTTAATAAACATTCGGTACAAATATTTTTCAAAGTATTTTGACAATCTCTATTACCCTATTAACTTAAAGCGTTAAATGTCAATTAAGCTTTGTGACTCGGAAATGCTTATTTAGCTACTTTGTAGTTTATCAGTTACTTTTACATGTTCGGGATCAAAGTATTACATAATTAAACATAGTATACTCAGATCAAGTTAGCCGTAAACTAAGGGCCGGCGCTGACTGCTGACCTCTGCATCGTTGTGTCAAAATGAATTCTATACGCATGGTAATAAGATTAAAAATGCTATATCTGTACCGAAATCCTTTGCCATGCCATGCCGGCAGTCAGCGCCGGCCCTTAGTTACGCCCGATTTCTGAATTGAGTATTCCAGCTGAGAACAACTTAAGTATCGTTCTGTCGCATTGAAATCTTAACAACTGAATGAAACAAAACGATACTTAAGTCGTTCTCAGCTTGAATACTCAATTCAGAAATCGGGCGTTAGATTTTTATTATATGATACTTACTGCACGATACATTCAATACTATATAATACACGTACAAATAACATCAAAAACTAAAAAAGCGGCCAAGAGCGAGATGGACTCGCTAATGAAGGGTTCCGTAGCAGCACTAGCAGCAGGTAGGTAACATAGTAATATACAAGTTTAAAATGTTTAGTTTAAAATGTTATTTACTTATCACTGATTTACTACAAGAAAACAATGGTTCACGTTTTATGCGTAAGGCCTGTGATAGTAAAATTATTGTTATATATTTCAGTGAAATTAATAAACATAACATAACATAAACTCCTAAGGCACCAATACTCCTGAACTCACATGGCAGCGCCATCTAGTTTCCAGAGAAGGTACCCACGTTTTGCTTTAGACAGTGTACTCACGTGATAGGGGGCAGGCCTATCGCCGTTTTGTACGAATACACTGTCACATGACTAAGTACAACTCAGCCATGTGGGTTTCCTCACGATGTTTTCCCTCACCGTTAGCAACCATGATAAATTAACCACACATATGACTTTAGAAAAGACAAATTGGTGTAGGCCCGTCCCAGGATTGGAACTCACGCCCTTCTGTTTTTCGGGCGGGTGTTCTTACCCACTGGACTATCATGTCGCTTATTAATTAATAAATTAGGTAAGTAATTTGATTTATGACGTTTAAAAATAGAACTACTGGCTAGATCTCATTCAAACCAATTTTCGTTAGTAGTTTGTATAGTAATACACATCATATATTTTTTACAGTTTTATCATGCCCATATTTTAGAAGTTACGGGGGGGGGACACACATTTTACCACTTTGGAAAAGACTGTCGCGCAAACTATTCAGTTTTGAAAAAAATTATATAAGAAACCTCAACATCATTTTCAAATACCTTTTGATAGATACCCCACACGTATAGGTTTAATGAAAAAAAAAATTTTGAGTTTCAGTTCTATGTATGGGGAACCCTAAAAATTTTGGTTTTTTTTTTCAGATTTTATTTTAAAATCTTAATGCGGTTTACAGAATACATCTACGCACCAATTTTCAATAATGTAGTTCTTATAGTTTCGGAATAAACTGGCTGTGACATACGGACGGACGGACGGACGGACAGACAGACAGACATGACGAATCTATAAGGGTCACGTTTTTGCCATTTGGCTACGGAACCCTAAAAACCTTCTGCTCATCACATAAATGTTGAGCGGAGATTGAACCCGCCACCGCCGGACCGAGAAGTTAATCACCTAACCACTTGGCCACGGCTGTCGTCAAATTTTATTCTTAAACTCCAATTAACCGGTAAAGAACATTATATAATATTTTAGTATGTGTGGAAGAACTAAAAATAGCAGATGCGTCGCATCTGAAGGTTCAACTGTCTTCATGGAAATTACAGTAATAGTTTAACGTATGCATTTCGGATCGTAAATATAGCAATATAGCTGACACTGGAATGTATTTTTGTATACAGAGGCGTTTGTATGTAGCGTAGATACTTCGGTATATATTATATGATACAAATTAACACATTTGTGGTTACTTTTAATTGAATTGATGGTTAAACCAACCGTAAAAATTGCAGTATATTTCTTTGCAAGTATATAGTACAGAACATAATTCAACAATATTTTTGATCCTACATGAGATTCTTATAGCAGTCAAAGACATTGTTTATATAAACGAGGCCGAAACTACTACTTACGTGCAATTTCTTCGCTAGTGATAAAATTGCTAATAACAAAAATCATTACCAACTTAGACGGGTTAATGGCTAATTTAGACCCATTAGACATAATTTCAAAGAGTTTATCGCGCACGAACTCAAAGTGTAATGCAATTTTTGACTAGTTTCATGCTTCTTGAAAATACTCGTATAACCACTGTTCTCGAGAAACCATAAAATAAGTCACAATACGCAGAATAGCTAGTAAAATTGCCCATCCATGCCGGCGCGTTACTGTGTATTGCTGTTGCTTTTAAAACCGCATTATGCTCACAGGAACACCAATATCCCTCAATTTAATATTTAAAAAAACTCTGTTATTTAATCTTGATCCAGTCTTATTGTGACAACTTATGGCTAGATAATAAAGGAAAAACAAACAAGTTCTTGAACAACTCTTCTCTTCTCATGTAGGAAACGTGATTTCCAATCCTGAATCGGGCCTACACCAATATTTCTTTTCATAAGGCATATTTTTGGTGAATTTATCAAAGTAGATATCGGTGGGGGAAATTCGCGTGGGCTGAGTAGTTCTTACTATATTCGAACAAAACGGTGAAGAGCCAGCTTCTTATCACGTGAATACACTGTCTAAGCAAAACGAGGATACTCTTAACACCAGCTGACAAAAGTATCAAGTGATTTTTAGAATTAATACCTCTGCCACCCGTTCGAGGATTTATTGCGTGAACGTTGAGTTGGAAGAGTTGAGTTCTTAAATTGTATTTTTTCTCAACATCGATATGTACGAGTAGCAACCCTATTACTTGTTTTCGTTGCTTAGCTTCTACAGACAGCCCTGATAGAGACGTAACCTAATAATGAAATCTAAAGCGCATGTGCAGACCTTGCACTTTAATACCAGTAGTAAACTACGCGTGTTACAACCGATAATAGTTTTAATTATAGTTTCATTTTGCCCGAATGTAACAGAGTGCGCCCGACAGCTGTGTTGCTACTAAAATAAACCACTTTGCTTGTCAAAACACATACACGTATAAATTGGAATAAATTTAAATTTTTGTTACTGTCTATTATAATACTGTTGTTTTTTTTAAATAATTTATGTCATAATTACAACTAAACTACAACTTATATATACATACTTGATAATAAACTTTCCTTTGGTTAGAATAGCACTACCCCATTTCTCCCCATTCACACACACACACACACACATACATACTTATGTACACACACATTCGAGGATGCAAAAGCATGCAATTAATTGCAAACCACTTGTATTTAATTTAAGTTTCTTCAATTAATATTAACTTATAGTTCTTTTTTTAAGGGAACTTATGCTATTGGTTAATCTCTATCTTATGTTACTTCTAGATTATAAACATATTTTTTAAGAAGCTGAAATGTTTGTGAATCAACTTTATGGGTTGAGCAAAATACTTATCCTAAGTTTACAGAGCTTTGCCCTTTTATTAGGGAGTACGAAACTCAATTTGTGTACCTTTTTTATGAATAAAGTTATTATTTATTTATTTTATTTATTAATCTTCTGAGACAGTTTTGTATTCAGGGGACGTCGACTAAATTTTAAGCGGGTGTGTAGTTGTGACTGCCATATCTATCTCGTTTACACATCTCCAGTTTTCTCTCTAAAATGCATTTTAAAATCAGAGTTCGATTAATAAGCCGAATAAATAAAGGAAAGAAAAATTTCATAATAAGGTTTTCATGAACAAAAACATTCAAATTATAAGCCGAATGTTAAGGACTGTTTGCTGTTTAATTATGAATGTGCTATACTCGTATAACTTTATTTAAGTTCTATAGAGCATCTGTTTCAAAATATAAAGTTGTTTGTTAACAATTATGAATCTACATACATACATACACACATATAATCACGGCTGTAAATCCCTACAAGGGGTAGCCAGAGCTGAGGAACTAGAAGTTCCTCGGCCACTTTTGGAAAGTAGAGTGGGGAAAAGATGGTAAAAATAAAGGTTGTTGGTAATGGGTCTCCAACCGCATCGCCCAAAAATCCCTTAATAGCCCCAATACCGTTAGTCGCCTCTTACGTACACCCACCGGAAGAAATGGGGTAGTGCTATTCTAAGCCGACACTACACAGCAATGAATCTACTAAGAATCCTTAAACAGGTGTGTCAGCAATCCGGGTACAGATCCTTGTTCTAAATTACAAGCACAAAGAGACGTTACAGCAACCATCGAAAAACGTAACATATACCACGCCATTAGTTCCCATTGGGTAGGCAGATACTATCGACTGCGACTGCTTTTAAAATTAATTATGGGAAATAAATATAGTGGGCATGTATCATAATAACAGTATTATTTTTTAACTTGTATATACTGATTGAAGAACACTGTGAGCCAGCACACGTTCAAACCTAACCCCCATTATTATTTTGTATGGATCATAACTTTGAACGTGAAACGAATTGCTTAGCATATGAAAAAAGTTTCTCCTACAGTTTATAGCTCTTTTTTTGTAACAATGTTGCTCCCTAAGTTTAAATATTGTCAGTAACTTAACTGAAACCACATGATTTCAAAGTTAGATCGGCATACAATTGGAACATTATACGGCTCAACAATGTTTAGCCATCTATGCTTATACAGTAAGTCTACTCACACTTTTTCTATGGTTGTCGTATGTAATATAATAACTAAGTGATCTGTGATTTTTCCAATAATATAATGGCAGTTAGGTAGGAAACTCATTACAATAGTTCCTTCAAATCACCATCTTTTAACCTCAAAGCTTCCAGAATTAGTGCAATGCTGTTGTTTTCGAAGATCAGCCTACCCTTTTATGGCGTTATAGCCGTGAGAATAGTTATATATATTTATGATATTTATATTTGATATCTAGTTAGATACGTTATATTGGAGTAGTTAAAAAAAAAACATTTCTCATGTAAATACAAAAACGGAATATTCTAAAATATTTTTTTCAGAACGTCGGCGTCGGCGGCCGCTAAAATTCGAACGTGCAGTGTAATGTTGTTTTATTTTAGCAATTTTCGGCTTATCTCTTGCTCTATAAAGCTTTGTGTATTTTGTTAGTTGTGCAGAATGTATTTTGTAAGATTATGTTTTTGATATGGAAAAAGAACAGTAAACCTTATTGGTAACAGGTGATTTTGGTTATAAAAACAATTTCAATGGGAATTTCCTTTGCAGAATGTGACATTTTTTCGTGTCAGCAGCTTCAACTTCAAAGTAAGACATTATGACGAAGAAATGTTTTGATCGTGGTACTTTGTTAGATGCAATTATATAAAGTACTTAAGGATTATTTTCACTAAACTCTACTTTATTTAATTTCGGAAACGTACTTATATATCGCTTAAGCTTTATTTTTATCCATCTATAAGAATTTCGACTCTAACTCTAGTGGAGTGGAGACTAATAAAAGGATATCTGACACCAAATGTACGGTATGTATTGCAAAAGTGATACCAATATACTCAAGTGAGGTTATTAGGTATATGTTTTAACAAACCAACACCCAACGTTGATATGTTTACTAGATCCAAGTAGTATCAAAGTTATTTATTAGATCAAAGTATTTAAAATAAATAAAGAATATAAGCCCTTTGATAAAGAACTGACCATAGTACCATATATCATATTCTATATAAATCTATTCTTCGATAGTGTTGTATACATGGAGGACTTAAAAGTAAATGGAGCAGAAACAAAGTTCACTAAAGTCGCTGAGTAAATTCCGCTCATATTCCACTAAAATTTAATTGTCAAAATAAATTGTCCCGACACCCTGGGGGCTGATTAAGTATCTTTAGCGACCGCGATTGTGTCGCAAGTTGCAATATTACCGCTGTCAAAACTGTCAAATCATATACAAATTTATGACATTGACAGCGACAATCGTGCAACTTGCGACATAATCGTCAGTCACAAAAGATACGTAATCAGGAGGGGGGGTTGGTTAATTCAATGTTCTGACTCTTATTGATCATACATTTGCTTCGCTTAAGTCAGTGGAAATACACAGAATCACTTACGGATATTGACATGCTTCGTTTCTTCTCTATTTAGCTTAGTTCTCTATGGTTATATGTTTTCTTATATGAAAATAATATCGAAGGCAACACAATATATGCCGACCAAGCATGATTTGCTTTCGAAGTCCATTTGTACGATAAGTCATGGAGAGCGCTACACTTGTTTAAAGATGAATGATATCGCTGAATAGTGGATTGCTAGCGTTACTCAGCATAATCACCTTTTGTAAAAGGTCCAGCAGTCTACAAGAACTAGGCCATGACAATATATGAATAATATTTTCTTTTATGATGTGATTTTCTGAAATACTGCGATAATAAAGTATCGAATAATTTTTGTCCATTTAAAGGAACATTGTTAAATATAATTTAAATCTTTTTGTTAATGAAAACCTCATGTGGGGATAATTACTAATAAACACGGTGACACGGTAGCTCAATTGGCAGAGCGACGGGGGCGTTTACCCGAGGTCGCGGGTTCGATTCCCGCCTGTGTCGAAATTTTTCTTTCCTTTATTTATTCTTTATTTATTATTGTTAAATATACTTCTTTTTTCACTATTTACATGGAATAATTATTTGGTAACATCTTTTTCCATATATTAAAGTGATTAAGGGCACGGAAATCTTTTATGAGAATTTAAACGGCAATCTAGAAATTTCTTAACTTCCAAATGTGCCTAGGGCATCATTGATTCTGCAGCTTTGCCTCTCTATTTTGAGGAATTTAACTATGAGTATATATCAATTATAAAACAAACTTTACTAGTTTTTATAAAAAGTAATTAAAGCTATTGTAGAGCACATTTTCTGTACGTTAAATACAGGTCATTCTGCATCCAGCAACCAACCGCATTACCGACAAGGATTTGCGGTTAGTTAGACGTGGATCCAGCTAGGCACGGAACTAGCTCGCTTACTCTTACATTTACAAAAGTACCAAAGCAATTTACATGGGTGGCTTATTTCTGTGTTTAGTTTTAATTACGTAACATTTCTGTTGTAAAAATAAGTAATTTATATCAGTTAATCCGAATTGGATTTATGTCAGTTGCTACCAAGTCATAATATTTTCAGAAAGGCTCAAGAGTAAATGGTTCACGCCGTATATCCCCAAAGGGGTTGACAAAGATACTAATACTTCTAAACATTCGTCTGCATGATAAGCGGTGTTCTACCCACTGAGCATTCACGGTTGCTTCAATAGTGTTAAATACGTAACATTTAATAATAATAAAAGCATTTGTCTCTTTTACACACATGACATGAAATAATGCGAAATTTCTGTAATAATATGCAGTGTTTTATTTTGATAATCTGATATGGATTTATGTCAAGTGCTATTAAGTCATAATATGGATTATACATATATTACAAGATTACGAAGCAAAAAATTGCTTCGACCGACATAACTCACATAATATGAGATCATCATATTATCCTCATCACATATTATGATGATGATGATAAATAAATAAGTATGAGATCCTTCTAATATTCTCAGAAACCTCACATCGTGCCACGTCTCTACTCAGACAAGGCACATATGGTTTTGAAATCGGCTTAGCCATTGTATCAACAGGAGCGACAATAATCACTATTACACGTCATGTGCAGTAAACATATGTAATTTCTCAACAAGGACCAAGCCTTCATTGGTGGTGGTACAACCCTTGTTACCGTACAAAATTAAAATTTATAATGCAATTAACCGTAAAGTATCTTTTTATTTTTATTGTAAATAAAATACAAATCCATTTTCATGACATTTGGGTCGAAAATAACATCAATTCGAATATAGGAATGTGTTAGTCTTGAGAATAACACGTAATTTAACAAAACAAGTATGCTGGCGTCAAAACGAATTAAACTTTATACTTCACACAAAATACATAAGAATGTTTCATTGAAACATAACAATTGCTAGTTTGTAAGTCAAACTTTTGTTCGTCAGGTGATTATTTTTCCATGATCATTTGTACTTCGCTATTCAATCACTATCCGCAAGCTATATTTATGAGCTGTAGTAGATCGCCACAATGAATCAGCGGAATCGAGTTAAAATATATCCCGCAATCACCTTCCCTCATTTCTCTTCCAACAATAGCGCTATTCGGGATGAAACTGGGAACCAACATTGACGGGAAAATGGCTAAATGCTATCATCAATCTTTTTTAACGAAACATTGCTGTTTTATTGTAGAAAATCTGAAAAAAATTTGCTGTGTTTTGTGAATCTGTTGAAATTGCTTACATTGTTTTTTATTCATGAAACAAATCTTAAACTAAACGTACATACTAAAACTATATATTTTTTATTTTGAAAATTGGTCATTGTTGATTATCATTGCTGAGAATCCGATCATATCATTATGTTGTATTTACTTCTGTCTATTTAGGTTCGTTGTGGTTGTTATCCTTTTTCATATTTTATTTCTGTTTTTCTGTAATGATAACTTTTTTGTATTGATTGTTTTTGTTATCTATCTGTGAGAAAAGTTGAGGAGATACCAAAATTTATTTACTTATGTTCTATATGTTGTTATTCTATATTCTTTTTGCTATTTCTGTTTTTTCTCCTTAATAAATAAATAAATAAATAAATAAATAAATCACGTGTTAGAATAACACTTACTGTTCAAATCAGCCTATACCTATAGTAATGGACACCAGCCATGAGAATGGGGATTTTAAGAGTTTGGATCTATATCACCTAATCGAAAAGTAACTAAATTAAGATTGAAACTGATCCAAAATAGTCAGAATGTAGTATTTTCCTAGAATTTCAGTTAATGTGAGCCAGCAGGTCATTTAAGTAAGTGTAAATATTTGAATACTAAGAAACCTTACTATTTTTATTGGCTAATCTTATTATCCTTACGAATTAGATACAGCTCATTAAGTTTAAGTGTCATTATTTTAAATCTTTTTGTTCATGAAAACCTCATGTGGGGATTATTCTTTATTAATTAATAAGGATTAAATAAAGGAAAGAAAAATTTCGACACAGGCGGGATTCGAACCCGCGACCTCGGGTATACGCCCCCGTCGCTCTTGCTAATTGAGCTACCGTGTCGCGGTCGCGGGTTCGAATCCCGCCTGTGTCAAAATTTTTCTTTCCTTTATTTATTCTTTATTAATTAGTAATAATCCCCACATGAGGTTTTCATGAACAAAAAGATTTAGAGTATTCTTTATTTAAGTGTCATTGTCTCACAACCAATGTCAACCAAAGTAATAGGATAATACTAGATTACTCACGCCAATAGATATTTCAGTATGTAAGATGTATTGAGTTCGAAGTCAATCAAAACAACACCATTAGTTTAATTTATCGATGATTGCATCATTACAAATATATTTTTGTATATATTGCCGTGTAGTGCCAGCTTAGAATGTCGCTACCCCTTTCTACCCACGGGTGTCGTAAAAGGCGACTAAGGGTATTGGGGCTATTTATTGGATTTTTGGGCGATGCGGTTGGAGACCCATCACCAAAAACCTTTATTTTACCGCCTTTTCCCCACTCAACTTCCAAAGGTGGCTGAGGAATTTATAATTCCTTGGCTCTGGCTACCCCTTCTAGGGAATTATAGCCGGAGTATATGTATGTATGTTTATATATATTTTTGTATGTCTTAACCACCTTGATAAAGAAACAACACATAATGACTTTAAGAAAGATTGGTGTACGTCCGACTCAGAAGTTGAGCAATGCCTACTTACATTGGAAAGAGGCATTATACCCACCAAAACACCAACGTTCGTGAGTCAATTGTTAGATTGTAAGATTAGTAAGAACATAAACTGAAATTAATCGATACGTTTCCGCCAAATTAGACTTATTGATACTATTTATTGATTAAGTATACATGTAGGTTTGGTTAGGTTAGGTTTAGGTTTGCCAGGATCGTACAAAGTGGCGATCGATAGTCTCTGTCTACCCCGATGGGAACTAACGGTGTGAGAATATGTATGTATGTATGTATACATGTAATTTCGGTATTATAAACAAAAACTTAAATCTCCGTTTCAGTAATTCATTTCAAAATGTGTTGAAAAGTTAGTCTCAGTTGCTTTATTCAACCGTCTTATTTCGGCTCATCTTTTGAAATTTGCTCCAGATTTTAAATAAGTGTTTCATCTCTTTATAGAATTGCATCAAATTTTATAACATTGCTCAGAAGTTAATTATAAATAGACATGCGTGGCAAAACAACTTGTGAACGGATACACTGTCAACATTGAATAAGAAAATATTTTGTGTTGTTTGTTGAAGAAGACGTTGAAATAAAATGAAATGAAATGAAATGATTTAATGAAATGAAATGATTTATTTCTTCAGGAAATATAGGTACCTACATAAAAGATGTTTACAAGATAATTTCTGTCCATTTCTATATTTTGCCTTGGAAGGCGTCTGAAGTTTAGATGTGTTTATATAAATTACATTATTACTTAAATTTGTGAATTACAAATCAAAATTTGTTTGTTTTCTAATGATATAACTGTAAAAATACTAATTGGACTATAGATTAAAATGATAGTAACACTAAATTTAATTATTCACAAAATCAAATTAATAGAACAAATAAAAAATAATAATAATTACAATTGGATTACACATTACTTAAGTAAGACTCTTTTTTTTTCAATTATTTAGTACAATTATGATTTGGTTAATTAGTCATGCATGAAAATAAAATAAGTTTAAACAATGCTCAAAAAGCTATTCCACTAATCAGCTCAAAGAAAGTTATTGATCATCATAAATCACATTTATCTACAAAATCGTTTACTGAATAAAAACAGTGGCTTATTAGGTAGCTAAATAGATCTCTTTTAAATTTAGACAAAGTCTTCTCCCTCGTTTCAACGTTTAATTAATTGAACACAGAAATTGCCATGAAATATGAGTTTTTCCTATACAAAACTAATTTGCTGTAGGATGGAACTGCAACAAAATTTTGTTTGACGCAGCTCCTTGTTGGTCGAATAGAAGGTGGAGTCAATTCAAAAAGACTTTAGTTTTTGTGAACAAACAAACATATTTCGAGTACATACACATATATACACATGGAAGTGGAAGAATTTTCTTTTCCTTGAAAAGGGGAACACAGGAATCTAAGTAACCAGCCCCACAAAATGCTCTAATGCATTTCTTTTGAGGTCTAAACGCTCGGTAAAAATCTACGAAGTTGCCCCAAATAATTATGCCATATCGAAGTATGGAAGGGACATAACCATGATAAGCGACAGTTGCTGCTTATTCAGAAATTCAGAAATAGTATTAAATATACGAAGAGGACATAGACGAATCTATCAATACGTTTACAAACAGAATCAATATGCTCCTTTCAATTTAAATGTTTTAAAGCCTTTGCATTAGTTTTAACCATTGTGGGCTCAGAACGTAAGCTTATGATGCGGGCTTGGGTTCAAATTCTAAGTCGAGCATAGACCAATGTATCTCCTTTCAAGTGAATTGTTTGTTTGTCCTACTATAATTTTTTTCATATTTGAGGGAAAACATTGTGAGAAGCTCATAGCTTAGACATGTCATGTGACAGTACAGTTGTACAGTCGCCATCAGATATATTGGAGCGGCCGAGGAAATCCTGACGTTATTTACCGTAAAGAACTTATTGAAATTTATTGCTGCTCAGAAATATATGAGTACCTCAGCCGCTCCGATATATCTGATGGCGACTGTACTAAGCAGAGGGAAACCTCCCATCCAAGTGAACGTTCCGTCTACGCAAATAGTGGATATTCTGTACAACGGTGGAAAAAAATATCTCATGATGCTTAAAAGTATTGGTATCTCTGCCACCCATTCGCAGATACAGGCGAAACATTGAGATGTTTATTGCCTTCTCGTTATTGTTATTATTTGAATACCAACAGTTTTACAACAACACAAATAATATAAATAAACTAAATTGTCTAAATTAGCTTAATGCAAACCCTATTATTTATAAACATAAAATATATAAATAACTAAACACTAATTCTTTAAAAATAAATTTATAGTGATGAACCATTGAAAGTTATTTAACTATTTAAGTGCCTTGACATTTACACGCGATTTTGTTTCAATACAATATAGTTTGAGTTAAAAATGCAACTTTTTAAGTGATGTTTGTGCGATGTGGCTAGTGATCCATCAACAACATCTGTTTATTTTGTAATCCTTTTTCCTACTCAACTTCTGAAAAGGACTGAAAATCTGTGATTCCGAAACTCTGGCCCCCCTTGGGATTATTAGCCCGAGTAATATTTATGTACCCGATGCAATTGTATTAAAAAACATAAATAGTTGAAAGCACTGGCTAAAATAGTAGTAAATTAATAAATCAGAAGGTAATTGTGACAGTGGTTAACGTGCTATTTTTCTGACTTCACTTTATATTTTAAAGACCATATCTCACCCGCAATTTATATACACAAGGACTCATCTGTTGCAGATGTTTGTTGCAGCGCTCATGGGTTACGGTTTGCCGCACCGCCGTTGGTGGCTGTAGAGCCCTATGGCTGCGCGGCATTTCTTGCCACACTGTCACATTTCTGTCGCACACGAAACGAGAGTCTGCAGGAGGTGGGAGATCACGACGAAGTCTTTTTTGCTTTAGATTCTCCAGCCAGTCTTCATCATGTTTGGCAGTTCCGACTTTGATGTCATGGCGCCATTCGGATCTCATTTCAGCGCGTTTCTCCCATTTGTATTCGCGCGCGTTCGCGTTCGCGCGTTTATATTCCGAAACTTCTCATATCTAGCGAGAAGCGTACAGGAGTCTTTGAATCTTAGGGTAGGGCGCCCAACAGGTCTCTTTACGTCCGCTATCTGGCCCCATCATTACTTGACGTGGTAGTCTCTCGGGGTCCGTGCGATGTACGTGACCCAGCCAACGAAATCTTCTCTGCTTTAACATGGCAGTTATACTGCAACTACTACTGCTACTAACTACTGTTTTGGACAGTACCACCTCGTTACTCATTTTATCTTCCCAAGTGACTCCAAGTATAGTCTTCAAACAGCGCACCGTTTTCGCAATATAGAGTAACAAAAAGTACGTAACTTTTAGACGCATCCAACGGAACACAATTCAAACGAAAAGAAAACGCGTTCAGAGCTGTGTACGCGTCAATTGACAATGTAATCAAAATTGAAAAATGAGATGGCATCGCTATTGAATATATTTCGCGAGGGTATTTCAATATAATAAAATTAGTTATAGGAATAATAAGCAATTTTTTTAATTAAATATGCATAAAACAAGAACTCGTAACTTCAAAATCATGTATAGATGACGGCACTGGCTTAAAAAGCAAAAACATCGTACATTTAATATTCCCGACTTTACTTTTCAAGTTTCAAGTCTGTAAAACAACCTAAATCACTTTTGTAATGTAGAACAACAATAAGAACAAAACATTAACTATGACGCATCCAAAGAAACACTATTCAAACCCAAAGGAAACGCGTTCAGCTCTATGTACGTGTCAATTGTTGACGTAATCAAAATTGAAAAATTAGATGATATATGTCGACATCGCTCTTGAATATAATGCGCGAGGGTATTTCAATATAGCAGAATTAGTAATAGGAATAATAAACTTAATTATGAGTAAAATATGCATAAAACCAGATCTCGTAACTTCATAATCATGTATAGATGACGGCACTGGCTTAAAAAGCAAAAACGTCGTGCATGAAATTTTCCCGACTTTACTTTTCAAGTTTCAAGTCTGTGAAACAACCTCATCTACTTTTGCAATGTAAAACAACAATAAGTACACAACATTAACTAAGACGCATCCAAAGAAACACAATTCAAACCCAAAGGAAACGCGTTCAGCTCTATGTACGTGTCAAATTGTTGATGTAATCAAATTGTTGTTAATCCCGCATCCCGCAGCCGCTGTCCCGTAATTCGATTGGAGCGGGACTGCAGCGAGGCGGCCAAAGTGCCAGTTGCCTAACTAGCTTTGTTCCCGGAGACTTGACTCTTCGGGACCAATTAAAGGGACAAATTGCACCTCTTCTCGATATTCGCTAATTGTCGCAAACGACAGCGCACTCGAATAAAGCGGGATTTCGATGTACCAATTTCAAATTTAAATTTGGAATTCGATCGTTTTTTTCTTATTAATAAAATAGTTTTGAAGCTGACGGCAAGACAATGTTTTTTTTTCAAAAAAAGAACTGGATGAAATTTACGAAAATATCACAGGAAAGCTATGTTGATACGAAATAAAATAGACTACAAACACTACCCAGGAAAAGCAATATCAAACTTATTTTGAAGTTAATCATATTCTGTTAGCGGTCAGTCAGACTTAACCGTCATATCATGCTACGAAAAAGTTGGCTGTATATATTGGATTGTACCTTGGTATGGAGGTAAGATACATTACTGAAAATGCCCTAATAAGGAAGAAAAAAAATTGTTTTATTTGTTTAAATAACAATAATAAAATATATAACACATCATTTATCGTAAATAATTAGAGGCCATCATCATCGTCACTTAATATCAGTGATGATCATGGTTTTCTTTTTCATATCATAATTTTGATACCAGAAGAAAATAGTGAAAATCATTCTCGAATGAACCTAATATACAATTACTATTGGACTTTTTACTGTACCTAACATACCTACTAATAATCCAGCAATAAATTATTTTCGCGATTTTGTACGATCCTGACTAAACTCTCTTGCGTGCCTCACATTAATAATTCCTTTTTGTTTTCCTCTTTTATTACTCTTACTTTGGATATTAACCCTATTAAATTTAATTGCTAAATTTCAGCACATTCCATATCCTTATTCGATTTATATTTTAAACCAAGAGTGCATCTAAATATTTTACATTAGCACATGTAGCGTGCATATAAGAAGCTTTGCTTAGTCTAATAGAGTCCTCCGGCACCCGTGGGATTTTGCCCACTTCGAGCAAGAATATTCACTCTGCATGCTTCTGCTGGGATTTTGTGAAAAATGTATAATTCCTGAGAAACTTACTAACGAAAAAGTCTTTAATAGTAAATTCTAATTTTCTATACTACTATTTAATTATTATTATATCAATTATGTTTAGAAGATACGATTTTTGAAAAATCTATGTTTGTTGTAAATACAGATACAGAATTGAGCAGATCTTCTCGAGTGTACCAGCGTAACTTACCAATAGTAAAATCAAGTTTTGCAAAACGTTTGAGTATATTTTCATCCACTTACATATACAATAAGGTTGTAAAACAATGTAAAATTGCAAAGGGAGACTCTGTTTCTAAAACTAAGCAAATCATAATGAGGTGACTGAAGAATATATTCCAACCTCAATAATCAAATAACAATAAACCAGAGCTCAAATCTATATGACTAAAATAAAATACTAACAAAACATATAATAATATGTACATTATACTTACTTATTATTGCAATGTATGAATAAAGAGACGTGATTACTGGTTGAATATACGTTTATTACTACTTAAGACTTAAGACTAACACACAATATATAATAGCAAGAGGGGGACAAGATGCACTCGCACTACACTACACCTTCCCCCTTTGCAAACAAAAAAAATATTTATCATTAACATATTTTTTAAACAAATTAATATTCATTAATCTAATCATAAGAATATAATATCAATAAGAATCAAATATCGAATAAAATAAAATTTAATTTTATACTTTTTTAGGACTCATTTATCTATTTAGTAAAACTTAACTCTATTACTTAATTAAATCTTTTTGTAAAATCCGGGATAATCAAACAAATCGTAGGCCAAACAATTTGCCGCGTAATCACAATCAAGTATTTTTTTTAGACGTGTCATTTTTTTATACATTTCTCCTTCACAATCGTAATCAACTTTATTATATTTCGTTTATTTTTTATAGTATTCTCTCTTATATTTTTATCATATATTTAAAATAGCTGTGGACAACCATGCTTCCATCTCAAGTCATATTTTATATTTATATTTAATCTCCTATCAAGGTACACTAATATTATTATTGGGTCGGCCGCCCTTTACACATTTATTTAACTTTATCTCAAGGTACAAATATTTTTTTATTACATTACATGCGCATTTATATACTTATACTACAGTCTCTCTCTTTTAACACTATTTTGGTGTCCAATTTTCTTCACGAAGGGTATTCAACCGCGTCATGAACAGATAAAAAGGATTCAGAGATCTGCTTTGTACCATGGTGTACCTTTATGACTTTTTATACTACTTTCAAAAACCTTTCATTATTCTACATTCAATATTTAGTTTTCAATTGGTAAATAATCGAAATAACATTTGAGTGATCAAGTTAAATGAACATCAAAAACTTAGCGATTGAAACTACCATACTACAAACTACATTTCATAAACTTTCAAATCCATCATACTAACTTTGGCTACATTCCATTACCTTTTTTAATCATAACAATCACATCACGTTACCATCTCAATCATATCATACACAGCGATCACTTCATAGAATTCTTCACGCCATATATGTATGCAACGCTATCACTTCCATCGCCCCGTACCAAAACAAACGCAAATATCAGCCTAGCAACAAACATCATTTTAACTCAATACTCTTATTTTCGTCATTCTATGAACTTTTTGCTTAAATTCTTTTATAAACTATCTATTTCATCCGTCTTCACTCTGAGATTTCTTCACATTTTTTTACCATCCGAAAACCTAGTATCATTTTTTTTAAATAACATTTCCGTTATTAATTACATAATAATATTGAAATCAAATTGTTCTCATTATGCTTTGTATAAACTTAATGTTTAAATATTTATGTTATATTTTCATAAATAAGCCGTAGCCAAGACTATCTCATAACATATTAAATGAAAATCTTTTTAAAAGAGAATCGTTCATGTAATACACGAGACTTAATTGGTTTATTTATTCAGTAACTACATAGTTCACATTATGTGTCATAAAGTATATCGCGTAATGATTAATCTTCCTAATATTAGCGCTAAAACATAAGTATACTAATTAAATGTTGACTTAAATTTTAATTAAATCGGTATCTCTCTACGTTAATATATATTTAAATATCTTTACTAAAAAATATTATTAACCTAAAACCATAAAAATAAGGATTGATATGATAAGCTAATCATTTTTAAATACATAAATCTTGTTATAATTACTAATTACGCACCGTACCACTGATTGTCATTTCCAGTCACTCAACATTATAAAATATTCGCACACAACATAACATTTTCAAGGTGATAACCACGTCACTCAATGGAAAGCAAGTTGGTCCCATTTTTCGGTCCTGGGTGTGTCCGTTTAGGTTAAAGTATTGGTTCTTCAGGTTTGACCATTTGAAACATTGTTCAAATTTCTATTATCCAGTACACTTTCACCAATTTGCACTGTTCTTAAAATACAAATTCTTGTTCCCGTGTTCAGCGCAGCCACTAGGCCGCACTGGCAGGGTCGCCATGCAATGATGTAATTGATAGACGAGTGTACTTGTTGGATATACGTTTATTACTACTTAAGACTTAAGACTAACACACAATATATAATAGCAAGAGGGGGACAAGATGCACTCGCACTACACTACATTATGTCATTTTTTATGTAACTCTATGCGTTGTATTTAGGCCTATGTATGTATGTATATAGATATATATGTTATATATTAAAATAATGATGTACGTGCATAATACCAAAGTGGTGTGTAGTTTAAGGCAGATACTTTGCTCTTATTTGCAAGTATCATATGTGCAAATATCCTTTATTTACTCTTGTATTATTTCTACCTTTTTTTTTGTTCTGTATCTGTTTGTAATTTTAGTAAAATTTACTTTAAATATAATAATTTGTTTTGTATTGTTTGTAGAGGTTATAATAATTTCAATTAATTAAAATTAACTGGTTTCTCAAGATACAGGCTTAGCCTAGTTTGAGAACCCCTGTTTACTTGTAATAATGCATGTGAAAAATTAATAAATGATTTTGATTTTTTTTATTTTGAATAAGTTGTTCTAGTTTTACAACGTAAATGTTTTTTTGCTAAGAAATACCTGCAATGATTTGTGTATGAATGTAATACCACCATACACATTACCTAATATCCTAACGAAACGGCTATTATCCAATGTCCATTTTCTTTTTTATCTGGCTCTTAAAAAGGACCGTAATAAATTTGTAATATTACTCGAGCTATCAAACGTTATCTTACAATATTCAACAAAACCAACAAATGAAAAATTGGGATAGCCACCATTTACACTTACGGGTAAGAAAATATGTTTGCAAATATTTATGACAAACGGCCGAGTCGTTTCGAAGGACTTTGTTGCAAACACTTTGACACGAGCATTTTGTCCATATTTTTTTTATATGATAAGCTTTTATAGTAAAAACAAATTATTTAAAATCGATTAAAACTTAGAAGATTTGGTTCAATTTGCATTTGACATTGTCTGCAGTTGGCAAATACTATACACGTTTTATCTGGTTAGATTAAAATATAAACACGTGAAATATAACAAATGAACTCTTTACCTTGAACATATTTTTTGTATTAATGTCCTGTGCTTTTTTATTTCATATTCATTCTCATACGTTAATAATTTTTCGATCCATCGAATCGGAAGATTTAAATTGTTATCGGATCAGCAAGAAAAAAAATAAACTTACCGGCAAATAAGTTTTTGCAAAACCAAAATCGAGAGAGTTCAGAAGTCCTTTAATGATACAACGGTACTAGTGAAAATCCGAAAAGGAAGCTGCGATTGATATGTGCGAGCACGTGCGGATAATCGAGGTGTAGCTGATCGCGACAGTACGAAGACGGGATAGGAGGCGCGGGGCGACACGCGTCCTCGCCTCGCTCCGACAGACTGAGCGGCTGGCCGGGGCAGGCTGCGCACCACGCGACGGCAGCACGCACCGCCGGCGCCGCTGCACCCGGCCGTCATACACGCCGGTGCGTGGAATATCGACGCCACGTCACGCCGCCCGGCTGGCACGCACAGGGCGGGCGGAACCGCGATTCTGCGCGTTGCACGCATCTCAGATCTCGGGTACACCTCTCCGGGGTTCCTTGCCGCAGCCCGCGCGACGCCGATACATTACAGACTCCGCGGCTACTAAGCTAAACGACTGCGGACGACTTGCAGATTGGAATCATTACGAGTCGTTTAATTTATTGTTTTAAAAATAAAAGATAGGACAACATACTTCAAAGTTTATTGTAAAAAATGTTTTATAAAATGTTTTAAAAACTAACACCTCAATTGTTGCCGTGACTTCTAACTTTTTGTGAGTAATCACTCACCGGTATAGGCGGGCCTTTGTATCTCAAAGTTAATTGTATTATTCTCTCAGCTTCCCTGAGTCCACTTAGCCGAGCTCCACACACCGTGGCTAAGTGGCCAGGGACGGTCGCTTCTCCTGCAAATAATAATATCGGTGCAACGGAATCAGTTCCAGCCGGTAAAGGTGATGCTAAACTTAGCTGAGGATCGCTTTCGGCGCAATCTAAGCAGTAAGAAAAAGATCCCATAAAATTTGGATCTGTGCACCAGTGTGATCTCATAATTCTTATTGGATACGGTATACAAGAATTGCCAGTGATGTTACGGAGAAGAAGAGTTATACATTCCGCTATATCCACATCGCACAAACTCTCCATATGAAGGGCTGGTGCCCCGACGACCCATGCGCATAGTACTCTCTTACTGTGTGGAACTACCTCTATAGCGGTAATTCCGCTCGTCCAGTCAGCTTGGCAGTTAGTACTTAAGCAACTCTTACTAAATTTAAAATCCAAATTCCCATCATGGCTCAACCAAAACGGCCTGCAATACTCTAAATATATTTTGTTACAATAACCGTATCCGAGACAACGCATTGCGTCTATTTTAGAAGACGGTAAAGCAGGACAGAACAATCTGATGTGCGAACACCATAACACTCCCAGTGATACCGTCACAATCACGTAATGGCCGTGATATTCGTCTCCATCTATAGTGCAGACGGTAGCGCGGTGGCCAGTTTTCTGCGATGTTCCCCAATAAATACAGTCCACACACTTTCCGTATTTAATAGTTCCTTCTGGTATTTTGCATAAAAGTGGAGCTAGTTGAGCCGCATTTCCCAATGGGACGCGGGCATCAGCTCCACAAGCTTTCAAATAAACTCCGTCGGGATCCGCACAAAGCATTGTGGTGTCATTAGTACTTTTCGACAAGTTGATGTAAGCGAGGCCCAACATTATTCGCGCGGCATCGTGTTGTTGCGATTCCGGCAGATTACGAAGTTCTTGTTGAATTCTTTGAGCATAAAAGTTTATCATGGATCCGTGCTGTTTTCTTCCACCTAAACAAAACAGCGAATCTGCTTCTTTCTCAATTTGTCGGAACCTATGATATGCAATGACGGTTGGTTGAATATCCGTTTTCTTGTTCATAACCGCATGGAACAGTCCATGAGGGTAATCGCAGCCAGGTACTCCTGGCCGTGGAACTTTCTCCCGCGATACCCAATCATAGACTGGATGAGTACAACAACTGCTTGGTTTCCAAGCCGCACCAAGTTCCGTTACGACGTCACCCAGAAAACAAGAGTGTATGCGGCCACCCGGTCTGCAACAATTATCTTAAATTATTTCATATTTTAAACTGACTTTACTGGAAGCCTAACATAAATAACATAAACGTTCACGCCGTTTATCCCCGAAGGGGTTGGCAGAGGTACCAATACTTCTGAACTCACATGGCAGCGCCATCTAGTGTCCAGAGAAGGTACCCACGTTTTGCTTAGACAGTGTACTCACGTGATAGGGGGCAGGCCTATCGCCGTTTTGTACGAATACACTGTCACATGACTAAGTACAACTCAGCCATATGGGTTTCCTCACGATGTTTTCCCTCACCGTTAACAACCATGAAAAATTAACCACACATATGACTTTAGAAAAGACAAATTGGTGTAGGCCCGACCCAGGATTGGAACTCACGCCCTTCTGTTTTCGGGCGGGTGTTCTATCCACTGGACTATCATGTCGCTAGCCTAAGCTAAGTTAATATAAATTAGGACATATTATACCTTCTATTTTAACTTTAATATCAGTATATCCTTAGTTGGCATAGATAATTTCACAAAAGAGCTTCGACAAAATTGTAATAAATCAGAACCTCCCATCTTATAAATTTAAATTAGTAAATTCTCAGAAGCTTTCGTTGAGCTATAATTAGGCCAGGAACTCGATGGTTTCATATATTAATAAAACTCATCGTGTTTCTGACTCGAACATTCTTATACTTGTATATATTATTTATTATCTGTGATTATACTAATTTTTTTTGTTGCTCTTAAGTTTGACAGTAAATATAATAATTGCACAAACTAAAATTAACTATTAAATACATATATTGACGTTAGTTTTGTAAGACCATGAAAAAGTCCAAGCCCTTTTGTTAGGATACATATTCAACAAAAAATTAAAACAAACATGATATTCGGAAGTTGAAATAAAAGCAGACATACCTACAATTAGCTTCAATAACGGTGATAGTATCAATATTTTTCTCTGCCAGTCTGGCCGCAGCCGCCAGCCCCGCCATGCCAGCCCCAACTATGATCACGTGGGGCTTCTTATAACACAGCTCTGGTTCACACGCGTCGACGGCACAAATACCTCTGTCTGACATATCTGGACCACAGTCGAAACCAGCTCCTTTTTCGTCAATATATCTGATAAATATAACAATATAAATAATTATTATTATCATACATACATGCATACATATACTCACGGCTATAAATCCCTACAAGGGGTAGCCAGAGCTAAGGAATTAGAAATTCCTCAGCCAATTTTGGAAGTTGCGTGTGTATAAGATGGTGAAATAAAGGTTGTCGGTGATGGGTCTCCAACCGCATCACCCAAAAATCCCTTGATAGTCCCAATACCGTTAGTCGCCTCTTACGTACACCCACCGGAAGAAATTAGGTAGCGCTATTCTAAGCCGATACTACACAGCACAGTTATTATCATAACGACAACACAATTGAAATACAACCAGTGAGACTGGTTTTCAGATCCGAAGCTTCTAGTTTTGAGTCTTTCTATCGGAATTTGATTCCTGAATTATGCTTAGGAAACTAACGGTAATGAGAACTGGAATATAAATATAGATCTTTAATAATATTTTAATAATTTTATAGTAAGATTTTTTTTCGTTTGATGCGTTTACTGCTTACTATATCCAATATCAGGATCGATTGGCCAGGCGCCTACAGACCTTTATTCATCCACAAAAGGGTTAAATAAAAAATGGTTAAAAATTACAAAAAGTAACAAGAAATGAACAACAAGGAACAAAAGGCTGTTACACCGTATGTGCATGAGTATTCAGGCAAAAGGTGGATTCGGCGAATTCCAGAGTCAGGGGTGAAGTGAAATGAACATATTTCGTGAATTTAAATAAAAAAACACCCTTCCATTGGTGTCTCAGGGTATCGAAACCTATTCAAAAGTACCTAGTTAAAATGTAATGTAAAAGTGATTCTTCATCTTTTCGCCTTTCAACTTTCGAAAGTGACTGAGGAATTGTGATTCTGATTCCAATGGCTACCAATTTTATAAATTATGGGAAGGAAAAACTCACAGCATCCCAGGATGTCAGAACAGTACAATACAAAACTAATACAATGGATATTCTCACCTTTTACTTATAATCATAGGCCATCGTTTCGTCGAAAATATTAATTTTTTACAGAAATTTGCCATTTGATTGCTTAGATTTTAGCACAGTATTAATGCGTTAATTTATCATTTACAATTTGAAGTAGATATAATAGAATAATCCAATAAAATGATTAAATGTTTATAAAAGTAAATAAATGTTTACATGACCACAAACTTTCAACAGTTTTCATGACAGCAAAGGAGATAGAGAAGCAAATGACTAGGGTATTATGATACCTACCTACCTACCTGAGGTACCTACTTATCTATTAAACATATAGGTATGTTTATGTAACATATAGCTAATTTATCGGAATCTATTACTTAAATTCCAGATCCAGACGACTGATCTTGCGCTACTCTCTACTATCGGCTTCTCGCAATCGTCCTCTTTACTTCACCATGCCGTTGATCTTCCTTGATAGAAGACCTACCCGAGACCTACCCCTATCACGTTTTCTTACACGTGGCCACCACTGTAGAACCCATAGATTTAGTATGCTGTACTTACGTATATAGATTGGCAATAAAAAGACGAAAACGAGACCAAAAAAGTACAACGGTGTGCGTAAATGAGTGTGTGTGCGTTACCGTAGTATAGCAGATTCATTATGATAATTTAACATACATGATAGACGGGAGACGGGTGTCTACCCACTGAGCTTGCACAACGGCTTGCACGTTTGTTGTTGTTGTTATTGTTAAAGAAGTATGAGGTTTTTCCGGCTTTTTCTTCTTTGCTACATTTAATGATCTAGGTTTAATACATCTTCTTTTCTTTCTTCTTCTGTAACTGTGTGGTATTCTTTTGAGTATTTTTCATTCTCTCAGAATTTTTATTTGTTGGTGTACCACTTTCATACATACATACATACATATACTCATTCCCATTGGGGTAAGCAGAGACTATTGATCGCCACTTCGTACGATCCTGACAAACCTCTCTAGCTTCGTTTACATCCATCAATATTTTCATACATGCTCTTTTATTCTTCATACTTCGGACGCCAGCCTTTTGGAGCACACCCTCAATTTGGTCCAAGTGTGTTTTCCGTGGTCGTCCTCTACTAACATTACCATCCACACTAGCTCTATAGATCCCTTTTACCAATTTTCTATCATCCATCCTCTCTATGTGCCCAAACCATCTCAACATTCCTTTTTCTATCTTTCTTACAATATCATCTTTCACACCACACTTTTCACGAATAACAGTATTTCTTACTCGGTCACATAATCTAACATTACAAATTTTTCTGAGGGACCTCATCTCTACTGCATTCACTCTGCTCTCATGCTTCTTCTGCCACACCCAACATTCGCTTCCATACATAAGCGTAGGAACAAGAACAGCATCATGCACAGCCATTCGGGCCTTTTCAGACACCGATTGACAGGTCATTAGGCTATTCATTGCTCGATTTACCGCATTACCCTTTTTCACTCTTCTTTCAATATCTTCATCACATTTTCCATCCCTTGTAAACAAACTTCCCAGATATACAAACTCCTTTACCTGTTCAACCTCCTTACCATCAATCGCAATCACGCATTCTGTCACATCTACCTGTCTCTCAAAAACCATCGTTTTGGTCTTATCCACATTCACCCTCATTCCCTTTCTTACAAAAGACCTCCTTTTGCAATATTCATCATCTCTTGCAACTCTTCTGCCGACGATGCAAGTAGCACTTGATCGTCAGCATACAAGAGGCATTTAATGATGAATCCACTCATTCTTAGTCCATAATCACTTTCACGCAACTCTGTCAAACAGTCATCCATGAACAAATTGAAGAGCCACGGAGAAGCTACACATCCCTGTCGGACACCCCTAGAGATTCCGAACCAGTGTTTTCCCCGTTTACTCTTACACAAGCACTAGAATCCTCATAGAGTGATACTAAATGCACGTATAAGTTGACTCCCCAAACCGAACTTGGATAACACCTCCCATAAACACTTTCTTACCACCCTATCATACGCCTTCTCTAAATCAATGAAGGAGCAATACACCTTTCGGTTCTTAGCTAAGAACTTTTCGGTGATGCTCCTTAGAGAGAAGATTTGATCCATACATCCCATTCCTTTCCTAAATCCCGCTTGCACATCCCATATTTTCTGATCAGTTTCATTCATCACTATTTCAATCAGTACCTTAGCATACAACTTTACATACAAGTTATTATGATTTTACAATAATGATGGAGTTTTTAAAATATGCATGTTATATATCCTTAATAATTATTCACTCATACACTTTTACAAAATACACACAAAACTTTTACTTAAATTACACTATATTTACACAAAGAAACTTATCGTACCTTACTAAAAACAAAATGCTTCTAAAATATGAATTGTACATTTTGGTATATACTGGCGCTCAACAACTAACTGTTGATTTCGAATTGAGAATGGTTTTAATGAATATTGTTTGTTACTGTAAAAAATATAATAATCATGTCTCTAGTTGAAATTTCTGATGATATAGATGAAACGTATAAAGTAAATTGCCATTCTCTTGAAAAAGCTGAAGATTGTAAACTTCTGATATCTCAATGTAACAATCTAAAAGTTCTTACATATAATATAAGAAGCATAGAACACAATTTCGATCAGTTTCTTGTTATATTGAAACGTTTTGATTTTGACTTTGATGTCATTTTACTGACTGAGTGTTGGCTGAGTGTTCATACATGTATTGGTTTAATGGAGGGATACATTATGTATCATACCAATAAACACATAAACAAAGCAGGAGGAATTGTGATGTACATAAAAGATAACTTTATTTCATCCTGTGTGGAACCTGTTTTTTCTGAAGCTAACTGTTTGATTTGCGAAATTCCCGATAAATTTACCATAGTTGGTTTTTACAGATCACCATCATTCAAGAACGTAGACAATTTTCTTAATAACCTTGATGACACATTGCATTCTCTAAGGGGTAGGAAACTGGTACTGGCGGGTGATTTTAACATTAATATTATTGCTGACACTGACTCAGAGTCAAAGTCCAAGTATCTGTGCCTACTTTCTGAGCACGATCTTACACCAACTATCGATAAGCCTACTAGAAAAGAAAATTGTTTGGATCATATAATTGTTAATTCTCATACCAGGGTAGTCTCCGCTGTTTGTAAAAACTCTCTCACAGATCATGAATTGGTTATGGCTTCTATAGCCTTCAATAATAGATGTCCTAAAAAACGTTCTAGGATAATAAGTAAAATTGATGTTAATGCAATAATTGATGCTGTAGAATCTCGTGATTGGTCTGATGTAAAATCTTCAAAAATTGTGAATGAAGCCTCAAAAATATTTACTGACGAAATAACCAAAATTGTCAATGCTCATAAATTAACAAAACGAGTGAGCCGTTCTAAATATAATTTAAAACCTTGGATTACTCCTGGTTTGATGAAATGTATGCGTCACCGTGATCAGCTCCACGCTCGAGTGAATAAAAGACCAAACGACCTGATACTATTAACAACATATCAACGCTATCGCAACTTTTTTACTGATTTACTACATAAATTAAAAAGACAGTATGAAAGAGATGAAATAGAGGAGAACAAGAAGTGTCCTAAAAGGTTGTGGAAAACTATAAAAAAGATATCACATAATCACTTGAACCCCTCTCCTGCCAATGAGCTTCTGACTGCTTATGCCAACCCTCAGACTGCTGTTAACGAAGCTAATAATTATTTTTCTACCATCGGCAATAAATTGTCTAATGACATACTTACCGCAATAGACGAAACAGAGGATTCTTTGGCCTCCTCAATAATGACGACTAACGGTCCACAAGAGTCAATCTATCTTCAACCTACTGATGAAACTGAAATTAAAAATATCATTGAAGGGCTAAAATCGCAAAATTCTACTGGAAGTGACCAAATATCTAACAATTTACTAAAAAAGCTAAAAGAATTTATATCAGAACCATTGGCTCACATATGCAACCTCTCTTTATCAAACGGTATATTTCCTGATGAATGGAAGACTGCTACAGTGAGTCCCATTTTTAAGGGAGGAGATAAAAAGTCTCCGACTTGCTACAGACCAATTTCTCTGTTATCATCGTTTTCCAAAGTTTTAGAAAAAATTATGTGCGCTCGCCTTAATAATTTTCTTGACAAAAATAATATCTTACATAACCAACAATACGGTTTTAGGAGCGGTAGATCGACAGAAGATGCAGTTAGTAGTTTGACTAACACAGTGTCGGGCCTTTTAGACAATGGAAAGAAATGTATTGGCGTTTTCTTAGACCTGGCAAAAGCGTTTGATACTGTGTCGGTAAAAATACTTTTAAGGAAATTGGAAAGGATCGGTGTTAGAGGAATTGCGTTGGATTAGCTAAAATCATATCTTTCTTTTAGAAAACAAAAAATTGTGATTGAAGACGTCGTGAGTGAAGAGAGAAATATTAATTTTGGCGTACCCCAAGGAAGCGTACTGGGTCCTTTGTTGTTTTTAGTATATAACATAACATAATAACATAAACGTTCACGCCGAATATCCCCGAAGGGGTTGGCAGAGGTACTAATACTTCTGAACATCACGTGACTTTTTCACCTGGTGTTCAGAGTACCCACGTTTTGCATGGACAGTGTACTCACGTGATAGGGGGCAGGCCTATCGCCGTTTTGTACGAATACACTGTCACATGACTAAGTACAACTCAGCCATGTGGGTTTCCTCACGATGTTTTCCCTCACCGTTAACAACCATGATAAATTAACCACACATATGTCTTTAGAAAAGACAAATTGGTGTAGGCCTGACCCAGGATTCGAACACTAGTCGCTTGCACGATAACCAAGTGTTCTACCCACTGGGCTATCACGGTTGTTTTTAGTATACTTGAACGATATATTTGGTTTGACTATCCCTGCTTGTGAACTTTTTTGCTACGCCGATGACACTGCTGCTATATTTTCTGGAGGCAACTGGAAGGAAACGTTTGAGGCAACTGAAAGAGGTATTTTCATTTTGGGACAATGGTTTAGTCAAAACTTACTTACTCTGAATACTCAAAAAACAAACTACATCACCTTCTTTAAAACGAAAGCTAGCGCGCCAAAGATTGATTTTGGAATTAAAGTACACACTTGCAAATGGCTCACAGTTTCCAATACTTCCTGCTCCTGCACATTTATCAATAGCACTAAATCCACTAAGTATCTTGGAGTAATTTTAGACCAGAACTTATCATTTAGGCAGCATATAATAGGTTTATCTAACAAAATACGGAAATTAACGCATATCATGAAAGTTCTGAGATACAGCTTAGATAAATGTTTGCTTATTCAGGTGTACCTCTCTCTTGTTCAGTCTGTCGTGAGATACTGTATTACGATTTGGGGAGGTGCAGCCAAGACCATCATGATAGAAGCTGAGAGAGCACAACGTTCTATTATTAAAATGATGTTGGGTAAGAAGTATCGCCATCCTACTGCCGCACTATATGAGGAAAGCAAATTACTATCCATAAGAAAACTTTATATCTACTGCTCTATTCTTATATACCACAATACCTTTATGAAAATATATAATGATAAAAATCTTAAAAATAAGAGAGTCGCAAGAGCACTCATACCGAGAGTTAAAACCACCTTTGCTCAAAGACAGTGTCTCTTCCTTCACCCGTTTATATATAACAAAGCCTTATCACAAGTAAATATTATTGACGATACTAAACGTGAACTGATTTGTAAGGTTACCGATTGGCTAAGTAAACTGTCGTATGATGAGGCTGAATCCGTGTTGGTACCAATAACGTGATATGACACTCTTTATCAAAGCCACCTCCGACGTTTCATTCACTTGTACCCACATTTCTCTTCAACATCTTTCTTTCTTTCTCACATTAACACTTACACACACACATACACACAAAGATTCGCGCGCATTCGCTCACACGTATTTACCCACATATATAATTTGATGTTCGAATAAAAATACTGCATGATGTCAAGTTATTCAAAATATTATTTGTTATTATGTACCTTTATCTTATCCTTTTTTTTTTCGTTTTATATTGTTTTTTTAAAATTTAAGTACACTATCTAATTAATTTGAAATACTAAATATTAATGTAAATGTATAAAATTTCACTATCAATATATTTGTAATGAGTTTAAGAATCAACATAAAATTGGAAAGAATATATTCATTAATTGTAAATATAATTCATCTCTATAAATAAATCGTTGTAAGCCCCCTAGACGTAGTAAAAATTCCGGCCTCCGCGATACAGGTTCGCCTAGTGCGGAGACCAATGGTAATGTTATTTTGCAGCAACATAACGAATATTATATTAAAAGATTTGTAATTTGTATTGTGCACTTTTATGGTAAATAAATGAATTTTGATTTGATTTGATACAATTTACCACCAATGCTGAGTAAGCTGATGCCGCGGTAGTTTTTAGCCTCTTGGTGTGACCCCTTTCCTTTATATAGAGGCACAATCACCGCCTTGCACCAGTCTCGTGGAACTTTGCCACGCGACCAGCATTTTTGGAAAAGGAAGTACAACCAAGAAGCCACCAACCCTTTACCAGCCTTCAGCATTTCGATAGTAATCCTATCATACCCTGCCGCCTTCCCTAATTTCATACTTTTCATTGCTTTCATTATTTCTTCCATACTAATCTCGCTGTCACTAAATTCACCCATCTCCTCTTTCCAATCAACATTACTGTCGATTGGCGAAGAAATGGATGCATCTTCTTTCTCAAACAGTCTTTCAAAATGCTACTATGCTACTTTCATCCGTCGCCAATTCACCCTGTTCATTTCTTATTACACTCACTCTCGTGTTTTGGGAAACTCCCTTTTCTTTCCGGATATACTTCCAGAATAACTTGGTTATTCCGGAAATTATCAGAAAGTTTCCTCTCACACCACTCTTGCAAATCCCACTTTTTCTTTTCTATTTTCTTCTTTACCTCATTCTTAATTCTCTCATATTCATCTTCACTTTTCTGCACTACATCGTCAGTTACATTTGCATCCATCCATTTACTAGCTTTAATCGCTAGTAAATCTAACCACGCTTTCTTCTTACCTCCATCCACTTTCCTTTATAGATATGATTTTATTGTTACTGAAAAGATGATTCTTTGTGTGTTGAGTTGTGTAGTGTTGTCTTATAAAAGCACTACTTCATTTTTTCCTGCGGGTGGCGTACGAGGCGACTTAGTGTACGGGGCTTTTTAAGTGGTTGTTGGGTTTGTTGCTGGAGACCCATCACCAACCATACTTTATTTTTCTTTTATTAAGCTCTGGTTACCTCTTTTTAGTATTTATTACCATGATTATATGTATGTATTGTTTATGTTCCTACTGTTAAGCCAAGGTGATAAATCACTCAATGTTCAGAAAAATCCTAGGACGTATGGAATATGGAAAATTAATCTTAATTTGATGTGATTTTAATTTGTTCGTAGAGGTTCTTAACGCTCGCTTGATTTGGGTAGTAAGCTATTTAAACTGTTACGACAGAGTTACTGATATTGTAATATGTAACTCTGTTTTATATTCATACAACAAAAAAAACAGATGTAAAAGTAGTGAAGACGGAAAGAGTGAAAATTATTGTACGAGCAGGAGTAGTGCGCGCAAACTTTTCTTACGCTCTTACGTTTCAATGCGTAAGTTTTACTTCAATCATGTAGTCAAAAAAACATATCCGTTTTATTTACTTAAGCATTATTAATTTAAAAAAGACTAGTAGAGGTACCAGGTTATGCCAGTTTGAGCATCGATTATGATCTTGTTAGCATGTTTTGATTTAAGTGACGAAAGTTAAACTTAGATACAAGATGACCAAAATTAGAGCAGTAGATGCTGTAAACCAAAAATAAAACAAATAAAAATAAAATGCAAGTTAACTTATAAATGACTTATTTATTACATTGTATATACAAGGTGTATTTGTATACAATCATCTTATCGTTCTTATTCAATACTTTACAGTATATAGCTACGTAGCTTATATAGCTACTAATCCAATGGGTATCGGCACAGGTACAGCGCCAGCGTAGTTGTTGAAGCATTTGTTCCAGAAGTGGTCAAGAGTGTGGTAGAAATGCCTGCTCACACCGATGAGGGAGTGGTTTTCATCAGTGTAGCTCTGAAAAGTATAATCATAATCAATAGGAAGCAAGATACAGTTATGCTTGCTTTTGCAGTGAATACAATGATGTTTAAATTGATGAAAATAATTATTATACGCTTTAAAAAGTAGTAAAGAGAAAGATATGGTACCCACCAGGCCTGCCCAATGAAAATTACTCGTTACTTTAGAATACTACCGCCATCTTGCGGAATTTGAAGACTTCATCATAAAAGTATACAAGTAATGTATTTTTGACGTGGAGAGAGACAGAGATGATTTCACTTGACAGTAGAAAAGTTAGCAAAGAGTCATATGTATCCTCGATAGATGGCAGGAGTATGTTTCTAATAGTTTTGCTTATCTTCTTTAAGTACCAAAAAAATAATAAATATGTACATACACCTCTTAAGATAAAGTTTAAGGTTAAGTCTTCCGGGTTACAAATCTGACAAAACTTTTAACGTTTTCCACAGTTGTTTTTCACATGCTCTTGTGTTCTGTTAATTTAATTGTTTGACGTAAAGAAAAACATTCATTTATTCATTGTATAAATACCATTGCTGTTCTGTTCTATCTGAGGTTTTTTAAACCGCGCCCAGTTATACCAAAATTCATCTCAACTATATACATGCTAAACTCAAGGCTATAAATACCTAGAAGGGGTGGCCAATGCTTCAATATCAGAAATTCTTCAGCCACTTTTGGAAGTGGAGTGGGGAATGGATTGTAAAATAAACGTTGTTGGTGATGGTATCCAACAGCAATGCACAACAATCACTTAAAAAGGCCCACTACCCTTACACGCCTCTTACGAACCTCCACAGGAAGAAATGAGCTAGTGCTATTGTAAACCGACTAAACACAGGAACTAACTAATAATATTAACTAAAAAGACAAAATTTGCTTATAAGCGAAATCCAGACATACATTAACATCAAATCAATCTATCAAATCTTTTGAACATATTTGTACTTCACGTCAACATTCGTTTTACAAAAGCAAATAAAGTTACCATCTCTTCAAAATCAATATCCAGCTGCTGCAGTTTCTTGGCCAACAGCATAGAGTTCTGGTAATGCACGTTATCGTCTCCGGAGCCGTGGACCAGCAGGTACTTGCGACCTCGGAGCTGCTCCGCCACCGCCGTCACGTCACTGGTTTTGTAGCCAACTGGGTTGTTCTGGGGAGTGTCCATGTATCGTTCTGTGTATATTGAATCTGAAAATAATATTGATGGTGTGAAATATAAATTTATGAATGTTTTTGAGACGTAGTTTGCAGAACGATCTCAAATCAATTTGATGCCTTATGGAAAACGCAGATTTATCATAAAATCACATTTTGGTCGCTTTCAGTACTGTGTGGGCAGCAGTAAAGCAATTAAATCTGAACCAATGTGAAAAACAAAACAATTTCGACAGTTAAATTCTTAACGGTTTAATATTGATTTAAAGATCGTCAACTAGCATTGTCGAGGCACGTAACGTCAAGTTTTTAGACATAGCATTATAACTTCTATATTGTGGACCTATTTAGTGGTTAAAATATAAGGCATGTCATCAGTAAGAAAAGGTTATCTATCTCGTCATAGCTGTGATTGTTTCACTCATTAACCAAAGACATCAATGTTCTACAACTGCAATCTACGTCACAGATGTATGTACATACAGGTCAGATAGAGTATTGGTAAGTAAGTAAGACTAAAGTACAGTACATCAGCATATTTACCGTAATATATCCAAGAAGTGACCGGCGCCACCGCTGCAGCACACGCTAGTAAGTTCTCTTTGTCTTTAATAAGCATCATGGTGGAAGCGAAGCCTCCGTAACTCCATCCCCATACGCCTATTCGTGATGGGTCGATGAAAAGGTATAAACTAGCTAGTTTTCTGGAAATACACAAATAATTATATATTTTTTTGTCTGACAATAGAATTCATTGGAAAGCAATGCGAATCGCTTTTATATTTATAACAAGAATGCATGTTTAAAGTATTTTTAGTATTCAACATGTAAATTGTCTTTGAAAGCGAATAACTTAAAGTATAAATAACATAACATATGTGTGGTTAATTTATCATGATTGTTAACGGTGAGGAAAAACATCGTGAGGAAACCCACATGGCTGAGTTGTACTTAGTCATGTGACAGTGTATTCGTACAAAACGGCGATAGGCCTGCCCCCTATCACGTGAGTACACTGTCCATGCAAAACGTGGGTACTCTGAACACCAGGTGACAAAGTCACGTGATGTTCAGAAGTATTAGTACCTCTGCCAACCCCTTCGGGGATATTCGGCGTGAACGTTTATATTATATTTATATACATACATAAACATACATAAATAACACACGTGTCTAAGAGAACCTTGATAATATTTTACTGAGTAACGTTTAATTTGATTTAGTATGTAAAAACGTATACAGTTGATTTGAGAACCTCCTCTTTGTGAGAGAAAAAGCCGTGTAGTGTCAGTTTAGCATAGCTTCACTAAATTTACTTCTGTGGATTTTGTACGAGATAACTAAAAGAATCGAGTATATAAAGTGATCAGGGGAAAATGTGGCTGGAGTTGTATTCTCATTGACGCTTCATGTTATCAATCCTTCCCCTTTCGATTTTCAGCAATGAGAAAGAAAATATTTTAACTGAAGCTCAGGCTAAAATATTATACATAACATAACATATAACATAACATAAACGTTCACGCCGAATATCCCCGAAGGGGTTGGCAGAGGTACTAATACTTCTGAACATCACGTGACTTTGTCACCTGGTGTTCAGAGTACCCACGTTTTGCATGGACAGTGTACTCACGTGATAGGGGGCAGGCCTATCGCCGTTTTGTACGAATACACTGTCACATGACTAAGTACAACTCAGTCGTGTGGGTTTCCTCACGATGTTTTCCCTCACCGTTAACAACCATGATAAATTAACCACACATATGTCTTTAGAAAAGACAAATTGGTGTAGGCCCGACCCGGGATTTGAACACTAGTCGCTTGCATGTTAACCGGTGTTCTACCCATTGAGCTATCACGTCACTAAAATATTATAGTATGTGAAAAGTAGGTATGCATGTGTATTATCTGAAATAAAGTTGCTAACCTTATCACATCTAAAGTATCAGCGACTTCGTATGTCCCCAAAGCGTTATTGACTGCGAACATCGCGTCGACCCCGAGTGCCTCCGAGCCCCGGACATCGATACCAGCCACTATGAAACTTCTGTTTGAAGCTAAATATGTAGCATAATCTGAAATGTAAAATAGTAAATTTATGTAAGTAATGTAGTATCAGAAATAGCAATTCGGTATGCAAAGTTTTACAAAAGTGGTGCTGATTACGAAACCATTTCGAGATATTATGTTTTTAAAACATATTTTCTTGAAATTAAATCAAACAAAGCTAAGATGACCGTTATTTTAACAAAAAACTGTAACAGTATTTGATCTTCAGCGTTATTTCAAAGACATTCGTTTTTGCAGTATAATAATAAAATATCGAAAATCATAGGTTTGTTTAGTATAATATCGTAATAATTTCATTTGAGATCACAAATTCGTGAAATGTTTTGCAATCAGCAACATTTTCATTAAACATTTTGCTTTATTTGCATGTAGCTACGTGATATTTTCGCTCGTTGACTTCATTAAGTACAAAAATTTAACGTTCTTTAAAAAAAAATAACTTTGCAATTACTCATTTTAAATGAAAAATATTTAAACTGGTCTTTTATTTTCGTGTTTGCTATCGAATAAGAATATTTAATAAATACAAAAAAAAAACTTTGCATACCGAATTATCAATTTAAAAACGTACAGCTCAATTTAGTACGCGAAAAGTTTTAGTTACATACATACATATACTCACGGCTATAAATCCCTAGAAGGGGTAGCCAGCCAGAGCTAAGGAATTAAAAATTCCTCAGCCAATATTGGAAAAGATGGTAAAATAAAGGTTGTTGGTGATGGGTCTCCAACCGCATCGCCCAAAAATCCCTCAAAAAGCCCCAATACCGTTAGTCGCCTCTTACGTACACCCACCGGAAGAAATGGGGTAGAGCTATTCTAAGCCGACACTACACAGCAACACACAGTTACACTTTTCAGAAAACTTCAAGAAGGGATTAGGCTGACTAGTGTCGGTTTAGAATAGCACTAACATATCAAATGATCATGCAAAACGCGGGTACTTTAGATACCACGTGATTTACGGCGTAATCGTTAGGATGAATTCAGTTTTCCTGGCTTTTGAATTTTGGCTAAGATAAACACTATATTATTTCTTTCCTAGTGCATATTTAATATAGCAATTTTGTTATTTTAGTTAACAGTTTAAAAATGTAATCAGCTAATCATATTGGAGTAACCAATGCTTAAAGCAACCATTTGAACATACTCAAAGCCATGAGGAATATGATAAAAAGCTCTGATCATGATAAAGCTTTAATAAAAATATTAGTTGTGATTCAATAGATATAATACCTACCCGTTTAAAACTAACTAAAAATATGCGTGTTTCTAACTTTAACCGTATACGTATGACATATTTCATAATTATTAGTAAGGACTATAATAACTATGAGTAAACCACAAAAGTCCCAGTATGGATTTGGCTTTTTCCAAAAATCCCAATACCTTCTGTCGCCTCCTACGAACATCCACGGCAAGAAATGAGTGAGTGCTATTCTAAGCCGTCACTACACTACGCTATAAGCTAAGTACGCATGTATGTAAATCCCTTTGTACCAGTAGAATAGTAAAACATACCTAATTCAAAATCATCTTTAACCCTTGAAGATCCTGGCCCAGCGTACACTCTCACTACCATGGGATATTTCTCATTATAGTTCATATCCGGTGGGAGAATCAGTTTGATGTTCGCTTTTAGGTTCGGTCCGATGTCGATTCTGTTGTACAGCACCATTGGTAGCTTGTAGTGACTCAGGCGGGCTTTGAGTCTTTGGTTATCCTTGATCAACATTATCGTGTCTTTCTGGAAATAATTTTGAATCCAATTGAAATGAACTCTTTATTGCACATCAGTAAATAAACTTATCACTAATTGTTATATAAGCGACTGGAGATTTTAAGTCTAGAGTTTTGCTCTTGCATTTTATACTTCGAATGACCTTTGTTAGCACATTGTAAATTTGATTTAATTTGTCCCCCGTGATTGCCCTCTACTGACCTTACCATCCACAAGAGTTTTAAATATAGTTTTTACTAATTTACTGTCATCCATCATTTCTATATGCATAACATCTGTGAGTAATAAGTGTGTATTTCATCATACCTTGACATCGTACACATAATACGAAGCAGGTGTATTAAATGCACTACAAGTTAATACACTGTAAGCACCATCTGGCGAATATTGAGTATGCACAGTCTGGCAGGCATCAATTTTGCATGACACACAGGTTATTTCTCCCTTCGATGCTGCCCACAATTCTTTTCTCCACGGGGTTTTTTCTGGTATCGCAGTATAGAAAACAATATCATCCTTTTCATACCATCCAACAATACTCTTGACTGTCGCATCGACTGGACTAAGATCTGTTGTTATGTTTGTCTTGAAGTCAAAAAGTGAAGCATGCATATATCTTTTATCGCCATTGGGAAGTGGGATTATATCCACCATTTTGGTTCCAGTACTGTCAAAGTAAGGATAATGTATGTCAATCCATCCATGTGGTTCCACTTGATTTCTGTTAAGAGTGCATTTATCATGCTCAATATCACAAATCATGAGGACTCCATTGTTTTGCCTTCGGTTTAACCACAACACTACCAGTGTATTATCTGATGACCATTCAACTCTTCCAAGAATGTGGTCCTCTCCGATTATTTTTTCGGGGGCTGGCACAGATTTTATTTCACTGGTTGTTCCGTTGACTTTGTAGACTCTGAGACCGACAATAGGATTCCGGCGACCTGCCTGACAATTAATAACATTACTGCTTGCTCAAAATAAATAAACTTTAATTATTATACTAATACGGTCAAATCTGTGAAAGTATTTCTTCAACCCATCATAATCACCGGCACCAGCGTGTGTATGTCCTCACCGAGGGGCTTTAGCCGGCGAGGATGTATAAGGCATATTCGGAATATTATACTTACATATTTAAAGTAAAGTTTAAAGGAAGAGAAGACATTATTCATATAGTATATATAATGATATTTATTTTTATGTAATCATCTCAATGTTCTAATACAAATTCTCACCTTCGGGTATTTAAATTCAACAGTTTCAGGATATTGGTAATTCAAATCAGACGGGTTCCCATAATGCTGATAGGAGGCAGATTCCACATTAGTGTCATTGAAATATGCTACCGCCAAATATGTTCCTTTTGTTGAAAACCACATTGCATTGTCGGAGTTCAGTATTTCCTCTGAAAATTAATTAATTTATGTTTAAGGCAAAAACGATGCTTAGTGATTTGGTACTTTTAAAGAATAATATAATAATTTACCGTGTAGGCTTCGAGTAGCACTACCCCATTTCTTCCGGTGGGTGTACGTACGAGGCGACTAACGGTTTTGGGGCTTTTTAAGGGATTTTTGGGCGATGCGGTTGGAAACCTACACCAACTACCTTTATTTTACCATCTTTTCGCCACGCAACTTCCAAAAGTGGCTAAGGAATTTCTAATGCCCTCGCTCTGGCTACTCCTTCTAGGGATTTATGGCCGTGAGTATTTGTATGTATGTATGAAATATATTCTTTTATTTTGGGTAAATAGATATTAATTGGTTTAATTATAAAGTAAAAGTATGGATAACAGTAAATTAATGAAAGAGATCTATAGGGCTAAAGTGTAAGGTAATGATAGTAGAAGACGACCACGGAGGACACATTAAGACCAAATAGAGAGTGTGCTCAAAAAGGCGGATGTCGGAAGTATAAAAAATAAAAGAGCATGTACGAAAATATTGATGGATGTAAACGAAGCAAGTGAGGTTTGTAAGGATCGTACAAAGTGGCGATTGATAGTCTCTGCCTACCCCAATGGGAAATAATGGTGTATGTGTGTATGTATGTATGTGAAAGTACATCTTTTAGAGAGGCCGTTCTGCGTGCAATGTGCCCTTTTCAGCCAAATTTAATTTTCGCAGCGCTTTGACCTGCGTCCGTTACTAATGATAAAGTTTATACCTTCATAAATCCAGTCAGGCACACCAAAGTAAACTTTATCAGGGACCCCCTCAGTGGTCAGAACTGTGACTTTCTCAGGAACCTGTACATCATTGATGTAATAGACGTTATTATTCTGGACGTACGCAACGGAGTGTCCTGGGCCCCATACCACTGTTTGAAGTTCACCTTCGCCGATGTTTTGAATTGTCCTAGAAATTGATTGTATATTTTTTATTAAAAAGTAACCGTGATAGCTCAATGGGTAGAACACCGGTTATCGTGCAAACGACTGGTGTTCAAATCCCGGGTCGGGTGTAGACCAATTCGTATATTCTAAAGACATAAATGTGGTTAATTTATCATGGTTATTAACGGTATGGGAAAACATCGTGAGTAAACCCACATGGCTGAGTTTCACTGAGTCATGTGACAGTGTATTCGTACAAAACGGCGATAGGCATGCCCCCTATCACGTGAGTCCACTGTCCATGCAAAACGTGGGTACTCTCAACACCAAGTGACAAAAGTCACGAGATGTTCAGAAGTATTAGTACCTCTGCCAACCCCTTCGGAGATATTCGGCGTGAACGTTTATGTTTTTTATGTTATGTATATGTAAAAACTATACCAAAAGATTATTTTTTTCTCATTTATTTTGCAATACTGGCGAGGAGTTTCTCTGGCTACCTAACCCTTAAAGATTTAAAATGCGTAAGTATATGTTTGTGCTCTAAATTATTTCAGAAATATTTTTTTAATTATTTGAATTACATCCTTAAAGTTCTAACTATTGTAAACGACTAAAATACTAGATAAGGTTAGTATAATTATATTCCAAATGTGGCTGAGGAGTTACTAGCTCTGAAACTTTGGCTTCCCCTTTTTGGGATTTATAGCCCTGAGTATACATAACATAAACGTTCACGCCGTTTATCCCCGAAGGGGTTGGCAGAGGTACCAATACTTCTGAACTCTCATGGCAAGCGCCATCTAGTGTCCAGAGAAGGTACCCACGTTTTGCTTAGACAGTGTACTCACGTGATAGGGGGCAGGCCTATCGCCGTTTTATACGAATACACTGTCACATGACTAAGTACAACTCAGCCATGTGGGTTTCCTCACGATGTTTTCCCTCACCGTTAACAAACATGATAAATTAACCACACATATGACTTTAGAAAAGACAAATTGGTGTAGGCCCGTCCCAGGATTGGAACTCACGCCCTTCTGTTTTCGGGCGGGTCCCACCCACCCACTGGACTATCATGTCGCTGAGTATGATGTATAAACTATGTAGGTAGTAATCTAAGCTGATTAGCGTTCAGCAAAACTAAATGTCAATTTATTGATCGCCAGGTAAACCAGTTAAACGCATGAGGGGTACAGCTTGAAATGTTTTTTGCGTTATCTGGCCTACATGAATAAATATATATTAAAAATTGTACCTGTTTTGAACATTGTACACCGAGTAAATTGCAGTGGAAGAATAGCGATAAACCTGGAATCATAGAAAAAATATTAATGTAATTTATATGCAATGAAGTCATGATGTTGGAATAAAATATATTAATTGGAAAAAGACTCAAATAATCTATGGAAATATTGTATTCTACAATTCCTCAGCCATTTAAATACGGGCACAGGTGGTCAAAAAAAGAATCACCCCTAAAATATTCCGCCAATTAAAATGGTTACTAACTAACTTAACATGTTTCAACTAGAATTTAAAAACTGATTAAACAATCCGTAGTCTAGTGATTTTACAGAAATGTGTGCATGTACACAAAATCACTAGCTACATAAAAACATAACATAAAAAATTGATTTTAACCTATCATTTTCACTTCATTATGATTTTAATAGCAAATTTTACCACTAAAAAAAATATATTTTCTGCATACTAGCAAATTATGGGGAGGGAGCTACATGAACCGCACAAAATTTTTACAAGCATAATTTATGCTTGCTTAAATAAATATCTTCGCAGTAGTTAATATTCAAAATTTAAATTACAGCAAAACACGCTATACATTAATTTGAACTTTATTTTTGTTATTATTTTTACCCGACTATGGCGAACGGATTGCCAGAGCAGACAGTTAGTGATAAAATTTCTGACTGTCACGTACTAAACTTCATTTAAAATCAATAAATAATACTAAAATATACTTTACCCTCTGTCTGGATGCTGATAACAGTAAAAACATTCCATCTCTCGACCACCCTCCTACAGAACGTTCACCGAAACTTATCTGAAAGCAACGATACGAAACAATGAGAATAAGGATAATTTCCACAATGGACCGTGTAGCTGTGATGGGCTGAGAATGTCACTACCCCTTTCTACTCACGGATGTCGTAAGAGGCGACTAAGCGGTTGGAGACCCACCACCAACTTTACTTTATTTCTACCATCTTTTCCCATATCAACTTTCAAATGTGGCTGAGGAGTTTACAGCTCTAAAGCTACCCCTTTTGGGATTTATGGCCGTGAGTATTTGTATTTTAGTATGGACGACAAGGTTTTTAGGAAAGAAGTGAAAGAGATGCTCATTAAACATATATACAAGGGTTAACCAGAGCTTCAGAACAAGAAATTCCGCTTTTGGAAGTTGAGTAGAAAAATATTGTAAAATAAGGACTGCTTGTGATAGGTCTCCAACCACATCGCCTAAACATACATACATACATATACTCACGGCTATTAATCCCTTAACGGGGTAGCCAGAGCTTTGGAATGAGAAATTCCTTAGCCACTTTTGGAAGTTGATTGGGGAAAAGATGGTAATAATAAATGTTTTTGGTGACGGCTCTCCAATCGCATCGCCCAAAAACCACTTAAAAAGCCCTTATACCCTTAGTCGCCTCTTACGATCACCCACGGGTAGAAATGGGGTAGTGTTATTCTAAGCCGACACTACACGGCACCCTATCGCCTAAACGTACCTTAAAAAGCCCCAAAACCTTATATTGCTTCTTACAAACACCTAAGCACAGCCAGTTAAGGCAGTGTTATTCTAACTCGACACTAAACAACTAGTTTTTACACCCTTTCATCAGCAGTAGTTGTTGCATATATTTATTGTTATATATATATTATAAGCACATTTACGCGAAATGGGCAGGTCTCTCGCCATTTACACTGTCACTTGATTAAGTAAAACTCTCCATGTTTTCCCCTCACCAGTAGAAGCCTTAATAAATAGCTAGACATAGGACTTTAGCATAGTCACATCGAGGTTGTCTTGATTAATGCCGCGGCCACACATTGGATAAAATTTGAGTCCAAGCTTCCTTGGATCCAATAGACCAATGTGGGGAACGGTGTTGGTCACATATTGGACATTAAATGAACATTGCGTCCAATTGCCAATATCGACCCGCGATGTATCGGTTTTTTGTACACGATCAAAGGCGAGGGGAGTGAAGGGGGTAGGCGGGCGGGCAACTTGGATTGAATCGGATGCGTATCGGAGCGAATGTGAGGCGTATTCATCTTGGTACAACTCTTGGCCATTTAATTCTTAGCCAAGCTTGGACTCAAATTTTATCCAATGTGTGGCCGCGGCATAAGGTTTTGAACCCTGATGCATGGGGCATCACACTGAACTACCAGATAAATTGATGTTTCTATTATAAATTCATAAAGGCTTACCATTGTTGCTCTATCCAAGTATGGTACAGGTGATCCTGCTAACGCATCATACTTCATGATGCCATAACCTGGCTCTAAGTACAGGAACTCGGAATCTGAAAACCGATTTAATAAATGAACATACATGCATATACTCACGGCTATAAATCCCTAGAAGGGGTAGCCAGAGCTAAGGCATTAGAAATTCCTTAGCCACTTTTGGAAGTTGGTGATGGGTCTCCAACCGCATCGCCCAAAAATCCCTTAAAAGCCCCAATACCATTGGTCGCCTCTTACGTACACCCACTGGAAGACATCCAATGGCACATTCTAAGCCGACACTACACAGCAATTAATAAATGAACACTTTAGAAATTTAAATATTTATTAATATTAGAAATTGCAATTCTTGTGGCACGTGCTTTATATAGAGCTTGCCGCCTTGTTGAAGTAACTGGGAACCCAATATCAGACTCTTACCTAGGACAAAGGCTAAGCATTGCCATACAACGCGGCATTCACCAGCGAAGATCATTTTAGATTTTAAGTTTTTAGGTATGATTTTTATTTATATTTATAAATTTATAAACTTATATTTATATTTATATATTTATAAACGTGGGTACCTTCTCTGGTAACTAGATGGCGCTTGCCATGTGAGTTCAGGAGTATTGGTACCTCTGCCAACCCCTTCGGGGATAAACGGCGTGAACGTTTATGTTTATGTTTTATTTATATAAATTGCATACATACATATATTTCACAGCCATAAATCCCAAAAAAGGGTAGCCAGAGCTTCAGAGCTAGATACTCCTCAGCCACATTTAGAGTTGATGGGGGAGAAGTTGGTGATGGGTGGGTGGATGTACATATTGTCGTATTGACGACAACATACATATAGATAAAGTAAACCCGTCATATCTCATAGCAATACTTAACAGTGGCTCATATTCCTTACCAAATCAATCATAAATAAGATAAAAATGTATTTTATTAGTTTAAAGCTTTGAGCTTTGAAAATCTGCCATAAACTTATTCAGGAATAGTTGCCAATGATTTATCAAAGCCCGTTTTTGAGATACCGATGAATCTTTATATATTATTTCTGTAAGCCTCTTTCTTGCCCGGAAGCCTGTGACGCGATGAGTTAAGCTAGAAATTTGGTTCAGGTATCGTTTTGTACAGTTCGCGGCCGTGGTGTGCACAAAATTCAGACATCTGATGTAACTGGATTAAGTTAATTGTTACAGAATTTCAAAGTTGCGATTTTGGCCCATAGACTTTGCTTGAGTGTCATAAGCGCGCGCAAACTTTAGTCGATCAGAGATGCGCTGTGATTGGTCGGAATTTTTTCAAACCGGCCAATCAGAAAAAATCACTAGAAATTCAAAAGAGCTGCGCTGTGATTGGTCGGAAAATTTCAAAATAAACTTATTTTATTGTACGCGACGTAGTCGCGCCAGGGTTACCCACTAGTTATTAATTAATTACGAGTACCTACTATAATTACAACACTCAAACAAATGGGTTTAATTATTTTTGGTTATGTTTCTGTCGTTAGTCATTTCCACAACCATTATTTATAGTTAGTTCAGACAACGCGAAATAAGATATTTTTGGCTCGCGTGCTACGTAGATAAGTATGTGATCGTGCCGCTTTACTGAGCTCACTTCAATCAAGAAATTACATTCCATTCAGTGAAGAAGTAATAAATTTGCATAACAACACGCCAATTTAATAATATAATTTGTATATTGTATCTTACATAAACGTATACAGTTTCATTAAACACATATCCCATTAGTTCCCATTAAGGTTCGCCGTGTAGTGTCAGCTTAGAATAACACTACCCCATTTTCTACCCGTGGGTGATCGTAAGAGGCGACTAAGGGTATAGGGGCTTTTTAAGTGGTTTTTGGGCGATGTGGTTGGAGACCCGTCACCAAAAACATTTATTATTACCATCTTTTCCCCAATCAACTTCCAAAAGTGGCTGAGGAATTTCTCATTCCAAAGCTCTGGCTACCCCGTTAAGGGATTTACAGCCGCGAGTATATGTGTATGTATGTAATTATGTTCCCATTAAGGCGGGCAGAGAATATCATTTCACCATTATCACAGCAATCTAGAACTTAATTATACCTTTTTAAATTTTCTTTTAATTCAATTCATTTATTTGCATGTCACAAGTAGATAGATATTACATTTTTTTTAAAAACAGGTGACGCCTTGTAAAGACATGGAAACACATTAAAAAACAAAGATTAAAACATTTGGAAATCTCATTATTCCATTTGAATTTTAGAACCTTGAAATATAATGTACCCACTGAAATATATGGAAATGAATTCTTTTCAGAGATGAAACATTTGCATAATAATACCTACATAATCAACCATGAGACGATACTACCGACATTTTTAACATAAAACATACTTTAAGAAACCCAACACAATGAAAACAATGACATGTAGTTTACGTTTTTGTATGAAATTCAAGGATACACATCCTAATCAGAGATGTGGAAATAAGTTACTTAACTCCTCAAATATCTGAGGCTACTCTCTCACAGCCAATATATATGTCCCCACCAAGGGGCTCCAGTCTACCCTATATAGGGCGATTTGGCCTTAGTCCACTATGCTGGCCAATTGCGGGTTGGCAAACTAACGACTACTACCGTAATAGTAGCCGGGACCGACGGCTTAACGTGCCCTGCGAAGCACAAAATCATCTTAATTTTTGGAGAATCAGGTGATCCAAGCCTGCAATATCCTTCCAAACTGGGTTAAATCTTACAAATTCAATTTGTAAGCTTACCACCCTTACTTACTTAAAACCAAGCGCTTAACCGCGAGACCACGGAGGCAGTGGCAGGCACTGAGACTACTATTGGTACGTTATATTTTATGGTGAAAATGTTTTCCAATTGTCTAGTCAGACATATGGTAACAACCTTGATAGTTCACTGGGAGAACCACCGATTCCAATGCAGAAAGGCGTGGGTTCGAATCCTGAATTGGTCCAACACCAATAAATTTTCGTAAAATTTATGTATATATTACATAATATGTCTTGGGGATGAATAGCAACAATAAAACACGTGATGGCTAAGTTTATTGCCTCTTAGTCATGTGTTATGCGATAGTTTACTCATTCAAAGCGGCCTACCCCATATCATGTAAATGCACTGTCTAAACAAACAACATGAAGAATGAGGCGTGTAGTAGCAGGCATTTTACAAACTCTACTATACATAACATACTCTACATACATACTACATATATGTAAGAGTAAAAATATTATATCGGTGTGCTTAAAAGAAATAGAAAATAATTTCGTAGACCGATTTGTGATCAGTATACAAACTGTAATATTCGTACAAAGTGGTAATGGTCTGTAGGCAAAGAATTTGAAAAATTGTCTCATTTTATTTTATAAGCCATGACATTAATCAATCCCATTATTTTAAGTCTTTTCCCAATCGTTTTGTCTCTATTTTTGTATTTAAAATTGTGTTATTTTAGAAAAGTTTTCCTCAAACGCAAGGCTAGACCTTGTGTATATGCTTATTTATTTCCTTATCCTTAATAAAATTCAGTGCGCAAATAAATTAGCACAGTGCGTTTATTACAATGCGGCGATTTTTTATCGCGTTGATCGCGATGATCATCAAACGGGGGATAGAGATACTAATACTTCTGTAAATTACAAGACATTTTGTCACCTGCTTTTTGAATCCACTACTTGCCCAAACTGTCATTACGTGACAGGGAAAACGGTTAAAGACACTAGTTTGTAGGACCAAGCTAACACAGGACTGAATATTACTCAATCCGAAACTAATTATGAGGGAAATGACATGACTTCAAATTTCAATGCAATCTTGATAAAACCACATCTTGTATGATTAAAAATCACAGCAGCTTAGGTCCGATTCAGAACTCAAACCCTCGTCTATCAGCATCTCCGGTGATACCTATCCCACAATTATTTGCAAATATTTAATACTTATTTTTGCTGTTTGCGATAACGATTTAATGTATTTACTATAGACATTTATTATTTATTAAGTTTTTACTTAACATGGCCGTGGTTCTATGTATGAACAAATTAATAAATTTTATCCGTGAGTCCTAATCGTAAAAAAGATATTGTGTTTTTAATATCAATAAAAAACGTTCAAACGTTGTCGTTTATTTTGATACCTATTGTTTGTTTTTAATTAATCAAAACAATAATAAGCTAATGGCCGTTATCAACGAGGAGATACAATAATTATAATAAAATAATATGGAACAAACAAACAGTTGTGATTTGTCATTTTACCTGTCATGTCAGTGATACTTTCAGTATAACAACAACATTTTCCTCTACTTATAAATGATCATAAAATATTATGCGATGTTTGGCACATTCCGGTTCCAACAAACCACAACTTGAAACCGTTCCTATATTATTTTCCAACCTATTGGCCTTCATGATATGAAACTCCTCAGACACTATATACCTAACCAAATAAAAATGTTTGATGATAAGACTCCAGCCTCATCACCCTAAAATCCATTAAAAACCTCTGAACCCTGACTTGGCCCGTACGATTTGGTACTTCCCCCATACTTCTTAAGGCACCCGTGGGAGAAAATAGGTTTCTCTAAACGAGACTATAGAGTTAGTGAGTAAGTGACAAGTACTGAAATGAAATAAAGAAAGAAGAAATAATACACTTATGTGAAAGGCGAAAATATTTTTTTAATCTAGATTAAAAAAGATTTGCTTCATACATACTGTAACCAAAATAACGTATTTTGCTATAAATGATAATTTAAATTACATGAAAAGATCTTAAATCTGTATGATAATTGATAATTGCATGAGCACGCATACACCGCATTGAATTGTCGTCGAAATATTTGCACAAGTGTTAAGAAAATGCGAGAAGTATGTTTACTGATTGTTTAATTGGATTTATGAATTTTATACTCAACTTCACTCCATTAATAATTGTTGAGGTAGGCAAATTACTAGAATTAAAAACTATATCATATAACAACGTATAGAGTTTCTTTGTTGCTGTTTCTCTTTACGAACAACTTCATAAGCAACGAATTAATGAGTAAATAAAAAAAAATGTATGACGTTGAAATATTTTAGTTTTTAACTTAATTTTGAAAAATAAACTTACTGACTTTTTTTATATATCTATTTTGTATAGTGGCCAAGAATAAACTAAACCATGGCCACCCAAAAAATGTTTATCTAGGTGCCTTTCCCATTCCATTAATTTCCCATACTTGTCAAAATCATTAACACTTCATTATGATTTCATTTAGAATCTGTCCATTTACTTTTTGATCGTGATTTTCTATTGAATTCAATCGGAATTCCGATTGACATTTTAATAAGGTGTGTTAATCCGTAGATAATTGCAATGTATATCAACTTTAGCTTAATGAGTTATGACTTTCATACATTCACATGTATACCGCAATATCAGGAATCTTTGGTCATAACAAATACGTCACTGGAAACTCCTCAGCCACATTTCGAAGTTGATAATTGACAAAATGGTAGAAATAAAGTATCTTTGGTGATGTGTCTCCAACCGTATCACCCAAAAACCATTTAAAAAAGCCCCATACCCTTAGTCGACTCTAACGATATACGTGGATAGAAAGGGTTATTGACATACTAAGCCTGTATGTATATAAAATAGCACATTATGTAAGCAAAGAAAGTTATCACAGCCGAGCCCAAGTCGAAGGCTTCTTATTCGCAAGTCACATAAAGCTCTACCATTCGCCCTAGGTCTAAACTTTGTCGCTCGTTACCGTCTGTTGAAGAAAATAGTAGCCTAGTGAAGTTGACAGAGTCCATAGACCTCTGACCGAGTTCAATGACTATTATCTAATGAAGAGAACCGAGGTCGACTGGTAGTGTGTCATGGGAAACGAATAAGATAAACGGTACTATTGGCTATCGGTTAAAGTATACTCAAACATCTATTCAGGAAGAATCTTTACTCAAAATTTACCAGTCTATTGTAAAAAAATAATATTATTGTTTTCTTTCATTCACCTAATTATTTCATATTTTAGTGAAGAGAGAATGATCGCAACTTTTGACAATCTACATAGGATTCATCACATATCTTTCTTTTTTACAATAAGATTTAATAACTTTTCCACATCGTTCATCCCTGTCGCAATATCTAAAAAGCATTAACTTTAAAAAAAATGTATTAGGCACCAATATATCATTACTAATATTAATTTTATTCTTCTCAAAGGCATTAATTATATTTTATTTTTTTTCATTTCTCCATTTCTTAAAATGTGAGCATTACGGATGACGGCGTAATATGCAAATCGTCTTTTGAATATTCGTTACTTTGAATTTGAAACCGCGGACGATTGCTTGTTATTGTAATATAGTTTGATTAATTTGTAGTCGTGAAGCAAATTTATGAATTTGTCGTTATTGAATGGTCAGGTCACGCTAATCGCCATTTCAACCTACTTCAAAAATAGAGATACTCAAATCGATTGTATGCTGTTTTTTTGTATGTATGTTACGCAATTACTGTTTTATAAGGCAAATTTGTTTTCCTGTTCGGTTGGAAATGCTTCTAAGGTCCCATTGAATGTTTATAGGATTTGGTTGCGTGGCTAAAATATAGGTATGAAGAAGAAGAAGAAGAATAAAGTTTATTCGCAGCAAATATGGCACAAATTAAATACAACACAAAAAATAATAAAACTTAACTTAACACTAAAGAAAAATAAATTTAAAATAAATCAAAAGCATTTAAAAGGAAAAGTTAAAAACAATGTAAACAAAACCGTGAACAGTGACAAAGAAAACAAAATAATAGAAAAAACAGAGATCATTATAAAATTACACAAAACAAAATAATAATGTTAAAACTTTGCGCCCTTTTGCAGCGTCATAACAATGTTATTATATATGTCATATGATCGTAATTATTCTGGAATGTATATGCTTAATTGTATTTTGTGGAATCATAAGTTACTCCCTAATCTGGAGTGTTAGAGGGGCTCATTAGGTGCTGTAATAGGTAAAAATATTGCTTTTACCTGATACCCAGTTTACTGAGAACCGTTCAGGATACAAGTCAGGTCGCAACGGGATCAGTTCTTCTAATGAGAATACGTTCTTCAGGTTGATGTTAGCGAAAGCAGACGAGCCAGTCTGCTGTACCAAGATAATACAACAGGCCAGTAACGTTAACTTTCTTGCGTTCGTCTGAAACAGAAAATGTTATTATTGTAACATACATACATATACTCACGGCTTTAAATCCCTAGAAGGGGCAGCCAGAGCTAAGGAATTAGAAATTCGTCAGCCACTTTTGGGAAATTGAGTGGGGAAAAGATGGTAAAGTAAAGGTTGTTGGTGATGGGTCTCCAACCGCATCGCCCAAAATCCCTTGAAAGCCCCAATACCATTAGTCGCCTCTTACGTACACCCATCGGTAGAAACGGGGTAGTGCTATTCTAAGCCGACACTACACGGCGATTATTGTAACTGTTACATTAAAAAAAACTCAAACGTTTACACTGTATATCTCCGAGTAGGTACAAATAGGCAGAGGTACTAATACTTCTGAATATCACATGACATTGTCACCTGATGACAAATACACTGTCACATGAGATAGTACAACTTAGCCATGTGGGTTTTCTCACGATGTTTTCCCTCACCGTTAACAACTATGAATAATTTACCACACATATGACTTTAGAAAAGACAAATTGGTGTAGGCCCGACCCGGGATTTGAACTCTCATCTTCTGCACGATAAGCGGCGTTCTACCCACTGGGCTATCACGGTTTTTCATTAAAAAAGTGTTTGATATAACAACAGAAAACGTAAATAAAGGTTAAATTGGCCCGAGACTTAATTATGCTTGGTAAATGCTCGGATTCACCCTTATAATCTTGCACCTCCTACATAGCTAGCAGGAGCGACCTTTTAACTAGATTCTCATTCAAACCGTACAGGAATAAAATAACAGTCGTACTAGGTCTCCTGATGCAAAAATAAGTAAGTACGCATCTGTACGTGCAAAAAAGAAAGCAATGTGATATTGGTGAATCAATTCATAATAAACATAACATAAACATAAACGTTCACGCCGAATATCCCCGAAGGGGTTGGCAGAGGTACTAATACTTCTGAACATCACGTGACTTTTTCACCTGGTGTTCAGAGTACCCACGTTTTGCATAGACAGTGTACTCACGTGATAGGGGGCAGGCCTATCGCCGTTTTGTACGAACACACTGTCACATGACTAAGTACAACTCAGCCATGTGGGTTTCCTCACGATGTTTTCCCTCACCCTTAACAACCATGATAAATTAACCACACATATGTCTTTAGAAAAGACAAATTGGTGTAGGCCCGACCTGGGATTTGAACACTAGTCTCTTGCACGTTAACTGGTGTTCTACCCATTGAGCTATCACGTTTGTGAATTAATTCATATGTTGATAAAGTTTGCCGTTTTATATACAACAATTTTCAACTTATTTACCCCCATTACTCAAGCCCATTATTCTCATTGGGGTCGCGGAGACTATCAATCGCCACTTTGCATGATCTTCACAAATCTGTCTTGCTTCCCTTACGTTCACCTTTTTTCTCAATTCGGACTCTCGCCTTTAGAAAAAATGACCGTGTGGTGGATAAGCTAACTTAGACTAACATAGCTTATCACACTACGTATTCACTTGATACCGTTTTCGAGTAATAACCACTTTGCAGTTACCGTGTAGTGCCAGCGTACACAGTTCTATCTACAGGAGGGCAAGCACGAGCGCTATTTTATCGACACGATAACGGTTAGAACGAGATGGCAGTATACAATACTAAGTAAGTGCGTAAGAGATGGCTGCTTTATCCCACGCGATAACTAGTTTAAACACGGCTCGAACTAGCCGGGCTGGTGTTCTAAGAGGTGACTAATGAAATGGGGCTTTTTAAGTGGTTTTTGGGCGATGCGGTTGGAGAATTATCACCAACGATACTTTATTTCTACCAACTTGTCCCCTATCATCCTCCAAATGTGGCTGAGGAGTTTCTAGCTCCGAAGCTCTGGCTAACCCGTTTCGAGATATATGGCCGTGAGTATATTTATGTATATATGTACAGTTGAAAAAGATCATAATAGCATGCGCAAGGCGTGTGTAAATAGTTTCTGATAGTAACATTTTCATATACATTTCGCATCACTGAAATTATTTTTAACATAAGTACCTAATCTAACTATTTGCGATTCATCAAAAACAGTTTTATTCACCTCATTACAAAAACACAATATGCAATAGTACATACATAGATACATATACTCACGGCTATAATTCCCTAGAAGGGGTAGCCATAGCTAAGGAATTAGAAATTCCTCAGCCACTTTTGGAAAGTTGAGTGGGGAAAAGATGATATAATAAAGTTTGTTGGTGATGGGTCTCCAACCGCATCGCCCAATGTTCCCCTAAAAGCCCCAATACCGTTAGTCGCCTCTTACGTACACCCACCACCACCGGTAGAAATGGGGTAGCGCTATTCTAAGCCGGCGCTACACAGCGATATGCAATAGTGTAGGCTACAAATTATGAACAACTCAGCCATGTGGGGTTACTCACGATGTTTTCACTCACCGACCTCACCGTTAACAACCATGATAAATTAACCACACATATATCTTTAGAAAAAAATATACGGGTCGAATTGAGAACACTTCTTTTTTTGAACATACATACATACATACATATACTCACGGCTATAAATCCCTAGAAGGGGTAGCCAGAGCTAAGGAATCAGAAATTCTTCAGCCACCTTTGGAAGTTGTGTGGGGAAAAGATGGTGAAATAAAGGTTGTTGGTGATGGGTCTCCAACCGCATCGCCCAAAAATCCCTCAAAAGCCCCAAAACCGTTAGTCGCCTCTTACGTACACCCACCGGAAGAAATGGGGTAGTGCTATTCTAAGCTGACACTACACAGCAAAGACTTTTTTTGAAGTCGGTTAAAAAGACAAATTGGTGTAGGACCGATTCGGGATTGGAACCCAATATCCATTGTATCTTTTCTATATCTCTGTGTGTGAAATTAACATGGTCTCAGTGGATATAGCATCACAAGGAAGCCCACTTGTGATGCTAATTCCTAAACATGACATGATGATAGACATCAAAACGATCATCATACAGGCGATTGCAATGGCCTTCAAAATATATTCGATACTTTAACGAATTCGAATAAATTGACCATAGTTTACGTTACACTTGTCAGATATTATCAACTTTGCTATTCGTTCACAAATGAGAAATTGATTAAACAATATAAGTTTATTATTTCTTCTCTACGCCACGGATATTAGCTGTATTAACAACAAACGTAGATAATGAATATATACGTTTATAAAACGTACATATACGTCATAATATTGTCACGAAATCAATTACTGATTATGTCGGAAATATAGGATATTTATGAAATACGCTGTTTCCTGAATGGCTTGTTAATTAGAGATTGCATAGAAGGAGTACCGGCAAAATAAACTAAATTAAATTCATAAAGTATTCCTTAAAATAATTACAATAATAAAGTAAAATAATAACTTCATGACATTTAAAAGGTACTGGATGCAATTTACCATTTAAATTCAAAAAACATAATCACTCCTATATTATATATATATATATATATATATATATATATATATATATATATATATATATATATATAATTGTTTCGGGTATACAACGCGTATCAGTTATAAGTAGAGATGCACCGAAATTCGTTAAACATTCGTTGTTACCGAAGTTCGGCAGATTTACCGAAATTCAACTTCGGCCGAATTTCGGTTAGATTTAGCAGATTGAACCGAAATTCGGCTGAAGTTCGGTAGTTAAATTATAAAAGGATAAGTAGAATTAAATTCAATTTAAAATGTAATTATATATGTTTAAAATATATAAGTATTATTAACAACTGCGTGAGTCGAATTTTGGTGTTTGATTTTGTTCCTTAGAAAAAAAACACACAGGTTACTTTCTCATGGTTGTTAACGGTGAGGGAAAACATCGTGAGGAAGCCCACATGGCTAAGTTGTACTTATTCATGTGACAGTGTCTTCGTACAAAACGGCGATAAACCTGCCCCCTATCACGTGAGTTCACTGTCCAAGCAAAACGTGGGTATTCTGAACACCAGGTGACAATGTCATGTGATGTTCAGGAGTATTAGTACCTCTGCCAACCCCTTTGGGGATATTCGGCGTGAACGTTTGAGTTTGAGTTTTAGTTGTAAGTGATTTTAAGGGCCGAAGTAGATCCGGTGCGACCACTGCCTCCACGAGAAATAATATATCACATAAAGTACACTTAACTTTGTTTTTTTCATCACTTTCGAGGTAAAGAGTCCACACGCTTGACCATTTTCTCGCACTCATAGTTAGGTAGGAATAACACCTTTTCTATAGAACAGAGCTAAAGGAAAGCGCGCGAAAATTAACCGAAGTTCGGGCGAACTTCGGCTTCGGCATATATTTATACCGAACATTCGGCCGAACTCGACATTTGGCAGAACCCACAGTCGTCGGTGCAACACTACTTACAAGTATAAAAAATAATTATAAACCTATTCTCAGATCTACCGAATGTATATAAAATTTATTTGAAACTGCTTCACCCGTTTCGGAGGAGTTTGGTGACAAACACACGTGAATTTTATAAATTACATACATACATACATATACTCACTATTAGAAATTTCTCAGCTACTTTTGGAAGTTGAGTGGGGAAAAGATGGTAGAATAAAGGTTATTGGTGATGGGTCTCCGACCGCATCGCCCAAAAATCCCTTAAAAAGCCCCAATACCGTTAGTCGCCTCTTACGTACACCCACCGGAAGAAATGGGGTAGTGCTATTCTAAGCCGACACTACGCTATATTAGATATATATATATTTGGTTACACTAAAAGCTATAAAATGGGGTCAACCGTTGAATTGGGCTCAGTGGCTCAGATGGTGAGAGTAAAGTTGCGTTTGGTGAGCTTTGCCGTACCTCATCGTCAAATTCCACATTTGTCAAGACAAACAAAGGTAAACATAAATGTTCACGCCGTTTATACCCGAAGGGGTTGGCAGACAATATATGACATACTTGTTCATTACTTCACAAGATCTCCGATCCCCAAAAAAGAGTGTGCCAGTACTGTAGATATCTGATTTCAATTATTATTTGCTAAAACAGAACTATTTTTTTCAAAAACTAGGCTATCCCTAACAAACTGATGGCCTCATTGCTATTGCACGGTTGCAATAACTTAGTTTATGCTTGGCAGGTTTATGAGCTTAACTGGTGCATTAGAAAGTTCATCTGTTTCACAATAACATTTACTACACATATACCCGCGGTCAGAACATTAATTTCCTCCAAGTCAACGAGATACACGACCACGAATGTTCCCTAAAAGTTTCTAGGTTCAGGTCAAAAGTTGATGTTTAGATTTTTTTCTGTGAGTATATAAACCGTACATAGACGATATACACACCGACCGATATACACAGACATACGTAGACGAGTTTTATTAAAACTGATGCATTCTGAAAATATTTCAAATAAATCCTGGTACATACAATACATATATTCACGCCGTTAGTTCTCATTGGGGTAGGCAGAGACTTTCGATCGCCACTTTGTACGATCCTGGGAAACCTCTTTAGCTTGGTTCACATCCATCAATCTTTTCATACATGCTCTTTTATTCTTCATACTTCGGACACCTACCTTTTTGATAACTCTCTATTTGGTCCAAATGTATACTCCGAGGTCGTCTAATAAACCGCGATAAAGTGTTCAAATCTATACTTATAATAGTTTACATATCTACGAGGGTGAAAGCATTGTAAGTTATAAATGGAACATATCAACTACTACAATCCGAAAAGAAGTTATCATAAATTCGGAATCATCTATTACTCAACCACTTTTGGAAATCACTGATCAGAAACCAGAAAAAAATTGTGAAATAACATGTTGGTCGAAAGGTTGGCAAAGAATTTTCAGCCCAACCACTTACCCTGGTTTCCTAAACTAACACATACAACCCCACGAGAAGACATATTATAATGATATTTTAAGCCGACACTAAACGGCAATCGTACGTAAGAATATATCATGAAATTACTGAATTAATCTTGGAACATACTTCACGGTCCAAAGACTACGATCACAGATCTGGATAACTAGTACAAGACCTTTTAACTACATATTGCGTGGTGTAGAACAGCCATCTCTTACGCACTTACTTAGTATCGTATATACTGTCATCTTGTTCTAACCGATATCGTGATTATAATATAGTGCTCGTGCTAGGTCTTTTGAATGTGTTAATAATACAGAGAATGCGAGAAAGCATTACGCACATACTATAGGAATAGTGGCAATAGAATATGAACTTGAGTAGATAATATATTCCTAATTTCACTTATAAAATACTCATTTGGCTAATTAAGTCAATTAATTAAAAAAAAGAAACTACCCCATTTATTCCGGTGGGTGTACGTAAAGGGCGACTAACGGTGTTGGGGCTATTAAGAGATTTTTGGGCGATGCGGTTGGAGACCCATCACCAACAACCTTTATTTTACCATCTTTTCCTCACTCAACTTTCCAAAAGCGGCTGAGGAATTTTTATATTATAATTATATTATAATTTTTATAATTGAGGAATTTAGATTGATAGGGTGAAATAGCGACAGATGAAAATATGATGAAACTGTATTCATCAACTTCTTTGCCAATCGGCAGTAATGTTGATTGGTACGAAGCGAAAGCAATAAAAGGAATAATAGTAGGGAGGCGGGAGGGTAAGACAGGATAAGGAACGAAATGTAATAGGTTGGTGGCTTCTATGTTGTACTTGTACTCTCTTTTCCAAAATGTTGGTCGCGTGGCAAAGTACCCCAAGTATGATCGAAGGCGATGATGTGCCTTGTGATTTTATCTACGGTCTTATTTGGCCACGATTTGATTTTACATCCTCTAATTAAACTCAATCGTTCACGCCGTATATCCCGGAAGAGGTTAGCAAAGGAACTAATATTTCTGAACATCACGTGACATTGCCACCTGCGTTTTGCTCGGACAGGGTACTCGTGATAGAGGGCAGAATTAAATTTAAAGGGAGTCTGAATAAAATTATTCCTTGAGTGGTCGCGTGGATACATATGTAATCCACGCGTACAAAACCTTAAAACAAATGAAATCTGTTAAAGTGGTCCTTTCGGCTTTCAGTGGAGTTGAAGACATTGCACATGCGCTCAGGTTTTGCGGGAACGCCCGTCGCGTGCGATTGAGTCACGGGAGAGCTGCCTACTTCACGGTCGGTATGTAATCCACGCGACCACAACCGCTTCTGTATACAGCGCGGCTACTGTAGTATGTAGGGTTAAGTAATTTTACTTTTATTTATTATTCCGGCAGACATTCGCCAACAGTCTATCCAAGATTGAATTTTGTGTAATGTATTTGTTTTGGTGTTAACGTAAAGGCAAAAGTTGGTTTGGAAAGTGCGGCAAATCGGTGTTCCACTTACTAAGCTCAGAGCTATTACTTAACTTAAAAGTGAATATGAGGAAAGCAAGTTTTGTCAGGATCGTACGAATTGATTTTGCTTTCTTAAGACATTAATTATTAGCAATAATTAACTATTGGAAAACATGATATCTATGTTCTAATATCACATTTTCTAACTAAATATCCATTCAATGCAAGTCAGTGTTTAAAAAAATTGGGTCCTTCATGCCATTAACAAAAACAATCAATTAAGTAGCATTACTTATGCATAACGACTTATTAACTAACCCTTATCTTTATCTAAATTTCTGAGACAACAACCAAAACCTAAGCAGCTTATTAAATATAAAATATAAGCTATATAAAATCATGCCAGCAAACTAAATAGCTGCTGGCATGATTTTATATACTTAAGAACCACCTTGATAACTCAGTGAGTAGAAAATCTGCCTATCATGCAGAGAGGCGTGGGTTCAAATCTAGAGTCGGGTCTACATAATGTGTCTTCTAAAGTCATATGTGTGGATAATTTATTATGTTTGTTAACAGTAAGGATAAACATTGGGAGAAACCTCACATAACTACGTCGAACTAAGTTATTTTACTTTTGGGCAATAGCAATAACAATAGGCCTGCCCTGAGCATCATAAAAAATTAATGTCACAAGTGTATCAGCCTCTCTGCCACCCCTACGAGAATAAACGGCGGCGTGAAGGTTTGAGTTTGAGTTGATAGTTGATGCACCTGAGCGAACACATTAAAGTTTATAAAACTTTAATGTCAAATGCCACATCAAAGCAAAGAAAACCAGATTTAAAATCAAATAGTTCATACATTTTCTTTCCATTAAACACTTCGATGCATATCATTGAAACGTACAAACTTAATTAAAAAACCAATAAACACTAGCCACTGAAGTGTTAACATTTTTATTGTGTTTTTAGTGTCAATAACGCCACCAAATTCTAAAGCCATCCATTCATCAAATAATCAGTCAATAATGACATACTTATACTTTGTGTTATGCATTTACTTCTTACAAGTTATAAATATGAAAGTAAAGTACGTAAATAAAAATTACAATAAAACTTGATAAAACTTTTCACTTACCATTTTACAAAAAAATCGCAACTGTACAAATTTTCGCCAGAGTCACAAAGATGAACGAACGGAATACCCAAAATGTAGTAACTAACGCATCACTATTCACTCGTCGGGTGTACCGCTATCATTGCCGATTACCGAGCGACTAGCGACCATCGAGTACGGACAGACTTCGTCCGAATAATGTATGCGCAAGAGCAGCCGTCTCGAGACTGATCAACCAATAAGAGTTTATTATTCAAGATCCATTCACTGCGGTATAGTCGTGTAGTAGACACTTAGGAAATCCCCTCCCCGCTTCTTCCTGTGGGAGTCCGAGGTGACTAAGGGATCTATGACTCTTCAACTAATGGAAGTAGAACGGTTGGTAACTGCTTACAAATTGTCCTTCATTGCAGCATCTTAACCCATTTCTACACTAAAATAGGGTCCGTGAGTGTAAATATGTGTATATATCTGCCGATATTTATGTCTGCTACAAATAAAAGCAACGGATAATTTGCAAAATCAAGTTAATAAAAATTATTTTACGTAGTTTTGTAACGGCACACGGTAACTTACATAACATGGTATGGATTTTAAAAACATGCTTTGGTTGAAAAGATAAAAAATACAAGTGTTTTTACTGACTGAATGTGTAAAAACGACATTAAAATGTAATGGCATACTTAAGTAACTGATATTGACTTTGGTAAATGGCGCCATAAAAGATCTTTTTATTTGCTACATTTATTTAATGCAAGCCAATTCGCTACATCACACGGAAACACATTCACTCATAAGTTAAAACATAGACATGTCGATAATGACATCCTTATGATGTTATGGTAAATGCGAAGCGTTCCCTCAGGCAGCGTTTGCAAACTACTTCGGTAAGTTCAAGGTGAAGGGAACTAGTGATAAGGCACTGATGGCAGTAAAAAAAAAACTGTCTTTTATTAAATAATTAAGAATACATTTATTTGGAACATAATATAAGCAAACAAGAAAATGTATTAGCAGCAAAACGAAAACTAACTCAACATGTGTATGAAAGATTCAAGAAGACTTAATAATTATTTCAGAGATGCGCAAAAAGTTATAAATGATAGTAAATAATTACATAAAACGCTATGTAAGTCTGTATAGTACACAAATACACTCAGAACATATACTCAGGATTATAGATTTCAAAAATGAGTAGGCAGAGTTTCAGAATTCCCTTAGCCACAAGTTGAGTGGGGAAAATATTTAAAAATAAAGGTGATATATCTTCAGCCACATCGCCCAAATATCTCTTACAATACCAGCAGGAGCAAATGGAAAAGTGCTTTTATAACCCGACACTTCATAGCAAATAGTATTAAGATAGAAATTTAAAAAAATATATCTTTGTGCACCGCAGTACAATTACACCAAAAATAACTATACTGCTCAGGTGCTCTTGGCATTACTTCTGTCATTGTTATGTCTCCTTCTCCAAGAAGAAAAAGTCCACACATAACATTGCACAAAAATCTATTCTCGGACAAGAAAATATTGAAGAATATTACCTAAATGTTTGCCATTGAAATCGCATCCAAATACACCACATCTACAGAATACCTGACGCAAATCTATCAATATAAGTTTAAGATCAATGAACCCAAAACAAGCTGTCTCATACGCTGATCTCTGATGATAAGACTGTTGTTTTGCTTTATTTTTCCTGTAGCTTTATAAATAAACTACTAATTGGTTTTATCAACTGTTTGTTCTAGCGACTTACATATTAATCATAGCTCGTTTCTGATTATGTTTGTTTTTGGCTAATACATAAGATGTACCAAAACATAATACGTATACTAACGGTTGTAAATCCCAAAAAATTACAGGCAGAATGTATGGATCATAGACTGATTTTACAAATTAGATATATATCAGCCACGATAAAAGTTTTATAGGGAAAACTATTGGTAATGTTTTTGACTGGTATTGCATCAAAACACATATACATAAACTATAAGATACTACTATATACATTTACAATATTTTACAGTCGCGTAGTCCCGACTTATAATGTCACTACCTCATTCTACCCCACGGACGCCGTAAGAGGTGACTAAGGGGCATGGGGCTTTTTAAGTGGTTTTTGGGTGATGCGGTTGGAAATGCATCACCGTCGTTACTTTATTTCTGTCATCTTGTCCCTCATCAACTTCCAAATGTTTTGTTGTTGCTGCGGAGTTTCTACCTCTAAAGCTCTGGCTACCGCTTTTTGGGATTTACGGCCGTGAGTATATGTTTATTCAATATATACTAGATGCATTTAGTAAAATAAAGCTGATGGTATTGCATAAACGTCAATGTCGTTAACACACATATTAAAGTTACCGTTCAAAAATAATCATAAGAATGGCAACAAAGGCCATTGTTTACTTACATTATTGTAATCGTAATCGTATGAGTACTTATTATAAAGAGGCAAAATTTGTTTGTGTGATGGTTTGTCTGTTTGAACATGCCCCAAAACCACTGAACCGTATTTTTTTAATAGCAACTTACAGCCAACTACAGAACTCCTGGCCAAATTATACAAATCAAAACTCAATGTAAGACTAGCTAAGATACTAACAAAATACTGCTATTTTATTATTATTATTTGTTTGATACTGGTGTTTAGTATCGGCTTAGAATAGCACTACCCCATTTCTTCCCATCGGTGATCCTAAGAGGCTACTAAGGGTATCGGGGATTTTTAGTTATTTTTGACCCATCACAAAATAATTATTTTACAATCTTTTCCCCACTTAACTTCCAAAAGTGGCTTGAGAATTTTCCGATCCTGAAGCTCTGATTACCCCTTTTAGGGATTTATAGCCGTTAGTTTATTTATGTGTGTAACAAAACATGCTGATTGTGAAAACAAAATATGTGAAATGCTGATTTAACAAATATACATACATACACACGCCGTTAATTCCCAATGGGGTAGGCAGAGACTATCGATCGCCACTTCGTACGATCCTGGCAAACCTTTCTTGCTTCGTCTACATCCTTCAACCTTTTCATACATGCTCTTTTATTCTTCAGAATTCGGACGCCTGCTTTTTTGAGAACACTCTCAATTTGGTCCAAGTGTGTCTTTCGTGGCCGTCCTCTTCTAACTTTTAGCAATTTCCTATTATCCATCCTCTCGATGTGCCCAACCACCTCAACATTCCTTTTTCTATATTACTTACAATATCATCTTTTACACCACACCTTTCACGAATCACATCATTCCTCACACGATCGCATAACCTTACATTACAAACTTTTATGAGATACCTCATTTCTACTGCATTCACTCTTTTTTCATATCTTTTCTGCCACACCCAACATTCACTGCTATACATAAGCGTAGGAACAAAAACAGCATCATGCACAGCCATTCGGGCCTTTTCGGACACCTATTGACTAGACATTAGACTGTCCAGTGCTCCATTAATCCCATTACCCTTTTTCACTCTTCTCTCGATGTCTTCATCACACTTTCCAACTCTAGTAAACATACTTCCCAGATATACAAACTCATTTACTTGTTGCACTCTCTTACCATTAATCTCAATCAAGCATTCGGTCATATTCTCCTCTCTTTCAAAAACCATGGTTTTGGTTTTATCCACATTTACTCTCATTCCTTTTCTTTCAAATGACGCAGATGCAATATTCATCATCTCTTGCAACTCTTCCGCCGACGACGACGATGCAAGTAGCACTTGATCATCAGCATACAAGAGGCATTTAACAATGAATCCACCCATTCTTAGTCGATAATCACTTTCACGTTACTCTGTCAAACATTCATCCATGAACAAATTCAAAAGCCACGGAGAAGCAACACAACCCTGTCGGACACCTCTAGAGATGCCAAACTAGTCAGTGTTTACAAATGCACTGGAATCCTCATAGAGTGAAACCAATGCCCGTATAAGTTGACTCCCTAAACCAAACTTGGTTAACACCTCCCACAAACATCTTCTTACCACCCTATCATACGCCTTCTCTAAATCAATGAAGGATCGATACACCTTTTGGCTCTTGGCTAAGAACTTTTCGGTGATGCTCCTTAGAGAGAAGAATTAATCCATACATCCTATTCCTTCCCCAAAATCCTGCTTGCACATCCCATATTTTCTCATCAGTTTCATTCATCACTCTTTCAATTAATACCTTTGCATACAACTTACCGACAATGCTGAGTAGGCTAATGCCGCGGTAATTTTTAGCCTCCTGGCGTGACCCTTTTCCTTTATACAGAGGCACAATCACCGCCTTGCACCAGTCTTGTGGTACTTTGCCACTCGACCAGCATTTATGGAAAAGGAAGTACAACCAAGAAGCCACCAACCCTTTACCAGCCCTCAGCATTTCGATAGTTATCCTATCATACCCTGCCGCCTTCCCTATTTTCATACTTTTCATTGCTTTCATTATTTCTTCAATACGGATCTCTTTTCCACTAAAGGCACCCATCGCGTCGTTCCAGTCAACATTACTGCCGATTGGCGAAGAAACGGATGCATCCTCTTTTTCAAAGAGTCCCTTAAAATAATTCTTCCATACTCGTTTCATGCTACTTTCATCCGTCGCCAATTCACCCTGATCATCTTTCACTACATTCACTCTCGTGTTTTGGGAAACTCCTTTTCTTTCCGGATATATTTCCAGAACAAATTTTGGTTATTCCGGAAATTATCAGAGAGTTTCCTCTCACAAATATAAAAGAGCATAAAAATCCAAACACATGGTTTCGTTGGCCTGGACAATACACCAGACAATTATACCAGATAAAACAACTTATGTACGAGTCCCCGTCATTATCGTTTAAAAACATTGAAAATGTTAATGGGTTTTAGTAATGTGAATTGCCATTTAATTAATCTTCTTTCTATAACAAAGATAGCGGTGGCATGTGGACAGATATGGAACTAACTTTGACCTCATAATTAAATGCTGAATAATAATATTTTTGTTTTATTTATACAAGGAATGTATTGTGCCAATATTGGGTAGAGTAGGTCAAATAGAGAACATATCCCAAATTTACTTACAAAAGTAGCCAACAAAATGTTTTATGAAGATCTGGCTACTCCTTCTTGAGATTTTTAGCCGTGAGTAAAGGTTGGGTTAGGTTAGGTGTTATAGAATAAATATAAACGGATATATAGCACAGATCGAGTTAGCCCCTAAGTGAGTACAGTTTAACGACTGTTTGTATAACAGACGGCGAAGTCTCGGTAGAAGTCTCGGTTTTACCTTTTTTAAGCGGATCCCTCAAAAGCGCAAATTTTAATAATTGCACCGATTGCTTCATAGTGATATAACGCCAATAATCGACTAAACTTGTTACATCACGACACGAGTACGTAATATTTCATGTTCGGCGCAGCGTTTTCATCACGACATTTCTACATTATTTAATACAAACATATAAATTTACAACTGAATTATTTATACTTCTTCTCAAAAGGTAGCCAGAGCTTCAGCAATAAAATCTCCACTACACATCTAAGTAAATTGATTAAAGGTTAAGGTCATCATATAAAGAACGCGATTTAGCGACAGAGTGGTATCGTAGGTTTAGCACGGAAAAAAAGAGAAATTTTATTTAAGGGTAATACATAACATAACATACATAAACATAAACGTTCACGCCGAATATCCCCGAAGGGGTTGCCAGAGGTACTAATACTCCTGAGCATCACGTGACATTGTCACCTGGTGTTCAAAGTACCCACGTTTTGCATGGACAGTGTACTCACGTGATAGGGGGCAGGCCTGTCGCCGTTTTTGTACGAATACACTGTCACATGACTAAGTACAACTCAGCCATGTGGGTTTCCTCACGATGTTTTCCCTCACCGTTAACAACCGTGATAAATTAACCACACATATGTCTTTAGAAAAGACAAATTGGTGTAGGCCCGACCCGGGATTTGAAACTACAAACAACTAGTCGCTTGCACGTCAACCGGTGTTCTACCCACTGAGCTATCACGTCGTCTTAAGGGTAATCAAGGTTGAATTGTTTCCTCATAATCAAATAATAATAAAAAAGATCAGAATCAAACGGCGATAGAATATACGACGATAGATATACCCTCTGCCACGTGAGTACACTGACCAAGGAAAAAATACGCACTCCGAACACCATCTGACAATATAGTTACGTGATATTCAAAAATATTATTACCTCCGCAACCCCTTGGGGGATGCACGGCGAAATGTTTCGAGTCTTGGTGTTGAGTTGATTATTAGTATTTTCAGTTACAGAGTGCGAGGCACAGTTGTTGGTTGTGATAGCTCAAACATTCTGTGGAGGCAACCAAGTACCAAATAATGCAGTGACTGCAAATCTATCACAAAAAAAGTCACTCTTAAGTGAATATCGAGAAAAGCCATCCCATAATATCAAATGGACAAATCATCAATTTTATCATTCTAGCGTTCTTAGTGTTTTGTTGAAATAATAACGATTCTAGTGATAGATGAGTTCTATCAGTGTTGATACTTATGTTTGAATTCTTCGGTTCCCTTATCATTACAGTTGGGAAAACATATAATATCCGGATAATTAAATTTTTATACAAGTGGCGTAGCGGAAAAACTGTTGCTTCTGAGTTCAATCTTTAAACTATTTACTAGCATAATAAAGATAGATTAAAGTGTTTTCACTTCTTAAGAACCTTCTTACTACATAAAGCGTGGTAAAAAAACAACCATCTATTTCGCACTCACATATTATCTTATACTTTTATGCCATTTTAACCGACACGATAAAGTAACGCTCGTGCCTTGGAATCCATTTGATTCTTTGTTAGCTCATTTAGTGTATTATTATAGTGCGTCGATCTTGGTCCACAATAGAGAATTTATTTACCTCATTTGTTAATCGTTCAACAGGGCTGTTTTAAATAAACATAATAACACATCTTATTATTTAATTTGAACTAGCTCCTTCCATTCGCTAATGATGAATTGAAGTTATTCATTGTTCATCACAAAATAGAAATTACTCAAGTGAAGTTAAGTTAATAACTAATGATATTTATTTATATTTGTTTCCAGATTAACTTAGTTGTCTGAGGTGATTAAGGGTATTAGGGCTCTTAGAAAGAATGTTAAAAAACCAATTAAATAAACCATCCCTAGCGTGAACTTATCGAGAACATCGTAATTACTAGGAAATGGTATCTTTTTAAGGTTTTCTGCAGCTTTTGAATAAAACCTTATTGAATTCATTTCGGAACATTATAAATAGGAATAAATATATAAATAACTAATTTAAACAATTACCGCATGCTGTTTCAAAATAACCTATTATTTATTTTTAATTAATAGCAATAATAGACTAAGGGATATTAGATTATTATCGAATAGCAGAGTAACACTAGACCAGTCGCTATTTATTACATACGTTCATACATATACTCACGGCTATAAATCCCTAGAAGGGGTAGCCACAGAGCTAAGGAATTAGAAATTCCCCAGCCACTTTTGGAAGATGCGTGGGGAAAAGATGGTAAAATAAAGGTTGTTGGTGATGGGTCTCCAACCGCATCGCCCGAAAATCCCTTAAAAAGCCCCAATACCGTTAGTCGCCTCTTACGTACACCCACCGGAAGAAATGGGGTAGTGCTATTCTAAGCCGACACTACACAGCAATATACATACTACTACAATATAACATAATAATAACATAACATAAACGTTCATGCCGAATATCCCCAAAGGGGTTGGCAGAGGTACTAATACTTCTGAACATCACGTGACTTTGTCACCTGGTGTTTAGAATACCCACGTTTTGCATAGACAGTGTACTCACGTGATAGGGGGCAGGCCTATCGCCGTTTTGTACGAATACACTGTCACATGACTAAGTACAACTCAGCCATGTGGGTTTCCTCACGATGTTTTCCCTCACCGTTAACAACCATGATAAATAAACCACACATATGTCTTTAGAAAAGACTAGCAGCCCGTCCCGGCTTCGCCCGGGCATAAATTATCATTAACATTTTATTTTTAATTTTACTACATGTATTATTATTTTTATATGTTTTTTTTAAGTTTTAAGCTATGTTATATTTTTTTTGCTGTGTAGTGTCGGCTTAGAATAGCACTACCCCATTTCTTCCGGTGGGTGTACGTAAGAGGCGACTAACGGTTTTGGGGCTTTTGAGGGATTTTTGGGCGATGCGGTTGGAGACCCATCACCAACAACCTTTATTTCACCATCTTTTCCCCACACAACTTCCAAAAGTGGCTGAGGAATTTCTGATTCCTTAGCTCTGGCTACCCCTTCTAGGGATTTATAGCCGTGAGTATATGTATGTATGCATGTTATATTTTTTTGTATTTATATTTAAATATATTTTTTTATTTTTTTTATTTTTCATAATGAGTAATTACATCAAAAGCCATTCAATTTATAGAGTTAGAGCTTCCCTGTAAACAATATTTGACGTTGTTGTATTTTGGGGCAGCAAAATAAATTGATGTTCAGGAGCTCCCACCCGCGACAGGCCAACGTACAGTTGACCGTGAGTAAAACAATTCTTTCGCAGGTCAATCCCTACTACTAATTTGAAGGTTTGGCCTTGGGACTTATTAATTGTTAAAGCAAAAGATGTTTTAACCGGAAATTGTAGCCGTTTAAATGGAATTGGCAGATCAGTTGGGATCATCGGTATCCTCGGTATATGAACTAATTGACCGGCTGCTGGGCCAGTGATAATAGTCGCTACAATTAAATGTTGCTTTAACTCTTTGATAAGCAGCCTCCCGTACCCCTTCGTGACGCCTGCAACAACTTACTATGCATAGCTAATCGAGCGGAGTTTTATCTATTTTTTTAATTCGAGATAACTTTCGAGTGGAATGTTCGAATCGAATAATTCAAAAAGTAATATAAGGGTATTGAAGTAGTCTGAAATAACATATACGTTTTTTTATAAGGATTAGATAGGTACAAATAAAGAGCCTTTTCTAAATCAGGATTTTAATTTAATTTTTAAATAATTTTATATAATGACGCTTGTTGTGAGATAACTATAATAGTTAGAGACATGCTGTCGGAGCATTTTTTTTAGATAATAATGTGTTCTATAAAATTGTAGTACATAATTTCATTCTATTGTCAATAGTTTTCGCAGCGCACGCGATGTAAGGATTTTTTTGGTATTTCTTTAACACCTTGGGTTACATTTTTGAAGTTTACGTAAGGATCCCTATTTTTTTTGAAAATGAAATATAGCCTATGTCACTCGGGAATAGTGTAGCATCAAAACAGTGAAAGAATTTTTCAAATCCGTCCAGTAGTTTTGGAGCCTATTCAATTCAAACAAGCAAACAAACAAAAAATCAAACCTTTCCTCTTTATAATATTAGTATAGACAAATTGGTGTAGGCCCGACCCGGGATTTGAACACTAGTCGCTTGCACGATAACCGGTGTTCTACCCATTGAGCTATCACGATTGTGCTACAATATAATACATACATATCATTAAATTACTCTATAAAAATGGTTTGTTCAACGTTTTGACAAGTTAAGCCAACACCTTTACTTTGTGTTTCTATCACAATAAGGGATACCCTTTGCACCTTTGGTCCTTGACTTGCTATTAGTAAATTGTCGGCTTGTAGTAAGCATAGAAGTTAAAAGTGAACCTTCACTTTTAACTTTAACAATCCATCATTTATGTTATTGCAACCATTTTAATTAAATATCATTCCGCAAACGTGTAATTTAAATTGTTATATGAAATACTGTTAATCTTTATTACTATAATTTGAGTTTCCATAAATTATTATTAATATAATTTATACATATACATAAAGCAGATAAAATAACAACTCATTATGTCAAATTCAACGTTGATGCCATATATCTCTGAAGGGGTGGCAGATGTACTATCGTTTCTGAACATCTCGTAATATTTTGATCATCTGCTGTTCAGAGTACCCACGTTTTGCTTAGAGAGTGCATTCAAGTGATAGGGAGCAGGCCTATTGCCCCGATTTGTATGATTACACTGTCACATGACAAAGGCACACAATTTTTGTTACTGGCGGGGATCGAACCCGCGACCTCGGGTATACGCCCCCACATGATCCACATGATTAGTAATAATCCCCACATGAGGTTTTCATGAAAACATTCAAATGATTTTTGAATTTGATGAAATGAACAACAAATCGTAAATTTCCTTTAAACTTCTGTTGTCTCATACTTATTAGACGTGATTGCAACAAGAAAAGGCACTTATTGTTCGGTTGAAAGTTATCGTAATATTTGTGCTAAAGCTGGTTGTGTTACTAATGGTGTAGACACAGACTATCGAAGTGTCGCTTAAACTTATTACCATGCTTTGAAAAACTCTCGCATTTATCTTTCATAGAGATGTATGAAAGATCTGAAGCGTAAAGGTATTTCATGAACATAAACCTGATATCCCATAGTTTTTATCTGAGGGCTTGATATAACGCAGAATGAAGATGAATATTATTTAGTTCTGCATTCCAATAAAATGATAAGTAGTGCTAAATCTATATCTAAGCCATTCGGCTTTTTAACCGACTTCAAAAAAAGGAGTGTTCTCAATTCGACCGGTATATTTTTTTTTTTTTTTTAAGGATGCACACTACATTGAATGAGCGAAATGGTGAACTTTATATTCAGACACACAAAAAGGTATCTGGGGGCACGGCAGTGCCCCCGCTAAGTCGAGCGCGAAGCAATCACTGCCGTACCATCCTTTTCTGGACCCGTTTCGCCGCATTTTCAGGGCCCCATTCGAGAACCTCTGGATAGGATTAAAACGCTGAAATTTTCGTCACCTAGAAATTCGTAATCACACACTTGAAATCCAAAATAGTCGGCACCTAACCTTTGCTAAAAATACTACAGTCTTGGAAACATACAACACGAATTAATCTACTTTCTCAGTTCAATGCGTTCTCAAGTGCGGGTCGTAGCACACTCGTAATCATAATGTTTTCTCAACGGTCAGATAGAGACAAAAATATACGATACTTTGGTAGTGTGAACGAGATAGCTGTTTTAAACCATGAAACTTGAAATTAAAGGACCAAGCGTGCTAAAGGTCCATTGACCTTCGTCGTCGGAGGGTGGACCAATGATTGTTGACACAGATGCTACATCTATACAACTTTGACAATTACTAATTGAACAATTGCTTTTATTATAAGTATCTATTGTATAAAAACAAACGGTAATATTTGAATAGTTTATTGGTATAAAATTTAGTGAATAGAATTATTTAAAGGATGTTTTGTTATAACCATAGCCTAGTTTAAAAACAAATGTGTCAAGTACGAATATTAGTTATCATTATGATGATTCACAGTTTGTGACGACCCAGAAACTTAAATTTCGATAAAATATGGTTTTGGGGTTTTTAAGTGATTCTGTTAAGTGAACTCATCACGAAACTCCCTTAATGTTAAAACTTCCGGCTATTCCCAGTAGTCTTACTGGATAGTCTTACCAGTAGAACTACTGGTTTTTTTTTTCCCAATAGTCTTACCGAAAGTAAGACATTGTCTATGTCATATTTTTCCCATTAGTCTTACTGAACATATTATTTTAAAACATAGGCCTCATAACTATTAGACATAGACAGGACCTCATTATAAAATTTACTATTGTTTTTAATATTTAAACATACACTTTATTGTAATATTCAGTTTACTAATTTATCAATGAGAAATGTTAATTTTTGCTCACGATTTTTTCTATACATTTTGATAAATGAGATTAACATTTTTGAAAAGGAGCTAATAATGTGCGTAAATTTAACTTTGCTCTATATTTAATTTTCAAAAGTGGCTGACGAATGTCTGATTCTGAAGACCAGGCCACCTGTTTTTGAGATTTACAGCAGTTAGCATATTTATGTATGTTAAAGATTATTTTATTTTATTTATATTAGATATAGATAAATGAATTTTGAAGAAATAATGTTTTAAAATACTAAAATCAAAACGAACTTAAAAGCTCATTTTTTAAAAGTCTCTAAGTTGTAGGCCTAACCACTAACTGCCGTATAAAACACCAATCAATCACAACATGAGAATCTCATTGTCATCTTTAATAGGCTATATAGTCTCACTATTGTTGTTTTTCTTGTTATGTTGAGAAGGCCGCGTTGTATAATCGTGATCGGTCGTCGATCCTTTCACTTTTGTAACTGAATGTAGCTGTTCGCACAGAAACGAAGATCTTTATGGATAAAACTAAGAGTAAAAACTCCGGTCAGTAATGGGAACAGTAAGATGATGCTAATTTAAAGATTGTTTTAATGTGTGAGTGAGCTCTCTGTTTTATAATGTTATTATATAACATGCATACATATACTCATGGCTATAAATCCCAAAAAGGGGTAGCCAGAGCTTCAGACCTAGAAGCTCCACAGCCACATTTGGAAGTTGACAAAAACCACATCGCTCAAAAACCACTTAAAAAAAGCCCCATACCGATAATTGCCTCTTACGACACCCGTAGGTAGAAAAGGGAGTGACATTCTAAGCCGGCACTAGACGGCAAACCTCATATGTTAACCTATCGATGTTAAATGGTTTTATCTGCTGTTTTGTTCGGCCAGGTTTATTTTTTTCTTTTTACGTCCTCTGGTTATGCAGCTAGGTATTTTAAGGAAATTTTATTTAATTTATAAAGAAAGAGAAAGAGAGACATTTATTCGCTGCACAGATGAGCAAGAAACATACAGTTAAACATAAAAAGAAAAATAGAAGCATTGACACAAACAATTACATTGGAAAAAATACATGAAAAAATTTATAATAGTAATAGAAAAAATAATGTAATACAGAACGTATTACAAAGTAAAGATAGAAAATAACAAACTTTTTTTTAAATAACAATATAAGTTGACCATTCACAGAAAGGTCTCTGCACAGCGAAACGGTGCTGACTCAGCATAATGTTGTGAGCTTTAAGAGCTCACAACACTGATTTTCAGTCAGCACCGACGCAAGTGAAATTGCGAGCATTACACTAAACGCAACAGAGTAATGGACATATAAACAAAATGTTTATACATATTAAATTTTAAAAATCATATTTAACAACGATATATACTAAATAAACAAAAATAGAATATAACAATTACAGCGTACAAATATACAGCAGATATAGAAGACGAATATATTACCATTGCAATATACCATAGAACATAAAAAGAAAATATAACATAAGTTACATATATTATATACATATATGTTTACATACATATAAAATATGATATTTATAATATGAAGATATGATATATGGTATGATTTATAGATAAAATGGGATAAAGGAGCACAATCATAAATGGGAGTCTGCATGTAGGACATTACGGGATGGGTTTTGCTGTGCCAGCAAGTAATCTCTAAGCTTACGCCTAAATGTTTCCCTACTGGTCACAGCACTTATAGGTGGTGGAATATCATTCCAGCACTTGGGCGCCGCAAATCTAAAGCTACCCCGGAACGCCGCTGACCGATGCGTCGGCGAGATCGCTCTTACTTTATACTGATAGTCACTTTTTGACCATTGCAGTTTTTTACGAGTATGTAAATAAGTGGGCGGTTCCAGCCTAACTACACCGAACAGCAGAATGGAAAGGTGTAATCGTCTACGGCCCTGCATAATCAATAGCTTTGCATCGTCCAAATACGGGGTGATATGGGAATGAGGAGGGATGCGAAAACAAAAACGTGCGCATGCGTTTTGCTCACTCTGTATCAGCCTTTGTGTACGACCAAGAATGCAGCTGCCATAAACCACATCACAGTAGTTTAATCTCGATAATACCAGCGACTCACAGAGGTGAACACGCAAATGCACACTCAGGTAATCGCGTATATTATAAAGAACCTTAAGGCGATAGAAGCAGTTACTAACTACAGACAAAATATGATTTTCAAACCGAAGTTCTCCATCCATTAGTACACCGAGATTACGTGCTTCTATCACCCTTTCCAGTGGTTGATTTCTAACAGCTACATTGCAGGACGCCAAAACAGCCACCGTATTATGGATTTGTGTTTTTGTTCCGAGTATCATATACTTGGACATTGCTGGGTTTAAAACCAAACAGTTTCGCTCCGACTAAGCAACAATACGATCTAGATCAGAATTCAGTTTACTTACAGTTTCTGTCGTATTTTTAGGATCTCCAGAAATGTACAATTGCACATAATAACATAACATAACATAAACGTTCACGCCGAATATCCCCGAAGGGGTTGGCAGAGGTACTAATACTTCTGAACATCACGTGACTTTGTCACCTGGTGTTCAGAGTACCCACGTTTTGCATGGACAGTGTACTCACGTGATAGGGGGCAGGCCTATCGCCGTTTTGTACGAATACACTGTCACATGACTAAGTACAACTCAGCCATGTGGGTTTCCTCACGATGTTTTCCTTCACCGTTAACAACCATGATAAATTAACCACACATATGTCTTTAGAAAAGACAAATTGGTGTAGGCCCGACCCAGGATTTGAACACTAGTCGTTTGCACGATAACCGAGTGTTCTAGCCACTGGGCTATCACGGTTGCACATCGTCGGCATATATGAGTAGATTGCATTCCTTAACGCTGTCAACAAGATCCACAGTATACAAAATAAACAACGAGGGACCTAGGATCGATCCCTGGGGAACTCCTCTATCTAATCTACTTTCAGACGAAATACTGATGTCTCCATTTCTTTTCCGCAGTTCTACGAACTGTTTTCGATCAGACTAATAACTGTTGAACCAGCAAACTGTAGGCACATCAAATCCATAATACGACCTCTTGGACAGTGCCAGGGGTGTGAATAAACAATCGAAATCCCTAGAAAAGTCAAAAAGTGTTAGCAATGTAGATAAGCCATCGTCGCAATCTTTTAAAATTTTATCAACGACATCCAGCAATGCTGCCGCCGTTGAATGGCCCTTGCGGAACCCAGACTGAAGCTCCGGTAAGATATTATTCTCCTCTAGGTACTTCGACAGCTGATCGCACACCACCCGCTCCACTATCTTTGATGCTCATGGTAAGATACTAATTGCTCATTGCTTTGCATTTGCATTTGCATTGGAAGCGGTTGAATTTTGGCAATTTTCCAATGAGAAGGAAATTTACTCGTTTCAATACTTCTGTTAACAATGCACGTCAATACGTCTAATGTCATCGATAAAGTAAACAATATCATGTCTATGTCTATGTCGTCTTGTCCTTTAGCTGTATTTTTAATTTTTGTTACAATTTTAGACACTGTTTCACAAGTCACAGATTCCAAAGAAAAAGTGGATTGACTGTAGCGGTTAAATTTAAAATAATTTAAATTGTAAAAGGAGACGTCATTAGTACCAGGAACATTGCTGAAGAACTGGTTAATGTCATCAGGGTTATTAAAAGATGATGGTAGTTCAGTCTCACGTTTGTTAGGAAAAATGTAACGTTTTAAGTTTTTCCAGAGTGAACGTGAATCTCCAGCATTGCCATTAATAGCATGTTTAAAGAAAGCTTTCTTTTCATCATGAATTGCCTGTATAACCTGGTGTTTAATGTCCTTATAGTACAGTATACTCACCTCAGTTTTCAACTTCTTGGAGTTTTGATGTGGCCTGCCACGTAACCGAGATTTATGAGAGCTTTTTTTAGTTGGGGAGTTTTTTTCAATTGTGAAGTTTGATGCATTTGTGTTTGTTTTGGAATGAACATATGCCGCACCGTTTGTGAAGAGATTATATTAAGTAAGGGATAATTTAATATAAATGCTAATCTACAGTAATAGCAAGACTGATCAAAATGCTTGTTGTATTAAGGGCTCTGTCCGGAATATTTAAGAAAGTAGCTAAGTAGCACTCAACATACTCAACGTACGTTACCGGTACTTAAAAAATATACATTTCCTAATGACATTAATTGTAGTATTACCAAATCTGGATAAATACCAAACTTTCCTCTGATTGGGTTTGAAAATAAATTATAAAAATTAGTATTTTATTTACAGGATAGTTTTCCAACTGTTAAAATATAACAGAATTTCCATTCTATTATGATGTGCAAAGTTAAAATTCATATTTTCAATAGCAAGAGACAACTTAGGGATAGAAAAGAAAAGAAAACTCTTTATTGCACATCAAAAAAGGAGAAACATTGACAAATATACAGGTTCAATAACAAAAGTACTATTGGTGGTAATTAAAACAACTATTGATTTTCGGATATTTTAATCGCGTGTTATTACATTATTTTCAAAGCCCGAAGTTTCAAAAACTTTTCAGTTATCATGGTCACGGGAAGACGTCTTCCCGTTTCCACGATTGCACATTATAATTAAAATAACTATTGATTTTCGGATATTTTAAGACGTCTTCGCGTGACCATGATAACTGAAAAGTTTTCGAAACGTCGGGCTTAAAAAATAATGTAATAACACGCGATTAAAATATCCGAAAATCAATAGTTGTTTTAATTATAATGTGCAATCGTGAAAATCTTAGAAAATACTATACTATTGGTGGTCTTTGAATGGTAAGGTAAGTAAAATTTATTAATGTGTTATAAATGTTCTACCACATGGTGAAACAATCATTAAATAACATATGGATATCACAGCTCTTTAAGTGATTGTCAGGCAAGGAGTCTGGAGACCTATCACCAACCTTCCTTTGTTTTACTATCTACTCCCCACTCAACTTCTTAAAGTGGCGTGGGAATCTCTAATTTCCAAGCTATGACACCTCATTTTTTAAATCTTTTTGCTCATGAAAACCTCATGTGGGCATTATTACTAATATAAAAAGAACAAATAAAAGAAAGAAAAATTTCGACACAGGCGGGATTCGAACCCGCGACTTCGGGTATACGCCCCCGTCGCTCTTGCCAATTGAGCTACCTACTCCGAATTTTTTACTAATTCGGAAGGTAACGCAAACAGTGTTTGTAAAAAAAAAGTTAGTAAAAAACACTACTAAAACGTGTAAAAGATATACGTGTAAAGGATAGAAGAATTTCGCGCTGGCAGCCATCGACACGGTAGCTCAATTGGCAAGAGCGACGGGGGCGTATACCCGAAGTCGCGGGTTCGAATCCCGCCTGTGTCGAAATTTTTCTTTTTTTTATTTATTCTTTATTTATTACTATGACACCTCTTTCAATTTTATTAAACGTACCACGAAAGAATTAAAAAAACATAATCATAACTGTATAATAAAGGCTTCATAAATAATAATGATTTTGTAAATATTTTTGTTTCATAGAAATTCTGTTACAAAATATACACAAGTGTTGTATTGTGCATATCTAATGTTAATATATACATCATTTGACATTGTTATGCCATTATGATGTTTAATTGTATGTATTGTTAATGTGCCTAATTGAATAAATAAATAAATATGACATAAGAACCAAAATAGGCAATATAGGTTATAGTCAATACTAACTAGCTAATTGTACTGAAATTTATATTCTTCAAACACATAAAACTACACATTAACACAGATCTAAAAGACATAAAATGCAATGTTATGACTGCGATGTTCATATGAATATTAATTTTTCGAAGTCGGGAGTATTAAGAGATCTTTGATGGTAAATACTCTCGCTTTCGTAAAATTTAATTGTAAAAGCAAATTTTATTTTGCGGCCTTGGGAGGGGAGAGAATTTTAAAAGGTACTTACTTTTGTGCTGTGTATTGTTGGTTAGAATAGCACTACCCCATTTCTTTCGTGAGTGCTGGTAAGAGGATATAATATAAGAAATTATATAACGATATAAAATAATATTGCTTTTATGTACATTTGAAATAACTACAATATAAATACAACCGTGATAGCCCAATGGGTAGAACACCGGTTATCGTGCAAACGACTAGTGTTCAAATCCCGGGTCGGGCCTACACCAATTTGTCTTTTCTAAAGATATATGTGTGGTTAATTTATTATGGTTGTTAACGGCGAGGGAAAACGTCGTGAGGAAACCCACATGGCTGAGTTATACTTAGTTATGTGACAGTGTATTCGTACAAAACGGCGATAGGCCTGCCCCCTATCACGTGAGTTCACTGTCCATGCAAAACGTGGGTACTCTGAACAACAGGTGACAAAGTCACTTGATGTTCAGAAGTATTACTACCTCTGCCAACCCCTTCGGGGAGATTCGGCGTGAACTTTTATGTTATGTTATGTATATTATGTAACAATATAAATAGGTTTTATGCCAATATACAAATATATGCAACCACCCTAGTATGATGAGATTGTCAATAAAAACGATATAAAAAAAGTTAAAAAAAATACTCAAGAGCAGCACTCCTGCTTTTATTTTTACTTGACGTATTGTGATCCCCTTTACAAATACATTGAATGTAAGCATTACAAGCAGTTAGTCTAGCATCCTTCGAAAATACAATAAAAAATACAAATTCGTTTGTGTTAAGGATATGATAGTCGGATTGCCTAGCTAAATTTTTCCTTGTTGATCTCACTTGCTAGTCATAAATTGATTTCCGAGACAACACGTCTAGATATTAGCCAGTGTCAATATACATATACAATTCATATGCAAGATAACTAGCTAATAGATGAAAAATTAAATAGAAACTAACTAAGACTAAATCGTGTTTGATTTTTTCAAATATAAATATTTTATTGCTAAAAGGCCAAAGCGAAATAAAAACGAAATTCAAATTGGTTCTTGATTTCTGCATTCCTTCTTTCGAAAAGCTAATTCTTAATCCGACTTTGGCTAGTTTGAATTTAGTGAGATGCCCAAAACCTTTTTTAAAAGCTGGATCCGGCCCCTATTGCTTTTCTAACATTATCTTCCACATGGCTCTATATTTTTTCACATATTTTATTAGTTCAAATAAAAATAAAGACGATAAGCGAGTATGTCACTTTGGGAAGTGATACTGATACATTATTTGTTCAAAATCAGTTAGTGAGATCACTTCTTAAATTACTTAGTCGTTTTAACACATCTCATACTATTATTATAGTCTGTTCAATGTTTTTTTTTTGCTCCATATATATCTTAGCTCTAGCTCTTACTTACGTGCGTGAATTTGTATAATAGTATGTTATGAGAAAATATAATAATGATATTAGAAACGTCCGTATTTTATTTAAAGAAGACATATCCTTTAACTAATATTGACATTTCAGTCACAATAGTTTTCTTTATAGTTATGAACTGTTTTACGGTTCAACAAAACTAAACAATGGCAAGGAACGTAGTGATTCAATACTATGATCTAATCTAGGGCGATAACTGTATATAAAACATTCTCACGAGACAAAAAAAAATACAACTCAAATCATATAGTAATTATAAACAAAAACTATGATATCAGGAGGTGCTACTCGTAAGACAAGGTAATAGTCACAAAATTAGATGCATACACTGCTCACGGCTTCAGAATTTGAAATAACTTAGTGACTTTTGGAAGATCAATGAGAAAAATATGGTAAAGTAAAGAATAGTTGGTGATGGGTCAACCAGCAACATCGTAATATTAATTTACGTATATGTCGCAGGATGATTTGATGTTTAGGTTTTTTGCAAAAACACGGATAATTAGACAACGGTGATAATATTTTTTAATTTTACTAGGTTTTTTTTGTAAAAAAAAAACTAGTTGGTTTAGTATGATTTCGAAAAGAAAGGTCAGTTTTTATTAATACTGAACACTGATTGGTCGATTGCAGTGCCCCATAAACACGTCATCTGTGATTGGTTGTTAATTAGGATGTCCTTACTTAATTGTTCCTACATTTAATAAAATTGCTATTTTAATTTTAGTTACAAAAAGTTCCTGAGTGCAAAAATTGTATTGTCATTTCCGTTTACAACCCTAGCTATATCCCATAATACAAGTCTTACTTACTTTGGGACTAACTTTGTCTGTGTATAATTATGTCCGTATATATTTATTGAACGTGATTGTTATTTTCCTCCAACAATAAAGTTAAAAAATAAATAAAGTTCCAGAGTATAAAATAAGTATTTTCATTTCTTACCCTTTATAACTCTAGCTGTAATATCTTAATACTAAAATGACGAACCAATCAGAATAGGGGTAGGCAAGTAATCAGGAATCAGCCAATCCGCATTAAAGAAGTACAATCTTACTAAACCGACTAGTTTTTTTGCAAAAAACCTAGTAAGATTATAAAAAAACATCACCGTTGTCCAATTATCCGTGTTTTTGCAAAATCCTCAGGTTTTTTTCAAAAAACCTAAACATCAAATCATCCGGTGATTTATACATCCCCAAACCCCAAATCATCCCTTACGTCGCTTCTCGTCAATTAATGCTATTAGCCGATATCATACAGCACAAAATTAGTCATCGCACTAATAAAAATATTAAAACTACATACGTTGAACTATTTCTTTCTCTGGCTTCGATATTTTATATGGCTTCACAAATGGGTGCAGAATATTTTCCAATTCCAAGATCAATCTAAATGATATTAAAATTATCTTCATAGAACAAATGGGTATGTCTTTCTTGTTGGGGACCTGCCAGAAACAACCGTTATTGTTTCAATCACTTTCCCAGTAAATTCCTGGGATTAACAACCTGAGTATACGTATTGTATTTAAAAATAATGTTACGATGGTTTCGGCACATTTTTTACAATATCATCTTTCGTCGGTACCTTTCACGAATCACACTATTTCTAATTTGATTAAACTAAGGGCATACATAATTTCTTTGAAAAAATAATAATTTTATATTATTTCATTCAATTTCATCTTTATTTAGCACCTACTTGCTGATTTTTAAAGCATGTATAAATATATGTATTTGCTCTTTACTTCAATATACCGTAGTGTCAGCCATATCCTTAACGCAGAAATATTATCTCAAGAATAAGATAAGCTCACCACATTATTTTGAAAACATTTAAAAGCAATTATCTAGTAAGATTCAAAAATAATATTTTATCATCACTAAAGTGTCAACTTAATGGATAATAACGGTGACTCAGCTTGGTACAGATAGTGTCACGGCGGCGATGGATATGACAGGACAAGTAATGAAAAACACGTTTATATATAAATAACTTTTTATTACTTATTAATATACTGTAGTAAGAACGGACATCTTAGACCAGATCCTGATGGAAATAACTTTCATTTAATTTTTACAGAAGTTTATTTATGTTTGTTAAGTTTCTCAAACCACAGACAAACACTGTTTTTTTACAAGTAAACACTCTTTGTTTAAATACGTTTTTACATTTTTAACACGTTCAACGCGGACCGAGATCTTTTAGTTCTCGTTTGTGACGTTCAAGTATCGCGCAAGAGAAATCTTATGTCCATCCTGTTTTGGCAAATGATATTTCTGTATGTTTCTTTACTGATAGAGTAAGATAAATACATTTTCTGACATTAGGTACATCGGTAGTAGTATTTTTATGAATGAAAACGAACGAGATCTAATAGTTCTCGTTGCGACCAAATGGTAAAATTTTGCATCTAGTGCGAAACGAGAACCAAGGGATCCCGTTGCAATCTCGTGCGAAGCTTGATAAGAAACTAATTAGTGCCGTGTCAACTTTCGATGAGTGCATGTCAATCACGCTATAATCAGAATGACGAATCGCAAACGCAGTAGAAAAATAATATTTTAGTTCTTCTGAAGAACCGGTAAATGAAAGTAATGGATCCCCAAAATCTTCATCTCTGTTCCGGAAAGTGTTAAAACGTGTTCCTGGAGTGTGCAGTGAAAAGACAAAACAGGTTAAGGGTTTTTGTGTGAAATGTAATAAAACATTATGTCTTCCTTGTTTTAATGAAAAACATTAAAAAAGTTAATTAAGAAGTTTGTAATGCCTTACCTGCTAGTTCTTATCTAATATAATATGATTCAGTATCGATAATTTTGTTTTTCTTATTGCTTCCCATCACTATTTTTTCATCGATACTATGCAATATTAGCGAAACGAGATCTAAGAGTACTCGCAATTTTTAGCTATCTAGTGCGGGACGAGACCCAAAAGTTCTCGTTTTTTTTATTTTGAAATTTTTCCATTATTTTTTTAGATAACTCGAGGCGAAGAACACTTACTGAAAGGTCTGTTTATCTACTACCTGAACATACAAAAAAATATTATTTTTTCCAAATTTCATAGAAATATTGAGGTTTGAAGTGACCAAGTCGTACAAGATCTTTTGGATCTCGTTGCGTCATTCCTCGTGGATCACAACGAGAACTTTAGGATCTCGTTGCGCCACATTGACTAGATGCAAAAATGGGCTTCCGCGATGAGCGTGTTAATGATCGACGATATTGTGAAAGGTAGAGCACCTCACCTAGTGCTTCTAGGCAAATCACCAAAGTGTTTTGTATCGACTTTTAATTAATTTAAGCCTAGTTCGGTGTTGATTGTCATATTTATGTTAAAAGATGAATTAGAAAGCCTCTTATGTAAATATATCAAAGGGCAATATAATAGTCTACAGCACAGATAAGTCGACGAACGCCTTAAAGTAAGTGTTCTCTAAAAATACTTCAATCGTATTTAGACTAGTATTTTTTATGGCTAGTCAATATGTCCTCTTTAAATTCGAAGACATTTCTCCCAGTACCTATTCATAGTGTTGTAGCGATGCAGATTCACTCCAGACAAGCTGTGGGCTTCATCAGGATATGACTGAAAAAAAAACACACACCTCGACATAATATAATTATATAATAAATAACGCAAAGTTTTTAATTTTAAATACCTTTCATATAGTTTACGGCGATGGCAAAAGTAAATTCAACAGAAATTAAGCGCTGACAAAGATTTTCACGACTTAATATAGAAGATGATATTAAATGATTGTTTTTTTTAGTTTCTTTGTCTGTATTAAATATGCGGCAAATACACTAAACAGATGTTTAAAATTATGTCATTTTATCCTGCATACTTCAGAAGTAACACACACACACACACACACAGACACTTAAATTTCATAAAAAGCGAGATGTGCTAAAGAAACCAAAGGTATTTAGAAAAACATTCCCCGTTAGGGTAACAAGATTCAATAAAATAAAAGAGAAAAAATAAAAACGTTTTTTTTGTTTAGACAGCATAAATAGTAAAACCTACTTCAAAAGTGTCTAAAGAATTGCAAACTTTCTAGCTCTGGCTACTTTTTTGGACGTTATTGCCGTAATTATATGTATGTATAGTAAAGTCTACCACTATTAATAAACGATTTCGTTGAATTTATTGTGTCATCTTCTCTTAATTTAATAACTATCAATATATGTATTCACTTTATAAGGCAACACTGATTCTCCCCGATCCAACTAAAGAAGGTTAAAACAAAGTGAATCATTTATGCTCTGGTTTATAGATGAATAGTATGTCCTTCCATCAGAACGTAGACGGCAAGGCCGGTTTAGTCACAGCACAACTACTTTCTCTGCTCTCTGCTTACCTTGTTCAGCTAGATTTATAATGCCAAGGTCTTTATCACTACGCAAGGAGCATAATTGTATCAAAGGACCCGGATTTAATGCATGTTTAAATATAGAGCACAGCTATAAAACTCAGAACAGAAGTAAAATACATACATACATACATATACTCACGGCTATAAATCCCTAGAAGGGGTAGCCAGAACTAAGGAATTCGAAATTCCTCAGCCACGTTTGGAAAGTTGAGTGGGGTAAAGATGGTAAAATAAAGGTTGTTGGTGATGGGTCTCCAACCGCATCGCCCAAAAATCCCTTAAAAGCCCCAACACCGTTAGTCGCCTCTTACGTACACCCACCAGAAGAAATGGGGTAGTGCTATTTTAAACCGACACTACACGGCAAATGTAATAAAATATATATTCCGGCTACATATTGCAAAACGAATTAGCCGTAACCTCGGAAAAAGATATACATAAGCCGCTAATCAATGTTCAGTGGGATAGGTGGTATAATTAAATTTGGTAATGGATTTTTAGCCACCCATCAATCATGTCTTATACTTCCAAATACCTCCCGAAATTATTACCTATCACCTTAGTCATCGAGTGCCACAAGAGTAGTGCTATAAAAGTGGGTAAATTAACATACATACATACATATACTCACGGCTATAAATCCCTTAATGGGGTACCCAGAGCTAGGGATTTAGAAATTCCTCAGCCACTTTTGGAAATTGAATGGGGTAAGGATGGTAAAATAAAGGTTGTTGGTGATGGGTAAATTAAATACTTTTAATATTACTAAAGTGCATTTACGAAATTGTAGTGCAATAAAAGAATAAGATTAAAAACTACTAAATACTGCCTTATAAAAAAAATATTTTTGTATTTATTTAAATACGCTGACTTACGCTATCACACAATACGTAATTGTACCGTGATGAAATAAATATAACTTTTATTTCAATATTTCTTATTTATAACCTTATAAATTTACCTCAGGGCTCACATTTAGGCCCTCTTTTTTACAATGCCTATCTGTATGATATTTATACAGTATTTCATGAATGCAGGTTCTTGTTGTATGCGGATGATAAAAAGGTTTTCCTTGATGTAGCAAATAATACTGATTGCGATAAGCTACAGTCGGATCTCAATCGTCTTGCTCAGTATTATGACCAGAACAGGATCTCGGTGAATGCTAGTAAATGCGTCCAAATATCATTCACTAGAAGTCTAAACCCCGTTGTTTATAATTATTCCATCAACGACCAACCTCTCGTACGCGTTGAATCCATCCGTGACCTGGGTGTCATTCTCGACAGTAAACTTACTTTTGAAAAGCACATTGAGCATATTACGGGGCGTGCATTTCGCAACCTTGGATTTGTAATGCGCATTTCGAAGCCCTTTAACGATCTGATGTGTATAAAACAGATTTATTATGCTTACGTTAGGAGTATTCTCGAATACGCATCCAGTGTCTGGTCCCCAAACTACATAACGTACATTCAACGTATTGAACGTATACAATCTAAATTTTTAAAACATCTTAACTACAGGACTCATTTTTTCGGTTGCTCATATGAGGATTCGTGTCACAGGCATCAGCTCACTAGTCTTAAGGATCGCAGAGTTTTACTGGACATGATGCTGTTACACGACATTCTCTCTGGTCGCCTTGATTCTCCATTTTTGTTGTCCCAACTGTCATTTTGTACTCCACATCGCCGTACTCGGCACACTTCTGAAAGGCTCTTTTCTATAGCCTCTAATCATACTAATTATGCAAGGAATTCTACAATGGTTCGCCTTGCCAATCAATTTAATAACCTCTTTGGTGAAACTGATCCTTTTGCTTCTTCTAAGGCCAAATTCCGTTTCGACGTTATTAAGACGTTAGATAATAAATAGAGGGAATAAGTGAATCACACACACACACACACACACACACACACACACACATATAAATATATATATATATATATATATATATATATATATATATATATATATACCATATATATCACAAATCAATCATTCAGTCATTTTACACATTTTATGTTACAACTTTTCTTACATATCTGTATGTACTACTGTTTTTTGTATCTTCTGTGGATGTCAGTTATTGGCTTTTTCATTGTATTTATCTAATTGTAACTTACATGTTTATGTGCTGTTGATGTCCCTAATAAAATAAAATAAAATAAATAAAATAAATAACAATTATAATAATAATAATAATAATAATAATAATAATAATAATAATTTATTTCTCCAAAAAACCTAATACATTTTATAGCTAAAATTTACAACAAAAGCAAAGTTCCAGGTTAGGCATATTTAAGTAGGGTCATTGACGCCATAATAGGTCGAGCCTGTGCTATGGACGCCAATTTCCAAAGGAAAATTTATAACATTTACTGGAACAAATTAAAATCAAAATCAACAAATTAAAATCAAAATCAACAAGTTGTTACTCAGGAAACAAAAACAAATATAAGACTAATGGAAAAAAAAAAAAAAAAAAATGAAAAATTATACAATGAAAATATGTGTAAGAAAATCTCTCCTTTGACACATGCGTTTGTTGTGTGATTGAGTGTGTGTGTGTGTGTGTATGTGTTTAATTTGTGTGTGTTTAAGTGTGTGAGTGAGAATGTGCGTGTGTGGATGTTGGTGAATGAGTGTGGTTGTGTAATACATAAGAAGAATTAAAACACTACGTTATATATTTTAGGAAAAGTTCTGTTGAGTCATAATCAAGCGTATTTAGCCATTCAGTCACTTTTTTCTTAAGAGTGTAGGCGCAGAGGTCTAATATGGGGATTATTTGATTACATTTGTTATACAAAAATGGGCCTAAGAAACAGAAAAAGTGGTTTGTAAATTGTGTTTTAAGCCGGGCTGGCGGGGCAATAAGTGGGTTCCTGGTAGACCGAGATGAAAGGGAGCTCGTGTGTGTTGTAAAAGAATGCTGTCGCAGTAATGTATGCAGAATAAAAAGCTGGCGTACAGTTAGTAACTTGCATTCCGTGTAAAGCTGTTTAGTTGGAAATAGCCGGGGTTTGTGGAGCATAACTTTGATAACTGCTCTTTGTGCACGTTCGACAGGCAGTATAAAAGTTTTAGCTGCGCCCCCCCAAGTAGAAATGCAGTATATTAGTAGTGACTGACAAAGCGCCAAATATACACTTAATAATAGTCTTTTGTCTGAGACGCGGCGAAGCTTGCTGAATATATAAACTAGTTTTCTGAGTCTAGTTGCAAGATTAGCTAAGTGATCGGAGAAAGAAAGTTTATAGTCAATTTTAATTCCTAAGTACTTAACTATCTTGACGTTTTCTATAGTAGGACAGGAGCAGGATTTGGGGAATTCGGTATGTGGACAATTAGTGTGGAGTGAAAAGGTGTTAGCTGGGGGTTGGGTTTTGTTTGTTATCGAAAAAGTAATGTACTGGGTTTTGGACGGGTTTAGGCAAAGTTGGTTATCTGCCAACCAAGCTGACACTATATTAAAACCACGCTGAGCGTGAGCATACGCACTGTGCCATGTGTCAGCTGAGAATGTAAGAACAGTGTCGTCTGCAAAAGAAGTTATTTTGCCGTTTACCACATCGAGGCTGCATAAATCATTTATGTAGAGAAGAAACAGAATTGGTCCCAGAATGCTGCCCTGAGGCACACCATAACTTATGGGTTGTTCAGAGCTGGTTTCACTGTCTATAACAACATACTGGGAACGGTTAGATAGATAGCTCCTGAAGAGGGCGAGCTGCACACCGCGAATACCCAAAGCTTCCATCTTCGTTAGGAGTTTTGGAATCGATGTAGTGTCAAACGCCTTTGCTAAGTCCAAAAATATTGCCAGTATTTTCTTTCTTCTATCCAAACCCATAACAATATCATCGGTAAGTTTGTGGACTGCATCTGCTGTGCACCGCCCGCGTCGGAATCCAAATTGGTTTTTGGATAGAATATTTTTCTCTTCAAGAAAGCTGGTCAGACGGGAGTTTATAAGGCGTTCAAATATTTTTGACAGCGCAGGCAGGACGGAGATGGGGCGGTAATTGTTGACATTACATCGATCACCCGACTTAAAGATGGGGTGGACTACAGCTTTCTTCAGGTAATCTGGAAACACACCATTTCGCAGACAGAGGTTAAATATGTGGGTAAGGGAAGGAATCATAATATTTTTATATTGTTTGATGATTGCCGATGATATATTATCCCAACCCACAGCACAGTCCGTCTTCAGGGAGTCAATGACCTGTTTTACCTCATGGTAGTCGGTATCAAGCAAGACGAGTGATTCAGAAGGCTGCTTACATCGTGGCATCGTATATTGTATTTGAGATGGAGTTACTGTGTGATTGTGATTGGAGTTAATTATATTTTTAATTATAGGTATAATACAAAGAAAAATTTTAATAATATATTTTTCATGATTAATGACCATGAATGCGGGATCTTTAATAATCCTAACCAATTAACTGAGTATCATTTTAATCCCACCAAAAACATTCCGTAAAAAACTAGCCAAGTCTCGATAAAGCTGCTAGTTTATCTCTAAAAAGTAATAAAATCTAGACCAAGTCGTGCCAAGCGAAACATAAAGTAACTGAGATTTACATACATATACTCACGGCTGTAAATCCCTAGATGGGGTAGCCATAGCTAAGGAATTAGAAATTCCTCAGCCACTTTTGGAAAAGTTAAGTGGGGAAAAGATGGTAAATAAAGGTTGTTGTTGGTGATGGGTCTCCAACCGCATCGTCCAAAAATCTCTTAAAAGCCCCAATACCGTTAGTCGCCTCTTACGTACACCCACCGGAAGAAATGGGGTAGTGCAATATTCTAAGCCGACACTACACAGCAACTGAGAATTCTTGTAGTATTATTATAGTTTATATTATACTAGCTGACCCGACAGACTTCGTATTGTCAAATTTGCTAATGATAAAACTTTAGGCGTTTTTCCGGTACTCCCGGGATAAACAGTATCCTATTTGTTTATTTGGGTCATTATCTAGCATTCTGCTAAATTGTATTTATATACGTACTTTAGGAGCCTTTTCGCCTCAAACATCCAAACATCTAAACTTTCACATTTATAATATTAATAGGATGACAGGCCGTATACTTGGACCCCCTAAATACAGTGTTAGGGCCTAACGTATAAAGAATATTCAACGTGTGAATTTCTGCATTCTGGTCTTATCTAAAAGTCCTCAAATAGGGACCTTTAAATGCAGCGAAATGGTTCCAGTAAAGAATGGTACAGCAGTGTTTGCTTCGCACTCGACTTGGCCAGATAGCGACACGAGAAAAGAAACACATGTATTTCTTTACTTACTTATACTCTTGCCCATTGTTCCCTTTGGGTAAGGCAAATACTATCGATCGCTACTCTGTACGATACTGACAAATCTCTTTTGCTTCTGTCACACTCATCATTCTTCTCATACATTCTCTTTTATTCTTTTCACTTCTGACTTTCGAATTGCGAGGCCGTCCTCTACTAACTAAACTAACTTTAAAATACATGTATTTAAGAACTGTCAGGGTACTGCCAGAGAAGTGACTTTCCACGATAAAAATAATTTGATCGGGAACCTTATGGAACCAAGCGAACCAAACTTCAAATATTTCACAGGCCCTTCAACAAGTTACAAACTAGCTCCTTTTAAGCTAAATACTAATCACTACTGAAAATAATTGAAAAGGTATCTAATCCTTACCATCTGCTGGAACGGTATATCTTTTTGTTGAAGCACTTTCATCAGCTTAGCTGCGTTCTGATAATGCACGTTGTCGTCAGCATTGCCGTGCATTATGAAGAAGTCTTTGCCAGCGAGTTTGTCCGCTAATAGGTTTACATCGCCGGCTTGATAGCCAGCTAAGTTGTCATCGGGAGTCGGTAGACCCATGTAGCGTTCAGTGTACATCGTGTCTAAGGAAATAAACAATAACATATGAAATAATATAATTCGGTAGACAAAACTTTAACGGTTTCAAAGAAGGGTAAGTCTTGTGTGAACTGAGTGCTTAATATAAATTATTTCTTTGAATTAGTTTTATAAACAAAAATTTATTTTGCGCTTTTCCATCATTATCTTCATGGCATCATCTTTGCGCTGTTACCGTGACTTTTTATTTATTCTAAGGTATCCAATAAATCATTTCCAACTTACTGTAATATAACCAAGATGTGACCGGCGCTCCAGACACTCCACACTGGAACATGTTATCATCATCCTTAAGAAGGGTGAGCAGAGTCGCATAACCGCCGTAGCTGTGGCCCCAGATGCCGACGCGATTTGGATCAATAAACTGGTAGCGGGCGAGCACTTGCCTGGTTGAGAAGGGTTATTAGTATTTGCTATAGTATTGTTAATTGGTGAAAAATATCTATAGAGCCAATGTGGAGGGTAATGTGAGTAGAGGATGACCACGGAGGACCTGGATCAAATAGAGATTGTGCTCAAAAAGGCCGGCGCCCGAAGTATGAAGAATAAAATAGCATGTATGAAAAGATTGATGAATATAAACGAAGCTAGAGAGGTTTGCCTGGATCGTACAAAGTGGCGATCAATATCCTATTCCAATGAGAAATAATGGCGTGAGATTGTGTATGTATTATGCTATAGTATTGTTATGACAAAGTTATTATAATAATGAACTAAAAGACTAAAAGATCTAGTATGTGCGCATTTTTGTATAAATTCTATAATTTACGTACATACATACATACATATACTCATGGCTGTAAATTTCTAGAGGGGGTAGCCAGAGCTAAGGAATTAGAAATTCCTCAGCTACTAAATGTGAGTGAGGAAAAGATGGTAAAAACAAAGGTTGTTGGTGATGGGTCTCCAATCTCATCGCCCAAAAATCCCTTAAAAAGCCCCTATACCCTTAGTCGCCTCTTACGATCACCCACGGGTAGAAATGGGGTAGTATTATTCTAAGCCGACATTACACGGCGAGTTCTATAATTTATGTACGAAAATAGCACGGATAAAATATGAAAACGTTTTTTTGTCGCTGACATACATACATCCACTTACGCTATTACTTTCCATTGGCGTAGGCAGATACTATCGATCGTCACTTTGTACGATTCTGACAAACCTCTTGATCATCATTTACTTTCATCAACCTTTCATACTTCGGACGCTGGCCTTTGTAAGTACATTCTCTATTTTATCTCAAAGTTACCGTCAAGGCCGCCTTTTATAGTACCATCCACACTGGCTATATATATAACAAAAAATACACACTTGGTATATAAGTCTTACCTGAGTATAACAAAGTGATCTTCAATCTCAACAGTTCCGAGCTTGTTATTGACTGCGTACAACATTTCCTGACCTTTCAGACCTGATCCCCGGCCGTCGGCTATCATGTAAATAACATCGCGACTTGTTGTCAAGTAGGAGTGGTATCCTGAGGAAATTAAAATAGAAGACGTTTGCTTTAGTTCCTATTTTTATTATGCAATTTTTATAAGTAGAATTCCCGGTTTGGAATCACTAGGGTTAATCGACAGAATTAAGTAGCATCTCAGGGTCTTTAACTTTTTTCAAGGATGACTATCGTCAAAAATGATAATCGACTATGAATGGGAGGGGTCATAATTTAATGCCTCTTATATGCTGACGATCAAGTGTTACTTGCATCAACTGTAAATTAGTTGCATGGGACGATAGGTATTACAATTGTGACTTTAAAATCAAGAGAACAAGAGTGAATCTGGATAAAAGCAAAGTCATGTTTTTTGAGAGAGAGGACAATGTAACAGAATGTACGTTTGTAAGAGATGATAAGACATGGAAACAATATCTATCTTTTAAACATACCAACAGTAAAAGTCTCAAAAACGTTATAAGTATTAGGACCGGAGTACACGTAGAATATCATTGGATAAGTTTTATTGGTGTCATTGACGTCCAGTCCCGGGGGCAGATAGAGGCGGACCGGCGCTGGTGCCCCGTTCTCCAGCGGCACCGTGGTTATGATGCTCTGCCAGCGAGCTTTGCCGACCAATCGTTGGCGAACCACTCTGTTGTCTTCCCATATGGCAAGGACTTCTTTGGTCTGTGCAGAAATTAGGAATAATCTAATAAGTTGATTGAATTTTGCATTTGGAGATAATGAACGCAAAGGCCATGAGATGAAGAGACAATATTGAAGTGTAGAATAAGATAAACACTGAAATTCAAACTCAGTTTACCGCCCCGACAGGCCAATGCAATTATCTACCACCAACTTCCCCTCCACACTATATGTTCCAATGCATTCTAATGCACTTACTGTTGAAAATAAAATATAGTAGTTGCTTCTAAGAGGTTTGAAGATAGCATACTTGATTTTCTTAATCAAATTTATCCATTTATCATTCCAAAGCTTTGGATACCCCGTTAAGGGATTTATAGCCGTGAGTATATGTATGTATGTATGAAATTTTTTCCACTTAACAAACACTACATCGAAAATTTGTTTCAAGACCTTTAACAGTCTAAGAAAAACTACCAATACTAATTATAAATACTAGCACCCTATCAAGCTATAACTAACCAGCTACACATCATTTAACCTTCTCCCAATATAGACTTTACGTCCTCAAACATCTGAAAGCGACTTTACCTTAGGATCAACCAAGTACGAAGCAGCAGGCTCGTTAGGAGAGGAGCACACGATAGCCATATAGGAGCCATCCCGACTCAGCGAGGCCGACGCCCACGTGCACGGGCCCCCGTCTGGCAACACTATCTGGCAGGAGATGCATTCTTGACGGGCCCCGGCCACGTACACGTGACGACGCCACGGGGCACCGGTTTCTGTGCGGGTGTAGTAGCTGAGGAGAAAAATTCAAATTCAAATAATTTATTTCAGATAATAAAATCCATAGTTTACAATTTCAATCATTTAAATATAAATGTCAAATAAAAAAATACATGAATAAAATATCTAAAATTAATAAAACACAACATCAGATAAAAATAAATTAGCATTACATTTGAATAGAAAAAAAATAAATAAAAATGAAAAAAGTCAGAAAGAAAGAAATGAAAAAATGGATTTTAAGATTTAACAACAAAGGTTCGTGAATATTTGAAAGATTGAGAAATTATTTGAAATACACAGTATTTGTTAAAAAAAAACAATAGCTGGGTAATATCTGCTTAGAATAGGACTGTTTTTTTTTCGGAGGTGTTTTAGGACGAGGTACTAGCGTTTTGGGCCTTTGGGTGATTGTTGGACAATGTAGCAGGACACCCTTTACTGACTATCCTTAATTAACTTCTAAAAATGGCTTAGGACTTTATTTACTGAAGCTCTGGCTAACCTGGCTTTGGGATTTATTACCGTGAGTATTCGTTGGTTATATAATGTAAACTAATGTAATGTAGATTTACACTGAGACTATTTAAAGCAAAGTTTCAAAACAAAATACTAAGTGCTGTAGATTCGAAAATTTGTTAGCCACATCTGGAATTGAAAAAATCGGCTAAGTACGAGTTGACTCGCGCACGAAGGTTGCCGCGTATCATAATAAAACTCTTTTAATTGTATACATACATATACTCACGGCTATAAATCCCTTGAAGGGCTAGCCAGAGCTAAGGAATTAGAAATTCCTCAGCCACTTTTAGAAAGTTAAGTGGGGAAAAGTTGGTAAAGTAAAGGTTGTTGGTGATGGGTCTCCAACCGCATCGCCCAAAAAACCCTTTTAGCCCCAATACCGTTAGTCGCCTCCTACGTACACCCACCGAAAGAAATGGGGTAGTGCTATTCTAAGTCGACACTACACAGCAGATATATCCTCTCCAAATTAGAATGCTTTTGTTCATGAAAACCTCATGTGGGGATTATTGCTAATAAATAATAATCAATTGGCAGAGCGACGAGGGCGTGTACCCGGAGGTCGTGGGTGCAATCCCCGCTAATGTCGAAAATTTTCTTTCCTTTATTTATTAGTAATATCTTCTCATTTTCTAAGTTAATTTAGCTCTTCCCAACACACTGATCTAATGGTGAAACTATCATGTGAATAAACTCTCTAGACAAAACGTGGGTACTCTGAACTGCAGCATGAGTACCTCTTCCACAGCAGGAAAGTTTAAGTGAATTAAAATAAAATTAATGAATAAATGGCGTCCTAGCCCACCGAGATATTTTTGGCGTGATGTTATTTTTATTTCTATGACATTACTTACTAGGCCACATTAGCTTCATCCATCCCAATATAATTCTCCACAGTAAACGCACCGGGGGTCATCGAACTAGAAATTATTTGTCCGTCAATCCTCAAGCTCATGTACAGTTGCTGCCAAATGCTTTCATCAGCCTGTTCTAAAGACCAACGTAGGGATATGAAGAAATCGCCAGCCTTACTAAAACGTGGTAAGCTGATTGGGATCCAACCGTTTGGCTGCTCTCTATGCTCCTCCTGAAAAAAATGAGGTATGTCAAGGTCTGTCATAAAGGAAAGCATTCTTAATTAGGTGGCTAGTAGAAAGAGTTTAATGGAAAACTTTGATGTGTTTCGGTGGGTCCCATTCATCGATTGTTTTAATTTGATCCTTAAATATACCGACTAGTCTCTGCTTAGCCTATAGGGAATAAAGTTCGTGAGTATAAATAAGTAACTAAACAGATAATTTGCCTTAAATTAAATGTTTTAAGCCCGTTGTTTGATTAACACATTAAACTTTATGGCATTCATGAATATAAAATGGCGCCTATAAGATCTGAAGGGCAAGCACGAGCCGTGTTTAAACTAGTTATCGCGTGGGATAAAGCAGCGATCTCTTACGCACTTACTTAATATCGTATACTGCCATCTCATTCTAACCGTTATCGTGTCGATAAAATAGTGCTCGTGCTTGCCCTGCTAATTTTATCGTGAGATGATTAATCCTTAGAATACAACGTCCTTGGTTGACAATACGAAACCAAAAATCATTAATAGAAAGATCCGAAAGATTAATAAATATTGCGAATCACGTAAGGTTTAACTGCAATGTAGAAATTATGATGGACTTCCTAGAATTTTGGGAATTATATCGTGAGTATTTTTTTTATCACTCGTTCATTTACCCAATGCTCTACGCTTGTAAGGGGTAGACAGATCACTCTCTTTTATATTAATTCCAATAACACCCAAACCCAAAACTGTATATCTCACCTCACAATTTCCAGTAACAGCATTACAAATCCTCAGCACGGTATAATTCTGTCGCCTGTTCAGCCACAAAGCAGCTATTTCATAATCATTAGGCCAAGTGACTCCTCCGAGGATGTGGTCCTCCGTGACTGCAGTGGGTGCTGCCAGGGTCCGTAATTCTGGGGTTGCATTAGACACTAATGCATTCAGATCAACGTATCGAAGACTTACTGTTGGATTTTTACGTCCTACCTGAAAATTGTATGCCATTAAGAACAAAGATTGTATTGTTAACATTTGTGCCATACTAAAAAGCAATCAATATTCTGGATTTAACACGAAAGATGCCGATCTTACATGCCTTATTCTATGGCTGTAGATTTTGAGTAGGTATGTATGTAGAAAATACTATTAATAAACCTTAGGATACTTCAAATCAATCATTTTCGGATAGAGTCCGTCTTCATCCTCCGTCCTATCGACATAGTAGTAAAAGGAGTACGTCTCCACTTCACTATCATCATAGCTCGCGAAGGCTAAGTAGGAGCCGTCAGCAGAGAACCATGTGGCTTGCCCCGTGTACATTACATCCTCTGGAATTAATAAGAAACATACATACATACATATACTCACGGCTATAAATCCCATGAAGGGGTAGCCAGAGCTAGGGAATTAAAAATTCCTCAGCCACTTTTGGAAGATGCGTGGGGAAAATATGGTGAAATAAAGGTTTTTGGTGATGGGTCTCCAACCGCATCGCCCAAAAATTTATTTATTTATTTATTTATTCCAAAAAAACATAATCATTACAGGCATAAACCTAATGCGATAACATTTTAAATTAAATTTTAACATATTAAATTTATGGTACTCTCTTACTTATTGTAACATAGATATTTCAAGGCAACGATTGTGAAGTCACCCAGATGACATGCAAAAACATCCACATCTTCTGCAATTTCCCGCAAAGCCACTAGTGCTCTGACTAGAGGGCACTGCTGCAATAAATTAGTGCGCGACTGTGGTAAGGCAAAAATTTTTCCCTGTCGTCGTCTCAGCGTTCCATTCGGCACTTTCAAATTTATTTGACCCAGTATAAAAGAATACCTTAAAAGCCCTAATACCGTTAGTCGCCTCTTACGTACACCCACCGGAAGAAATGGGGTAGTGCTATTCTAAGCCGACACTACACAGAAATAAGAAACAGAGACTTTAACAACTTTATCGTTTTGAGGTTTGGTGTTGTATGATGTCTATCATACTCGTATATTACACAATGAGATCAATTAGAGCCATCCATGTTTTATTACACATCACACGAACATTACATAGATTCTACTTATAATAGTTTACTTTAATTCCGTGTAGTGCCGGCTTAGAATGTCGCTACCCCTTTCTACCCACGGGTGTCGTAAGAGGCGACTAAAGGTGTTGGGGCTTTTCATTGGATTTTTGGGCGATGCGGTTGGAGACCCATCACCAACAACCTTTATTTTACCGCCTTTTCCCCACTGAACTTCCAAAAGTGGCTGAGGAATTTATAATTCCTTGGCTCTGGCTACCCCTTCTAGGGAATTATAGCCGTGAGTATATGTATTTACGTATGTATGTTTACTTTAAGATCCTTCGCTCTACAATATTCACAGCATCCTTTTCTTTATTTTAAAAACCATTCTTATATGGATTATCTTCTAAGTTTTTTTTATTATGATCGCAATATTTAAAGGTAAATGCAAACATATATAGACTTCGAGACACAATCATTTTAGAAATTACTTTAAATGTGTACAAGTTAACAGATTTTATAATTAATAACTTCTACCTGCGTAACTATGCGCATGGCTTTACCTATTCCAACCGCTTCAAATTAAAGACACTTTTGTAAGTTGGAAGAGTCAATGATGATGATAAAAATGGGCCTGTTAGTGGCGTTTCCTATCATACCGCCCACCGTTTACGATACATATGCTCTTGAACCTAAACGGAACTTATTAGTCTTTGTGTAAGCATACCTTCATAAACCCAATCAGTGTGTCCATTGTAAATCACGTCGGGAACACCATTGAAGGTAAGTTGGATGGCTTCCGTTCTGTTCTCCGGCAAGTAGTAGACATTATTGTCGAGGACGTATGCCAATGAATGTCCGCTTCCGAAGATACAGAGCTGCAGCCTTTGATGATCGGCAATGTATCTCACGGAACTAAAAAGCGAATTTAAATTATACAGATATACATGAAAATTAGTATGTTAAGTCTCCAATGTAGTAGGCAAGGGTACAGTGCCTATGTTGTTTTATCAAGATTAGATTAGATTGCCAGCGAGAGAAAGGGAAATGAGAACATGTACTTAGATTTCAGCGATACACGGTCTCGAAGACGTTATATTGATAGTAAATCATAGATTCCTTTAGCCTTAGGGCCGGCGCTGACTGCCGGCATGGCATGGCAAAGGATTTCGGTACAGATATAGCATTTTTAATCTTATTACCATGCGTATAGAATTCATTTTGACACAACGATGCCGAGGGAGGCCGCGGTAGGACAGCACGTCGGCATCGTTGTGTCAAAATAAAGTAAAATGAATTCTATACTCATGGTAATAAGATTAAAAATACTATATCTGTACCGAAATCCTTTGCCATGCCATGCCGGCAGTCAGCGCCGGCCCTTATAGCATTAGCATGACATAGAAGAAGATTTGGACTAAGTCAGGAGGTTTGGCAGGTATAGCCTTCACCTCGCTAATTAGACAATTACAGTATATAACTACTCTCAATTTAAATGTCTCATATTAAATTTTAGACTATGTTTTCATAACGTGACCAACTCTTAGACCCTAGGCTCCGGATATCCGGCAGCGAAGTGTAAGGCCATATTCTTTCGCTTTCACACGTACCGGTGTAGGTTGTACAAACACCGCCTTTAATAAGAACTATAATAAAATAACATAGTAACTAAAAAGAAAGAATTATTACTCACTTGGTAGCAATTTCATACAGTGCGTATCTCGCAGTAGTTGAATATCTGTAAACCTGAGACAAAAAAAGTAGAAATGAAGTTATACAACAGAGTTTTTATTTTATTTTGGCCTGAGGCCTGATAAGGCGGGAGAAGGATACGAATATCTCAGTCATCTGTTTCGTTAAAAGGTCTTCTATTAAATATAAAGAAAGAAAGAAATAAAGAAAAAACTTTATTCAGTGCACAGGGAAATACACAACAAATAAAAAAATAAAAATAAAACATAGTGATAAACAATAATACAAAAAAAAATAAGTAAAAAAAATAAACATAAAGAAGAAGAAGAAATATATTATATATATTTCTCTTTTATATATATGCCGTGTAGTGCCGGCTAAGAATGTCACTACCCCTTTCTACCCACGGGTGTCGTAAGAGGCGACTAAGGGTATTGGGGCTTTTTATTGGATTTTTGGGCGATGCGGTTGGAGACCCATCACCAAAAACCTTTATTTTACCGCCATTTCCCCAGTTAACTTCCAAAAGTGGCTGAGGAATTTATATTCCTCAGCTCTGGCTACCCCTTCTAGGGAATTATAGCCGTGAATATATGTATGTATGTATGTATGTATATTTCTCTTTTAATTGACAGTGTTATGTGACAATCACACAAAATATCATAGAAAAAAGCCTAGAACTCCATTCTTTTGTATCCAGTGTAAATATTCTAACACCAAAACTTGTAATCATGCACCTATAAAGATAAGTCGTAGATAGCGATACAAATGTATGATAAAGTTGCTTACCGATTGCACCTCGCTTGGAGCCAATATGTACTGACGGTCCGCCGACAGAATTGGGTTGCTTGTGTTTAGGAATTGCTGAAAAGTAACTGAATAATATTAAAATTTTCTCTGTTTTTGATAAAAAAATACACATACATTTTATTATTCAAAACAACAGCAAGTAAATACATACATACATCTACTGCCGGCTATAAATACCTAAAAGAGGTGGCTAGACTTCAGAATCAAAAAATGTTTCAGAAAAGATTGTAAAATAAATGTTTTTGGTAATGGGTCTTCAACCGCATCGCCCAAAAAGTTCCGATACCCTTAGTCGCCTCTTACGATCACCCATGAGAAGTAATGGGGTAGTACTATTCTAAGCCGACACTACACAGCAACTACTACTTCCGATAGCCATCACTTGATAAAAGGTAAACCACCAGCATTTTCCCCACGCGTTATTGACTTGAAAGACTGATGTGAAGTGACTGAAATTTTGACTATCCCTTTGTCAAAGTGTACTTTATAGTATAAGTTTGCAATGTATGTATCACTCACCAAGAGTTCTCCAGAAACCAAGACGCTGCTGTTCAGTGTGGTCATGTCATACACGTATATGCCAGCCTCACCGCTGATCGTGTACGTGAATTCAGTATCTGGAAAATTCAAAGTGAAATTGGTAAAACTGATAAATACACAAGATACTTCTACAATACATATAATCACAACTATAAATCCCAAAAAAATAAATAGCCCAAAGAAGGTCTTCTCTTCACATCGAGAACGATAATTAACGTTCGTAATACCTAGTATAATAGTCATGCGTATCTCTTCTAACCCCTATTAAAATTTATACACTCGGCCACGGACGTCGTAAAGTAAGCATATTTTTTTTCAAATTGCACAATTAATGAAAGGTCTCTGGGCCTTTCCTCTTAGCCTGAGCTCATGATTCTACCTATTGAAGCGATATAAGGCAATGTAAGCTTACCAGAGATCCAGGATCCACTGAAGCCTCGCTGGCTGAACTGGCCAGTAATGAATTCTTGCAGTGTGAACGGCTCCTGGGCTGCCGATATGCTAAGCAGAGCCAACCACAAAAGCCAGAACACCTACAGTAGCAAAACGTAGTTACAATGTTCATCATCACATCAGTGTTTGCTCAAAAAAGTACTTGATCTCTTTTGTGGGTGCCATTTGAGAAGACTAAGCGTAAGTATATTTGTGACAGAGATGTACTTCGATGTTTTCCTAAATACTAAAAGGTGTTCGAACGCCTAGTGTTATGAGTATCAACTAAAAGGTAAGGCTATTCAACCACAGTCAATAAAAATAGAATAGTATTAAGATCACTTTCTAAGATTTTTTAAACATACATACTCACGGCTGTAAATCCCTAAAATGGGGTACCCAGAGCTAAGGATTTAGAAATTTGTCAGCCACTTTTGGAAAGTTGCGTGGGGAAAAGATGGTAAAGTAAAGGTTGTTGGTGATGGGTCTCCAACCGCATCGCCCAAAAATCCCTTTAAAGCCCCAATACCGTTAGTCGCCTCTTACGTACACCCACCGGAGGAAATGGGGTAGTGCTATTCTAAACCGACACTACACAGCAAATAGCAATTGAAAAATTCTTAGTGTTAGATAGCCTATTTATCTAGAAACGCCTAGAGGATATTTATTGTATTACATGCATAAATATACTACTATATAGGAAGGAGTAGCCAGAGCTACAGAATAAGAAATGCCATAACCACTTTTAGAAATTAAGTGAAGAAAATGTTGGAACTAAAGATTGTAGGTCATGGGTATCTTACCGCATCGCCCAAAATAACTTTAAAAGCCTCAATATCCTTACTCGCCTCTTACAAACAACCACGGGAACAACCTGGTAAAAACCTCATTCATTAGCTAGACTTTATAAGTAAACAGTACTTCCTTTTTTATACTCCTTTTCACCCCACTGAGGCAAAGCCAAGAGTAACGGTTATGCTTACCAATCAGGCATATTTTTCATACATACATACATATACTCACGGCTACATTTTCCTAGAAGGGGTAACCAGAGCTAAGGAATTATAAATTCCTCAGCCACTTTTGGAAGTTGAGTGAGGAAAAGATGGTAAAAATAAAGGTTTTTGGTGATGGGTCTCCAACCGCATCGCCCAAAAATCCAATAAAAAGCCCCAATACCCTTAGTCGCCTCTCACGACACCCGTGGGTAGAAAGGGGTAGCGACATTCAAAGCCGGCACTACACGGCAATATTTTTCATACATACAGAAACACACGCCATTAATTTCCATTGAGTTAGCCAGAGTCTATTAAGAGACCTTTTATACGATCCTGACAAACGTGTTTAGCTTTATTTGTACATATCTATCAAAGTTTTATTCTTCATACTCCGGACGCCTACCTTTTTGAGCACGTACTCTATTTGATTTAAACCTGTCCTCCGTGATCGTCCTCTACTGACATTAACATCGCATTGGCTCTGTATATACCATTCACCCACATACGTCCATCCATACATTCAATGTGCTTAAACCATCAGTTAACATTTTAATACATACACACATATGGATCAGTATTTTACGATGGAAGATACATACAGACAAACAAAATCATTACCCTTTCTCTTGGCTTTGCCTTACTCTCTTTTCCTCGCAGATCGCTGCAGCGGCACGCTTGTCTTTTAAATTGCATAAGAGAGCATTTATAAGATGAATAATGATATGAGGGAAGCCAGAGAGATTTGTCAAGCGATAGGTAAGTAGCTACCTCTAAAATTTACTTTTCTGTGAGAATACTTTAATTAAACTAGTAAACTTACCATTTTGGCTTTTATAATCCTAAAAATATTAACACAAAAACGGCCGTCACATCGACTCGGCCGAGTTATAAGGAATTTTATCAATTTCAAACTCTATATCTCAGTTTAATCCTCATTATCATATCATTTGATAAAACTGATTATAAACTTGGTTAATTTATTTATATTATTAGCTCAGACTAGCATTTTCAGTAGATACGAGAATGGTTTTATGATTAAATCTCTTTTGATCTTTGTGAGTTGGTGAGTAGGGAAGTATACCTTGTACACGTATTTTTCCATGAAGCCAATAACTTATAACTAAGATATGTTAGCTGAATGTGTTTCCAAGGCTTCAAACATACATAGAATTTTCTTCTTTACTTATACTTACGCCCACAATTCCTATCGGGATATGTATGTATGTGTTAGAAACAAAAATATATGGTGGTTAATATACTTACTTAATTATATCTATGTTGATTACTTACCTCAAATCTTTAATACATGCTACGTCTACGCTTGCTACGCTTCTCTCCATCAAAACGACGACTTATGGATCATACGCCTCTTTATGTCTCGCCGTATAGGGGTAATTCTACCGAAATTTTGAAATTCATGTCCTTATTGATTTTTCTAAGTAGTTATGCATTTCAAGCAATGATTATTATTTTGTTATTATGTATGCTATAGTGGATACAAAATACCTACATGACTTTCTAGCAAACTAGGTATCTAAGATTTCTTTTGCTTATAGAAACATCCGAAAATCATTTCCTCACTATGTCCCAAACTCCAGATTAAAATACTCTATGGTCGGTAATATTATACATTTCGACACATTTCAAGGTAATAGTTTTACAAATCGTTTAAAATAAAATGGTTCTCGAAAAATCTATACATTTAAAAAAAGAATCAACCTTATTTAAATTTACGCATTTTATTTTTATTGTGTCCGAAAAAATTAAATCATTCCTTCACAATTTTGTTCGCGTTCCTTTTTTGAACGTGTTATTTGTTTAACATGAACATACCCATTTGTTTTTGACAGTTGGCAGTACCGCCAACATTTCAATATGGCGAATTCATCTTGTGCGTGCAAATAGTTTCTGTTAGAACAAAGTGTTGTTTAAAATTTAATAAGTTACATTTTCAGCCGTCATTACATCACATCTTATAAAAATAAGGTAAGCAACTTTAACTAATTAATGATTTAACGTTGACGTTAGTTTTGGCGTCTTATAACTTGACCATAAAATTCAATACGATTGAAAGGTTATGTTGTGCGTTTTTGGCGGTTATATTTGATTTCGTCATTACCTCACCGTCATTACCTCATATTTATTTGCAATGAGGGAATGATGATAAGTGAGGGAATTGTTATTATACCCGTGCGCTTTGTTTTCTTTTTATATTCTAGCTGCATTAACGGTAAATCAACCTTGGCTCTTTTGCTTTAGGGCTTTATTTACCTGAAAATGGCTAAAAAAAGAAATTAACTGACGAACAACTAAAATTGAAGAAGAAAGAGTATGACCGGAAACGTAGAGAAAAAATTAAGAGCGATCCTACCAGTTTAGAAAGGCTTCGCGAAAAAGAAAGACTGAAATACATGAAGAATTTTTTTTTTTTTTTTGTTTTTTTTTTTGTTTTCTATAGGGATAAACAAGGTGTGCTGCGAAAGAATTTAACCAGATTGTTGGATATAACGCCACCTCCAAGCCCAGGGCCTTCTTTTCAAAACGTTCGTGAAAGTATGGAGGAGCACCGGAGACTGTCGTTGATCGCTCAAAGGCAAAGACAACTAAGACGACGTAGAGTAATACTTTATACTAAAATATCGAAGTAACAAAAATCTGTTGACGACGAAAGAAGGAAGGGAGAGAAGTTTCGCAAGAGATACCAAAGATAGCTAACAAGGTGCAGAGTTCTCCTGAAGCTAAAGTTTCAGAGCTACTAAAAAATATACAGGTGCCTAAAACCGTGAAGAAAAGACTAATTTTTTCAGAGGTTATTTCTGGTGTGTTCACTAGGTATAACATAGTGATAAAAGGAATTTTTTTGAAGTAATGAAGCCAAGCCTTTTGAAGAAAAATAAGTTACTCAGCTTAGCAAGACCTTTTTTCAAACACGAAACTTACAAAAGAGCCAGGTGCAGAAAATTAAATACTAAAGCGATGAAAGTCAAACAAGACATTACATTGTGTCTCGATATATAAATGTTTTATTTCCGGAAATAAGATTATTTTCATGGCATTATTCTGAACCAGGGCATGGAAAAGGTGCACCTGATGATGTGGGCGGCACTTTAAAAAGAACTGTCGATAAAGCTGTGGCCGAAGGCCTTGATATCGTAAATTTAATGACACTCAAAAATATATTACTGGAAAGATCCTTCAATAATGTTGTTTGAAGTAACCACTGCCAACATCGTAGGGATAGAAAATTTAGTAAAGCAATCTAAATCAATCGCTGCATTCCCTGGAACTCAAAAAATTTTCGCTTCCGATGTGCTCGAGTTCAGAAGTCTTTCGTGTAACGATTGCACTGGAAAGTGTAGTCATTATCATTTAGGATATTACTCATCTTCATCTCATCATTCCAAGAATACGTCGAACAGTAGACAGTTGTCAAAAGTTATCTGTGACACAGAATGTATAATAGTCCCTGATGAAAATATAACAGATAAAGGAACAGATTATAATATAGGGGATCATGTTATTTTTAGATGGGACGATAAGATTTACCCTGGACAAATATCTTCAGTTTCTGAAGAAGGGGCTTTGGTAAAGTGCATGGCAAGAGGCTGTAAAGCTTGGAAATGGCCCACCATAACAGATGAACAACTGTATCATTGGAATGATGTACTACAGAAGATTCAGCCTCCAAAATTAATAAAAAGGGGATGCTACATTGTTAGAGAAATGGACAAGGGTGATTAGCTAAGTTAATCAAAGAAATATTCCTGATATAAAGATTTCGTATTTTATTATTCTCTCATTTTGAAACGAATATAGTTTATAAGGTTTTTATTGGCGAGTTGCCTTTTTTGGTTCAGTATTAAGAAATGATACTTTTTTGATCTCTTTATTAGTTTGTAAGCAACATTAATTAAATCTCTAGTGCAATTAGCAATACTTGAAACGCTGTGATTTCCAAAGGAAAGGTTGTCCATAATTTTACGTACAAAAATTTATATTAATAGTTGTATAAGGAGAAATACTAAGTAAATGTTACTTCATCTTTGTTATTTAAAGTATAATACAAGATTTCTAATGTCATTAAACATGTCTTTTATTGTTGAATTGGCGTAAATATGGTAACACTCATTCCCTCACCTGATGCATCATTCCCTCACTCTCTAATTTTTTAATACCCTCTTTATACTATAAAAAACTCATGTATTTTGGAGACCACTACATCGATGACAATTAGTAACACGAGTACTATAAAATTCATAGCAAATAATAATTAAATATCAAAAATAAAAAAACAATAATTTTATAACTCAAATTTCAGAATTTTGCTGGAATTACCCATAGATACATACATACATACATACACTCACGGCTTTAAATCCCTAGAAGGGGAAGCCATTATAGGTATTAGTAGGTAGAATTAGAAATACCTCAGCTACTTTTAGAAATGTGAGTGAGGAAAAGATGGTAAAAGTAAAGTTTGTTGGTGATGGGTCTCCAACCGCATCGCCCAACAATCCCTTAAAGGCCCCAATACCGTTAGTCGCCTCTTACCTACACCCACCGGAAGAAATGGGGTAGTGCTATTCTAAGCCGACACCACACAGCAGAGCCGACACTACACAGCAGAATGAAGTTAGTTGGTATATAGTAATAGTTTGTCGTATAGATGCAATATTGAATAATCGTCTATCTTTTTAATAACAGGATAGATCTTCTTACACTTGCATTCATTTGTTTATTAAATAATTCATATACATTCATATACTCATGGAAGACTCGCGGCTATAAATCAGGAAGCCAGAGCTTCAGAATTAGAAATTCTTTAGCCACTTGTGGAAGTTGCGTGGGGAAACGATGTAAAAAAAATATTTTTAACCAAGTGGAACCAACTTCACAGCTATTAGACGGAAACCGAATTTTTCATACAAAACTCGATAGTCAATAAGGTTTTCTACGTACTACGTAGTCATTTTTACATTCCATATCATGAAAATTCAATGGGACCACTCTGGAAGCATATCCACGTACTTGGTTCAAACTCAAACATTCACGCCGTATATCCCCGAAGGGGTTGGCAGAGGTACCAATACTTCTGAACATCACGTGACAGCGCCACCTGGTGTCGAGTAGGTACCCGTGTTTTGCTTGGACAGTGTACTTACGTGATAGGGGGCAGGCCTATCGCCGTTTTGTACGAATACTCTGTCACATGGCAAGTACAACTCGGCCCTTTGGGTTTCTTCACGATGTTTCCCTCACCGTTAACAAACGAACATGATATTAAAGGATACTCATGTTTTAGTCCCTTTCCCTTAATCATAATGTCATTAGATGACTGATACCACGTGACCCGCCCTTAGCCTTAAAAAGCCCCGATACACTTACACTTAGTCGCCTTTTACGAACACCAACAGGAAGAAATGAGGTAGTGCAATTCTAAGCAGACACTACACAGCTACATATATTTCAAAAAATTTCTCTATAAATTAAAGATTCATTTATATTGAATCCAAACCTTATTTACAACAAATGAAACACAAAAGTACTACATTGAAACATTTATTGACCATCATATGAGTAGAAAATGTTTTAGCATTAACATTTTCAAAAAAAACAATCTACCCAGTCTATAACCGAGAGTTCCCTTCTAATACAAAATCAAATAATTTTACAAACAAAATAGTCTTCAGCAGAAATTGACTTCACAGATTTCTTTTCAAATTCTTCTATCATTGCAGATGTCTTCTCATAATTTCATTTGGATATCACCTTCGGCTTCGACATACATGATTTGGGGTTGTCAGAAGCAGGCCAAAATAACGGTTAATCTCTTTCGACCCGTGAGGTTGGCTGTTCGGTGACGTTTGATGAAACTCATTCATCATTTTCTATGTGCCCTCAGTCATTTTTCTTTTTGTGTAAAGTGGGTTTTAAGTTTAAACCCGTCGCTGTCGTCGATTACTTTGTTAACAACCACAAATGGGTTGAACAAAACATTCAGTGTTGTGATTATCGGCATTATAGTTGTTATCCGTTACCAAATGGAACCGTATCTCCATGTAACAAGCACGTAACCCCGACGAACAATATAGGATTTCCTCCATAGAGCGAGCGAACCGCCAATGCCTTTCTATAACATTTTTCAGCATATAAATTCTTAGTTAACTCAATCCATTCGCAATCGTATCGCGAAGCAGCATCATCCTATTGATAACTAAAAATACAAACTAAAATACTTTTCCTAATATTTAAAATGTACACAGAGCTGAAATGAAAATGTCAACGGAAAAGTGTGTTGTTCAAGTGTCAAGTGGTTTTTTCAGTCAACAAGAGAATTAAAAATAATAGTTAATAATAAATTTAATATGTAAGAGTGTATGTATGTGTATGTATGTGTATGTGTGAGTGTGTGTGAGTGTAGACGGACCGTGGGTTAATGTCGGCGTCGGCGCAGCTCACTCATGCGTCGTTCGTGTTCAATCATATGTAGGCGACGTTGCTCTTCCTTGACGGCAATCTTTAACAAAACAAATAATATTGGTCAATACTAACATTTCCTTGTGACATCCTGAACTTAAGTATTAGCAGAGCACTTGAATGCTTGAATATCAATAATGTTCCTATTTATATTTGGAGAGGTATGCTAAAACATACTCTAAAAATCGTGGCGTAAATTTGTATAAAATTTTAGGAAGAATCAAGAACATGACATTTGCATTTTTTATTGTGATTTTAAGTTAATGAAAGCGGCTGTATGTATTATCAAATACGTTGGAAAAAAAGAGCAAGTTTGAGAAGAAAGATGAATTAAAGGTAAGCAAGAGATTTGTCAGGATCATGCAGAGTTGCAATCGATAGTCCTAGGGCCTGAGTATAAGTTATAAGTATTTCTTTTTAAATTGAATACATAATAGGTAAATTATTGACGGAAATGTGGAAACAGCACTGACCTCCATTATACTATATAAGTACGCTGGACCAATTATAGGCCGTGACATATTGAGGCAATTTGATTTTCGCCATTTTGGCGCTTACGGCAGCAGTGAGAGGGAAAGGAACTAATGAAAGGATGGGACAGTAAGATAGAATATATCGATAAGAGTTTTTACTTTAAGGAATGGATCATTATACTCTTCATTCATAAATGATGGCTTATGTCCAACCTAATTCAATTAATCGCTAATACTATGACTAAGGAAGGATGGAGTAATCGTAGGATAAGCCGAAGCTGAGGAATGTGGGTGGTGTGTGACTAGCTAACTAGATCCAACGTAAAATTGGAACGTTTTTAGGGTTCCGTACCAAAAGGTAAAACGAACTAAGAGTTAGTTGTCTGTCGGTCTGTCTCTAGGCTGTCTCTCATAAACCGTGATAGTAAGAAAGCTGAAAATTTCACAAATTATGTATTTCTGTTGCCGCTATAACAACAAATACTAAAAAGTAACAGTAAAGTAAATATCAAAGTCAAAATAACATTCTATTATAGATGATAGTACGGAACCCTTCGAGCGTTTTATTTATAAAAATGAATCTTCAACTTCAGTACGTAATGAGCTGCTTCGCGTTTCACTTGCCGGTGGCAATACAAACAACAGATTAGGTGAGGTATTTATAAAAAATAAACATAATTATATTATTTTTTATATTAACTATAAACAAAAACAACCTTTTTTACTTTCTCAAAGTATTTCATGCTTATGCTAAATAAATCAGTTGTCAGAAGTCGTATTAAGTGTTTTGAGCATATGTAACCATATGCTTTTGGACACTAACTAGACTTATTAATACTTTCAGCTATAATTCCAAACTCCTATTTTCAGTTGGAAACCTATTAATTACAAGGTAATCTTTATTTAACAATCTGTCTATAAGCACTACACGGCATATATCGGTAGGTTTTATCGAAACTGAATTTCTCAGCATGTTAACAGCACTATTGAATGTTAGAGTTTTTAAAAAACCATAGATATATTATGCTTTATGGTAAAAAAAGCACTGGCCATTTAGCAGTTTACGTCAGATTTAGTTCTTTTCCACCTCATTGGGGGCGCTTCAAATCGGCACAATAAATAGCTGTCATTTTAATACGTATCATTAGTCCAGCGTACTTATATAGTATAATGGAGGTCAGTGGGAAACAGCAAAAAAATACTGGATAGTATACCCAGCTGCTGTGTACCAACTTATAATTTATATTTATACTCAGAAAAACACTCCGATACCGCGATGTAGTATTTTTTAATGACGCTGTAGTGTGCGAGTGAGTCCGCGTTCGCCACAGTACTCCCCTCCTACTCCTATAGTCTATTCACCAAAACAAGTTAATATAGCGCCCTCTCACTCGTGAATCTGTATGCAAATGAAAAGGACAGATGACCGTCATTAACGGTCAGTGGGCCTAAGCAATCGCTTAGAAATGTATAGATGCATCCATAAGGCACGTTCGGTACTGCTTAGATATAGAGTAGCCAGCAGCCGTCAAAAAAAGATCATCTGAATGCGCCCTTGTTCTCTTATCTTCAACCAATCACGTGCGATCTCTTTTTTCCCAAAATCCAACTTATCGTGGTTGTTCTATACCGGCTCCCACGTAGGACATACGGAACAAATGTCCTCAAAAAAGGAGGAGGCGTCCGAAGTTTAAAGAACTAGAATAAACAGCATTTTTGAATGGAGATGGATCCTAAAAAGTGACGATATATAGAATCTAATTACCCTAATAGGAACTAATGGCTCCAGTATATGTATGTACTATTAGAGCCGCCATACTGGTGTACTTGTTTGCTGAGAATTTTTCCACCCACGTTACGTTATTGGATTTTGTGACAGACAAATTAGTTAAATTATTTAAACTAGCGTTTGGTTTAATTGCATAGAAATTCATTAAAAAGTAAAAATAACGTAAATTAAACGCAAAATAGAATTAATTATGTATAAAAAAATGAGAATGTAAGTAGTTTTTAGTTGCTTCTTCTGTTTACCTTCCCCAGCAATGCTAGAGACAGTACACCAAAGATTTTGAACCTCAAGAAATGATAATAATTAACTTTATTTTGAAAAATAAACTGTTTGACCTATGATTTGCAGCTTGCATATATTGCTGGGCTGTCAACCACTTAAAACAGTTCGAAAACTCAAGCCAGATTTATTCCTGCTCGGTCAGTTTTAAGATCACTGTTAACTAGTTCATTAAGATGAAAAGGTAAGATAACAATATTTTTTTACTATCGGGAATGTTCGTAACAATTATTTATCTTGTCCTTTGCACTAGTCACAGCCTGTAACGCAAACGGACAACCCATTCCTAGGAATTAATTCAGATTTCTCATTGTTCTACAATTTCAGTAGAACAAGAGTTGAACCTACTGTCAGTCTTCAAACTAGTTTGTTTAGTTCTCATTCTATCAATTCTGTTATACAGTTCCTTGACAAACGCTTTTCAAGATTACTTGTACATATTATACACAATTTAACATTTTCACTTCTATCACATAGTGAGCACCTTTGGTCGCATATTTTTTTCGTCCTAATTTACTTTGTCATAACAAATTTTGCATAAACTTTGATTCCATAATGATACATATAAATGAAATATGAGTAATTTGACGGATAATGCTTTAAGCATAACGTGTTGTGCTACTAAATTCAATTTATGAGGCACTAGCTTTTTGCCCGCGACTACGTCCGCGTGGACTACATTTTTTGCATCCAGTTTACATCCAAAATACCAAAACACTATCTAACTACACTAACTTCTGTTTTTTTTTTGTATTTATATTCCCGTGGGCGTTGTAATAGATATAAGGAACATTGAGACTTTTTAAGTGATTATTGGGCGATGCAGTTGGACGGTTGGACGGACCCCATTCAACTTCCAAAAGTGGATAAAGAATTACTATCTCTGGAGCTGTGGCTACCCTTTTTTGGTATTTTGATTGATTGATGGATGAATTTCATACATTCCTTTTTGTAGTTGTTATATCAGTCAATCGCATCAAGATTTCTAATTTCTAGATACATTGTATTTATAGATCAAAAATCTGTATAATATATTTCAATCTCTTAGGGGATGAGTTCCAAAAAACCTCTTTAATTGTTCATAAGAAACATGAAACAAACCATTTTGTAACCAAGTTCCTATGTTCAAAAATGAAAATATCTTGAGTAAGTGTGGATAGCAGTTTGGTGACCCGGTGCTGCCCCCTACACTGACTGTTGGTGATGTGTGAGAGATTGTAAATATTGGTCAACAGATGGCGTTACTGAATTAACATTGAGATATTTACAATTATTTACAAATTATGCATTCTGAGGATAAGAGACAGAATATTAATTTATGCGCAAGTAAAACAAATTATATATATGAGAATATTAGTAAAAAATAGTTATAGAAACAAAAGCTATAAAAATATTCTCAAACCTACCAAATGAATACGCAAAATTCATAAAATATACTTTCAATTATCTTTATTCATATATACTCGCATAGTTGAATGTGAAAAAGAAGGATTAGTGCATCCTTTTATTCTAACCTAACACAAAAGCAAAAAAGTCTCAAAAAGACTTTAATCTACCGAGATTCGAACCTGGGTCATCCGTTAGTTTAGTTTTAACCAATTGTATACAGCTACGCCACAGAAACATTAATAATGATTTCAAATTTAACATAACATAAAGATAAACGTTCACGCCGAATATCCCCGAAGGGGTTGGCAGAGGTACTAATACTTCTGAACATCACGTGACTTTGTCACCTGGTGTTCAGAGTACCCACGTTTTGCATGGACAGTGTATTCACGTGATAGGGGGCAGGCCTATCGCCGTTTTGTACGAATACACTGTCACATGACTAAGTACAACTCAGCCATGTGGGTTTCCTCACGATGTTTTCCCTCACCGTTAACAACCATGATAAATTAACCACACACATGTCTTTAGAAAAGACAAATTGGTGTAGGCCCGACCCACTAGGATTTGAACACTAGTCGTTTGGACGATAACCGAGTGTTCTACCCACTGGGCTATCACGGTTCAAATTTGTGATATGGTATATATCTAGTAGCCATACTATTGACAAACAATTAAATACATACATACATATACTCACGGCTATAAATCCCTAGAAGGGGTAGCAAGAGCTTAGGAACTTGAAGTTCCTCAGCCACTTTTGGAAGTTGCGTCGGGAAAAGATAGTGAAATAAAGGTTGTTGGTGATGGGTCTCCAACCACGTCGCCCAAAAATCCCTTAAAAGTCCTAATACTGTTAGTCGCCTCTTACGTACACCCACCGGAAGAAATGGGGTAGTGTTATTCTAAGCCGACACTACACAGCAATTCATTAAATGGACATTTATTTTGATGAAAATTGATAAAACCCTAATTTTTTTCAAAAACACTATTAATGAAGAGTGATACTGATAAAGTCGGTCGATGAAAAAATTTATCGTGTAAATATGGGGAGCAATAAGTTGATGATGTGACAGAGATTGCAATCATCGGCCAATATATGGCGGTACTGAATTAAAATTGAGATATTTACTATTATTTACAAACTATGCATTCTGAGGCTTAAACAGAATATTAATTTATGCGTAAGTAAAGTAATATACGAGAATATTAGTTACACACACACACACACAAAAAAATAGTTAAAAATAGTTAAATAAACAAAAGTTACAAACATATTCTCAAACCTACCAAATGAATACGCAAAATTCATACAATATGCTTTCAATTATCTTTATTCATACATATTCGCATAGTTGAATGTGAAAAAGAAGGATTAGTGCATCCTATTATTCTAACCTAACACAAAAGCAAAAAAAATACGCAAAAAGACTTTGACCACCCGGGATTCGAACCTGGGTTTTTGTACTCAGTATTCACCAAACGGTATACCGCTACGACACGCAGACATATGTGTAAGTCTCAAATTTGTGATATCCTATATATCTAGTAGTCATACTATTGACAAACAATTAAATGGACAATTATTTTGATGAAAATGGATGAAACCCTTATTTTTTCCAAAAAGACTATTAATGAAGAGTCCGATAAAGTCGGTCGATGAAAAAATTAATCGTGTAAATATGGGGAACCACATAAAAGTTATGTTTTTTTATGCTCCTGTGGGAACCCTTGCGAAATCCGGGATAAATTATATCCTATATGTTGGCCAGGTGTATAACTTACATTCATGTCAAATTTGATCAAGATCGGTCCGGTAGAATTAACGTGATGAACGGACATACAGACAGACAGACAGACAGACATTTTTTCAAAAATAGCAAATTTGGCTTCAGTATCGAAAATAAAACATATTCCACCGGTTTTTTTTTTTTTTTTTTCAATGTACAGTTTTGACCCCGTTACAGTCTTATTATAGTATAGATAGATAAAAGACTAAAAGTAATATAAAACTTTGCTAACATTGGTTTACTTTGAAAAATTGGTTTAATGGGGTGGGGTGGCTTGTGGTGGCGAGTGCCTATGTACTAAAATTATGCATTGACAAAATATGCTAAGTGACCGTTGTTATGCCGTATTTGGTTATGCCAAAAGATTATGCGAAAAGAGTTATAGTTTTAGCCGTTATGGTAAAATATGGTTAGTCCTAAAACATAATTATTCATCAAACTTAGACAAAAGTTTTTATGCAAGTAAATACAGACGCGTCACATACCCATAACAGTGTGGAGTATACATTTCTATAGGGCATGTTTTAATGGGGTTGGTATAATAAAACAATGAATACAATTTAAATACAGAACAAAAAGGAAAGATTGCCTTGTTTGTTCTGCTTCAAATATTATTTCAGCACTTTTATTCAATTCCATTTTTCCACATTTCCAAGAACACACAATTGCCAATTTAGTTGTAAATCAGTTAAACATTTTATCTATTAGAAGAGTTGGTGTCACCACTTGCTTTAACTATTTGCATTTTAAGCACAAACTCTTCTTTGAGATTTATGTGAAAAATTACAGCCTTATTAACACTACTTTATAATACATATATACTGTTGGTATATGTGTAGGTTATAAAATATTCTTTACCGTTTCAGCTGACAGTGGAAGCCAGTATATGCATGGAGTCGTCTTTGTTTTGCGGAACAAATCATCCAACAATTTGGCTGGTGCCTCTTCTTCCTTGCGTTTGAACTTTTTAGCTGAAAATATAAAATAATCTTTACTTTTTCTAATATAAAGTGCTGATTTTTAGTGGTAGATAGATGTAACAAAAACGATAATAGCATAGAAATGTTATGGATTTTGTAATAATGATTTGAATATAAAAAATATCTTGAGTATAAAAGTTGATTTTGGAATATCAGAAATATCAAAGTATTCCATCAAACCATTAAGGTTTAACAGTTATTAAAAAATACCTAATTAAAATTGAACTTTACTACACTTTAAAGGCATTTCTTTACTCTTGTAACTCTATATTTTCATAGTTTACTCCAATGACACAGCAAATTAAAAAAGTAGATTGTTTGTACAATTTTGCTATTGTTTCACATCAAAACTTATCTTACCTGGTTCAGGACTTCTTTCAGGCGAATGATATCTTCTTTTGTCTGGGATTCTGTCATCTTTAACCATTTTCTCTTCCTTTCCTTTATCCCCTTTACCAACATCCCATTCCCTCACCATATTTTTCCGTTCCCAAGGTTGTTCCTGCGATAAAGAAGAAAACTGATTACTATTGAGATCAATAATACTACATCATTTCATTAAGCTAATGTAATTTTTGATCAATAAACCACACTGTTGTTCTTCTTAATAAAAAACAAATAAATTGATTTTATTTTGTGAAAGTATTATTAATCCATTCATATTACTATTTTTCAAAGTTATTAATACTCATCTCATTGTTAACACCCATATTCAAAAGGGGTGCTTCTAACTAAACATCATGTGACATTTTTATCATCTAGTGTTCAGTTTGACATTGCATTCACAGTATAAGCTGGCAATAATTAAATATAACTTAGTTATAGGGAGTTCCTCATGATGTTTCCCTCACCTTTAAAACCTTGATCAATAAACCACTCAGTCCTATTACAATGAAAAGTCACATTGATGTCCATTTGATTCAGCATTTGTACCCATGCCTCCCTGGATTAGAGGCAGTACTCGTACATCTGAACTACCAATGTCCTAGCCAGAAAAAAATATAAAGAATACACATACCACTTAAGCCGTGTAAGGTTGGCTTAGAATAGCACTACCCTGTTTCTACCAATGGGTGTACGTAAGAGGCGACTAACGGTATTCGGGCTATTAAGGGATTTTTGGGCGATGCGGTTGGAGACCCATCACCAAGAACCTTTATTTCACCATGTATTCCCCACGCAACTTCCAAAAGTGGCTGCGGAATTTCTAATTCCTTAGCTCTGGCTACCCCTTCCTAGGGATTTATAGCCGTGAGTATATGTATGTATGTACATACCACTTCTCCCCTTACTTTCTTCATATCTTGCTCCCTTATCCAGTCTTCCACAGTTCCTGGTAATGCAGATGTTGGTACATTTTCTTCATTTTCACCAGATTTCACTTTCTCAAACTCTTCCATAGTTGAAAACTCTACTTGTAAAGCTTTTGGATTTGACACAGGCCATGTGACTCCGTGTAAAGCATGTCGCGTCTCAACTGCTTGACTGCAAGTGAAATTAACATTACTAATTTTATTTACTAAACTATAACAAAAAAAAATATACCTAGTCCATTCTTAAATACTGTCACTGGCCATTTATTTTAAATATAGAATACCTAGACAAAAATAATATCACAATTATATTCATTATTTTTTTAACGATGGACTAGACTGGCAAAGAGAACTGAGTAACAGTAATTGCGTCCACCAAAGACGATATTCAACTTGCTTCAAAGATTTAAACTCAGATGAGGTTCGTATACCGTACCATCAAGAGGTACAATGAGACCTCTAGTATCGATGACGAGAAAAGAACTGGCAGACTTCGTTCCGTTAGGACTCCAGGGATGATCAAAGCAATCAAGGCGCGTACGGCAAGAAATCCCGACCGCAAGTAGAAATTGATGTCTTTGAAGATGGGTTTAACCAAAATTACTCGACAAAGACCTGGGACTACGAGCTTACCGAAAAAATAATGGACATATTCTGAAAGCGCATCTGATAGCTATGAGAGCCAAAAAAAGCAAAGTATTGCTTAAGCGGTATGCAAGAAAAAGACACCGCGATATCCTGTTTACAGATGAGATTTTTTTAATATTTAGGAGAGATACAACAAAAAAATGACAGGGTGTTCGCTACCAGCTCTGCGGCCGCTGGAAATGCCATTCCTAGAGTGCAGCACGGTCATCATCCATCATCAATCATGATTTAGTGGCGAGTGTCCTACTACTATGGCCCTACTGAAGTGCATTTTGTAAGTGAAATCAAGTTTTTGTGCAAGCGAAATCAAGTTTTATTAAAAAAAAACTTTTTTTGAATATCATGACTAATTTTCATTTTATAGCCAGTTTTGTTTGTGACAGACTTTAAGCACCAACTAGGTAGTTATATTAATTCTACAGCCTGGCTGACTTAATTTTTCTTCAACATTCAATATATTGTACTTCTATTTTAGAACATAATCTGTGTAAAGTACTTTAACTGTGATGTACAATAAAGAGTTTTGTATTCTATTCAATATAAGGGTATTAAAAAAGATTGTTTATGTGTTCACTATACAAAGCACATTAAATGTATACTAGATGAGGCCAGACTTTACATCTTAAACTCCAAAATGTATTTTTATATTAGTTTGTTATTCTATCACAATTATTACTTCTTTATTCATAGAAATAGCTTTGGTGTTACATACATGTACATATACTCAGCTATAAGCACTAATATGAAACCATTTAAAAGTTAAAATAGTTAAACTTTAGGACTGAAAATGTTAAGTAAGGTACAAATCTTTCAATTACAATTGCATATGAAGATGAATACATTTTATGTTACAATTCAAAGTACACAATCAGTTTAACAGGTTAGTTGATTTAGTATTTGCTTATTTTGCTTATCAGTTTATATAACTTCTTCTATGCTTTAAGAATAGAAAATATAGAATAGGGGACAATGCTATAGTATAACCCATGACAGATACTTGATGATCCAAAATCTCCTCATACTTGAAGCCCTTAGTTCCCATGGTTCACATTTAAACCATATTGAGGAGGAAATGCGGCGTGTTATTTGAGCAAATCTAACATAACTAATATGTGTTCCACAAAAATTACCCAGTTCTATACTGATATAAAATACCAGCTGTGATTTCACTTGGACTTAAAGAAATAAGTTAGACATTAAGCATAGTGGGGCTAAATATGTTAACAACTCCAAAATACCTGTTTAACAGTTATTGTGCATACACATACATACATATACTCACAGGTAATAATCCCTAACAGGGGTTACATACATACATGAAATAATTTATATCTTATAAATTTGTGTCTTCAAGAGGAGAATAAAGTTTCCTAACTTTTCTTTTCTTTGCAATAAAAAAATAACATGAAAAAATACTTACTCTTCATTCTCATAAACTACGTAACATTTTGACTTAATCCTATCTATCCAAAATCCATCTTCAGAAATTCTGCCTGTTCTTTGAAGCAAGTTCTTTAACTGCAATAATGTGAAAGGTCTAACCAAGTTAGTAATATATAACACACAAGATTGCTCATTTCTTGAAGGACTTAGTGGTCGAGAAACATCTTCAAGGGTATCTGCTACAATTGAGATTTTACGATTTGAATGAGATACTTCTTTAGATTTGTTTATTTCATTCATTCGGTTTGCTTCAACATTTTCAGAGTTATCAATTATAATTTTAGGAAGTACTGGTCTTTCAATTTTTTCAGCTGAATAATGTTTATGTACTTTTTTTTCCTCAATTACTTCCTCAAACTCTGTTGGTTTGACATCAGGCATAATTTCATTTAGTATATCAGTAGATATTGTTATGGATTTCTGAGTATTTAATTTACCTCTTGAGCCCCATTTGCGTTTTCTATTTATTACAATAGGAGCTGATTGACCATTAGGTATGTTCTCTTTAGGTTCAGATTGAGCACTTACTGAATCATGACTGTTATTAATCTCACTTGTCTCAGCTTCATTTACTGCAACCTTAGCATTTTCAACAATTTCATTTTTGTCATCAGCTATTTTACTTTCTTCTTCTTTACCATTGTCATTTATATTATCTTCCCTGTTATCAGTATTTGTCTTACTCTCTTCTTGATTATCATCTGTTTTACTTTCTATATCATCGACAATTGTTTTGTCTGTTTGGCTTTCATCATTTTCGTCTGTGCAATTATTTTTATCTTCAATTTGGTGGCTTTCATCTGTTCTCGTATCAGGAGACTTCTCCTGGCATGTTTTATCGTCTACAACATTATTTTCATTAGTAGCATTAGAACCCTTACCCTCGCAGACCTTGGCTTCCACAGTGCTATCAGCTACTTCTTCTTCAACAATACTTACCTGTTCTTCTTGAAATCTACGAGACCTTCGAGTGCGAACGCCAGTCTTTGGGGCAGGGGCTGGTGATGCTACTTTTCTTCTTCTTCTCTCAGACCGCTTATACTCTCGCGGATTATCTTCTTTGTCAGAAGAAGCCTGTGTCGATTCCTTTTCTGTATCATCTTTTGTCATTTTCACGTTTCTGCTAATGAAATTGAAAATGCGATGCGGTAAAATAATTTACTTTTTGGCGAGAGCGAGGTTGCTTTTCTTTTTTTTCGTTATTCATAGCATAGAGTAGCAGAAGCATAAAGTAGGGTAGATAGAATTGTTATACCCTGTGTTGCCATTGTAAACTTTTTAACCCAACTAACTAATGCCGTGTTTACATTTATCCAAGTACCAATCCTATTTTTATTGTAAAAAAATCTCATGAGATGGCGCTTTACGTCATATTATGTCCAACTTTGATGATGAAATTGATGAAGTACAACTCAAGACTCAAAATGTCTCGAAAAATTACGTATTATGTCGTTATGCTATATTAATAAAATGAATCCAACAACTATTAAAACAACCAAAACCTTATAATGATTTGCTTTGCCTAACAACTTGTTTAGTCAGTTAACCTGATTGGCCACTTTTGACACATTAGAGCTAGTGTTTAAGACATCTGTTGCATTTTAGTGAAACTTGGTGAACAGTCATATTGAAAGCCCCTCATTGGTCTATAATGTTATTCAAAAGAAACATCAACATCGATTACGCTATTCAAAAAGTTTCCGATACCCTTTTGCTAAACTTCAGACGAACTTTAAAACTGTTTACTTGGATAATGTACACCCGGCATAACATTTAATTAGTTATTATTTGTTTATCAATTCGTGATGCTGATGACACTTGTTTTTAATTTGGAATAATATTTAAATGACTCATGATACCTACTCACTTGTCCTATGAAAAATCATAAGAATATGTTGTTCAAACACGATTCTACGATAGCTCGCGGCGCGCCTGATCTTTTGAGGCTCCACTTTAACGACAATTTTGAGTGAAAAATGTTTGGTCTTTGAGTATCCTTTCAAAATATTTCTTTGAGAACGTATAGTGAGTAGTACCGTCTTTACCATAAGGTCACACGGGGCCCATGACCAGCGCCCCTAATCTCAGGGGGACCCCGAAGGACTGACAATTTCTCTTACATATTTATTCTCAGATCATTTTTGTCAGAAATTGCTACAAGAATATTCCTTAACCTAATGGTTACCAATTGGCCTAGACCTCGCTTTTATAATATACCCTTTTTATATTATAAATCGATAAAGGACATCAAACTAAACAACTTTGCCCATGGAATATGGTAATTTTCAAAAAACAATAATAATTAAAAATTGTCGTACCTAGTTCAAACTGAGAATGTATAGAATGAGATTCTTGGCTTCAGTGAAAATAAGAAATAAAAAAAAAACATTTGATCTATGCTTTTCGCTCTGTAAACAAAAATATTACTTCTTTCGGTATTTTCCAGTTCAATTGCTCGCTTACCGGTTTATTTTCATGATATTATTTTTCAACAACGATAGGGAAGAGCGGTCAACAATGTCACAAGAACGACTAAATAATTTGGCAATTATGTGCATACAAAGTGTTCTCCTTCCAAAAAATTAATTTAAGGATATGATAGAAGAATTTGCTTAACAGAATTCGCTCCTGCCTAACCTATGCGGCGCCTACACCTGCAGAGGGTCCAGAACACGGTGCTCCGCCAATTGGCCTAGACCTCGCTTTTAAAACATACCCTTTTTATACTTTAAATCGATTAAGGTCATAAAACTAAACAACTTTGCCTATGCAATGCATATCTAAAATATTGTAATTTTAAAAATAATATACGCTTTAATAAAAATAAAACATCTGGTCAAATCACAAGATGTTTCTTTTTTATTTCAGCTGAGGCTAAGAACTTTCTCAGTTTGATCTAGGAACGACACTTTTTATTTATTAATTATTTTCAAAATTACAATATTTTAGATATGCATTCCATAGGCAAAATTGTTTAGTTTTATGTCTTTAATCGATTTAAAATATAAAAAGGGTATGTTTTAAAAACGAGGTCGAGGCCAATTGGCCTAGACCTCGCTTTTATAACATACCCTTTTTATATTATAAATCGATAAAGGACATCAAACTAAACAACTTTGCCCATGGAATGCCTATCTAAAATATTGTAATTTTCAAAAAAAAATGATAATTAAAAATTGTCGTACCTAGTTCAAACTGAGAATGTATAGAACTAGATTCTTTGCTTCAGTGAAAATAAGAAATAAAAAAAAACATTTGATCTATGGTGTAAACAAAAACATAACCTCTTTCGGTATTTTCCAGTTCAATCGCTCGCTTACCGGTTTATTTTCATGATATTATTTTTCAACGACGATCAATACAACTGGAAAATACAGAAAGAAGTTATATTTTTGTTTACAGAGCGAAAAGCATATATCAAATGTTTTTTTTTTATTTTTTATTTTCACTGAAGCAAGGAATCTCATTGTATACATTCTCAGTTTGAACTAGGTACGACAATTTTTAATTATTATTATATTTTGAAAATTACAATATTTTAGATAGGCATTCCATGGGCAAAGTTGTTTAGTTTGATGTCCTTTATCGATTTATAATATAAAAAGGGTATGTTATAAAAGCGAGGTCTAGGCCAATTGGTGAATGCCGGGCGGTACGAAGCACAATCCACCGGGATCTCCGGACCGAGACCGTGGAGGAGTTCGTGGTGAGGTAGGGCCTTCGTTTGTAGCTTTCGTTCAAAAGTGTTTCTATGGTAGCATTACCGACTGGAGGTGGAAAATCTTTCCAGCACTTGTACGCTGCAAATCTAATAGTGTCTCGTAGCGCTGCAGAACGATGGGTGTCGTCACGGCGGCAGAATAGGCATGATGACAACAAGTAAATTTCATTGAAATAATTTGTGTGTATATTATTACAAATATCCCTATTCTAAGACTCTGATTCTTTTCATGATTAAAAGCAAGATGAATATTATAATCGACAAAATAAAATCGCTAAATACGGCAATCCGCCATGAAATGTTGAACGCCAATCAGAGCGCATGACGTCATGTTAGAGTTCTTTGTCTTTGTTTACATTTGAATTACTTAAGATAATACACACTCGTTCGCTTTTTTAATTAAATACGCCGTTATTAACTTCAATTTCTTTTGTGTAAATTGATTGCGCTAAATTCAGTTATTTCCATAACATCCATAAGGATTTACAAAGGCTTCCAGCGCAAATTTACCAAGAATCGACTTGATAATGCTAGGAACGTTTCTGGCATCAAACAAAGATTTCTGTTCAGCAGAATTTAGAAATGTTAAAACTTCCATGTAAGTATTGTGTATTATACAGTTAATTATTAAAACCTATTTATTTTATTAAAACCATAAAAATAAATAGCTATTGTACATATTTCAGTATAACATTCAATATTATAATTTGAGGTTATGTTTATGTTAAATATTTCTTTTTGCAATGAGAGGTTTTCTTTTTGAGAAATAAAAAAACAACATAGTTTCCTAGAGCTCTGTAGATGGCGTTGATGTAACTACGTTACCCTTTGACTATAAACACTATAGACAGAGTCATAATACAACGGGAGCGTAGCTCTTTTTGAAAGCAATATTTTTCCCTGTAATGTTGCGATCACTAGAAAACAATTACCCCAAAATACTATAATCACCATTCTAAAAGCTACTTTTTAAATAATAATAATAGTAATAAATAATATATATAGTTTATTAGTCACAACTGGTTGATTAGAATTTTGTGATCAAACTCGATTCAAAACGAAAAAAAATAAAAGATTGCCTAACATCTTTATTAATAGTTCATGTAGCATCCAATAAAATTGCAAGATTGCAAACTTGGATTGGATCTAGTCAGTGTCCCTACGTGGTTATTGTAAACACGACTCGGATGTTGTTTTGTATATTCTGTGGTTGTGTCCTGACCTGTCACATTGATTGAATTGTAGTGAAGTAAATGAAATAGCCGATATTTCTCACTGGGTTATGTACTTTTACTTTTGAAAATGGTGCATATATGTATTTAAAAGGTTTGAAATCTCGTCGAATTTATTAGGTGAGCAATAGATAGTAAATATTATCACTAATAAGCAAGCATATTTAATATTGAAAACGTAATCACGAAGTGTATTGTCTTTTTTGTTTCAGGCACCATGGCCCTAATAATCTTTTGTGGAGCATTGTATTATATACGAGCTATTGTTTGTACACGATGAAGCTATTTCAAGTTCCAGTGTGCAAAGGATGCATACATCAGTAAGTAACAATGGGAAACCAAAATAGTTGTTGTTGTTACAGAAGTCCGTCACCTGTAAGGAAGAAGGACATTGTAAAGCTAGACGAGTATTTGCCAGAGGGCGAAGTTGGTGCTCACAATATCCAACACATCAGTGAACGTGAACCTGATGATGGAGATATTGACCCATCAGTGGATCCCATTGCAGGGACTATATTTATGGAAAGATCTAAAGCTTCCATAGAGAATGGTATGACAAGAAAAAGAAGTCAACATCAGATTGCTGAAAATAAACTAAAGAAAAGCAGTTCCTGTTCAACTATATATTTAGATGATAGTACAGTCTCACAACCAAATCTTAAAAATACAGTGAAGTGTGTTGCCCTGGCTATTTACTATCATATTAAAAATAGAACTTCAGAGAGAAGACTGGATATATTTGACGAAAAGTTACACCCTCTGAGTAAAGATGGTGTGTGCGATGAGTATGATAAATATAATCCTGAACACAAGCAAATATACAAATTTGTAAGAACATTGTTCAATGCTGCCCAACTAACAGCAGAATGTGCAATAATTACCTTGGTATATTTGGAGCGGCTTCTGATCTGTGCTGAGTTGGACATAGCTCCTTCAAATTGGAAAAGAATTGTGTTAGGAGCTATTTTGCTAGCCAGCAAGGTGTGGGATGACCAAGCTGTGTGGAATGTTGATTACTGCCAAATTTTGAAAGATATAACTGTGGAAGACATGAATGAGCTAGAGAGACAGTTCTTGGAAATGCTGCAATTCAATATTAATGTTCCTTCGAGTGTGTATGCCAAGTATTACTTTGATTTGCGCACACTTGCTGAGGCAAATGACCTTGCATTCCCTAGTGAGCCTCTGAGCAAAGAAAGAGCACAAAAACTAGAGGCCATGTCTCGTGTTATGGAGGACAAAATATCAGCTGAGATTCTCAAAAATGGTATTAAGAAGTGGTCGAGCTTGGATAATGTCAATTCCGGAGCTGGAGTGAGACGGAGTGTGGCCATATTATCTTAGTTTTATTTTAGTCACAAGTCAATTTTATCCAAAAGACAGTTTAGTATATTTTGTTTATAATGAAACAATTTAATCATTAAATAGTTTACTGACAAGCTTGTGTTGATCTAGGATTTTATTATACTTGTAGAGTTTTGAATAACTTAAAAATTCCATTGAGTCAGTAATAATATTGGTAGCAACTATGTAAGAATTGCTTCCACTAATCTAAAGTTGTTATAATTTGCTAGCACTTTTTTGTATATTCTTGTAGTAAGAGAAGATACTTTGCTTCCACAATATAAATATGTTATTCACATTAAATTGATTGAAAGAAAAGATAAAATGATTTTTTTTACTGATGAAAATGTGATTGATGTATAAATGTGTTAATTTGCTTTTTGTAGTGTTGGTAGTAACTACCAAGCCAAACTATTATTTTGTATATTAATGTATTATTTAGGCATTACCCCTATGCATGGGAATGCCTTCTAAATGTAATTGTATAACCTATCAATGCTGTAAATGTGAACTTTAATTCCTATAAAATGCAATTAATTTTTCAATATTTGTAATTTCATTTATACAATTGTAATATTAATGTACTTAAGTGGGAATAAACATTTTATATGACACTTTTAATTCCTATTTTATTTATATCCACAAGGCTTAACCATTACTTTGAGCACTAACAATTAATTCTGTCTTCCTCATTATTATCTTTTCTCCTTTAGACCAAAGATTTGCCAAAAAAGGTATAATATTGGAATAAGCATTAGTATTTAAAATTCACCCAGATATCCTGGATCTCATTTCCTATTTAGGAGTCCTAAGCTTCAGATTTCTGTACGGCATTCATACCAGATACCAGACCATCAAGTCATTTATTGCATTAGTGAAGTATATTGCTCCTACTTCAGTCAGAATACCACCATTAGAAAGAGGTTAGTTTTGTTGTTGAAATGCAGTCCTGAATACCGATTTTGTAAATTATAGCATAACATTGAAAGTAAACTAAATTACTCACTAAGGACTATCTTATCCCACCCAACTTTGCTCTGCGGATTTTATAATGTTTTATAATTCTTATATATGAACTGTTTCCAACTTATTGCTGGTTTCTTGAACCAGAAGGTAGATTACAGTAGGCTGTAGCTGTGAGACTGGTCATCCCAGGAAGATATTCTTGCTTGTTCATTATAAATGCGGCTGTTGTTGGGACATGTAGTCTTCAAAATGACAACGATTAACAAATAACTGCAGTTTAGTCAAATGGTTAAACGTTGCGTTCACCTATTGACTGTCAGAAGTTAGGTCTTTTATTGAGAGCGGGCAATCTAGGCACTCAATTAATTTCGTGATTAAACCATTGCCTGACTGACGAGTAAGAAGAGGTACGGATGAAATGATATAGTTGGCGTTTAGAAGTGTCGATCGCCAGGTCCACAACTTCGCCTCACATATCAATTATTTGTCTCAAATACTTTGTTTTACGTGATCAGATCGCGTGATACTCACTTTATAGTATCCAAATGCAGTTTTTACTTTAAACTAGAGTACAACTTTTGTATGGCTCTATGGGAAGAGCACTATTGGAGATACTAAGAGGCATTGATTCTATTCTCTGTGTCTTTTATATCGCAAAATGATAGTTAATCATGGCCCACAGAGCCTTATATTTGTTATTATCACATGTCATGTGACTGTGTATTTCTACATAACGGCGGAATGCCATTAATGACGTGATTATATTATCCTGTCTAAGCAAAAAAGTTGGCTTTCTGAATACCAAGTAAAGTAATCTTCACTTGGTATTCAAAGACGTGTCTTCTAAGAAGAATTACTCCTTCCATCCCTTTTAGTAGGAAATAATGAGAGTATTATTGAACCAAGAGATATTTGCAAGGACCATACGGATCGATGATGGATTTCTGCTTATCACAGTATTATGATTTATGATCATTGACCATCGGCCAAACCAATAAAAGTCCACTATAAAATACAAACCACCTCCAAAGAGCTCCACAACCACCGTCTTGCGCTGCCTTTATCCACTACCACTGACTTCTCGCAGTGTCTGATGTGAGGCTGACACTTGCACCTTTGAGTTTCATTATTTATAGGTTTAACTGCAATATGCCCTCAGCCTGGCACTGCGCTACTAATTGCCTTTAAAGTTTTGCAAATCATTAGTTATTATCCCAGTTCTTGTAATTTATGATTTGTATTTGTATTTATATTGAATTGTGCTCAAAAAGGCTGGCGTCCGAAGTATGAAGAATAAAAGAGCATGTATGAGAAAAGATTGATGGATGTAAACGAAGCTAGAGAGGTTTGTCAGGATCGTACGAAGTGGCGATCAATAGTCTCTGCCTACCCCAATGGGAACTAATGGCGTGAGTATATGTATGTATGTATTTAAGAACCTACTGAAAGTGACCTTCACTTAAGTTGTAGGTCTATCTTATCAAAGGCCAATTTACATACACTGCTTTGTGCGATATGAAGTTATCACCCCAGAAGCCTTAATTCTGCTTTTAGTTGGCCTTGCTCTAAAGTTTCAGGATGGAGTAATGGTACAGCATAGGTGGTGCAATATCTGAAGATATTAAGACTTGACAACCTCTTATTTCATTGATATGCCATATTAAATACCTCGAAACTATTTAGTGGGGTCTTAGAGCCTGGCAAAACTTAATGACGAACTCCTTATATCAGGTTTGCCAACCTGTATGCTCAAAGACTTATTTTAGTTGGCAATAAAACTTCAAGTTTTAGAGTTTTACGGTCTAAACAAATCTTGCAAAAGACCTACAGAAAAGTACATACCTACATATGAATACCCACGGCTATATATTGAGTATAAAAACTAGTGAACGGGTATCTCGCAATTACCATTAATCACAAAGCTTCTGCAGTAATTTTAGATGACATATGTAGGCGAAAAATTATAAAACGTATAAACACTTAATTCATTTACTATCTACAACAAAACAATTGCTTATTAAAACTATGCTAACGGCTTCAAGTCCTTTAAGAAATTACTATAGTTCTCAAAGATATCTACAATTTCATTCTTGTTGTTGGTGTTGTCGTCATATACGGGTCCTACTGACCAAAGCATTTCTAGATCATACACTTTCCTCACTTTTTCCGAAAAGATATGCAGAGCGATGTTTCCTGAAACAGAAAATACTTATATTATTAACCCATTCCGACCATCCTACCAATTGGGAACCCATTTTTTTTCTTAAGTATTATCCTTAAGTTCTTCAATTTGTATAAATATAAATCACAATATCGTAAAACCAAATTCTTTGATGAATGAACCGTGTTTAAAAATTAAATAAAGTTTAGACAAAATGTAAAAGGGCTTTAATAATTATTTTCCACGTTCAATGTTATCATTAAGTTTTAGGATACGTTGTATATATGCATTTCTATTAGCAATTTTTCCATGTCGATGCGCTGTTCCATCCATTTCTTATCATGCAGGAGACTAAGGGTACTGGGGCTTCTTAAGTGATTGGTGGGTGATGCACTTGGAGTTTCATTATCTTGATTTGACTTTACTATCTAAAATCAAACTTATTATGCATGAGTTATGTTCGCAAATGTTTTTTTAGCTATTATGTGGAAAGAACCGTGATATTTCAGTGCGAGAACCACAGCTTCTCATGCAGAAGACTTAAGTTTGAATCCTGAGTCAGGCCGACACAGACAAATTGGTGTAGGCCCAACCTGGGATGTGAACCCACGCCTATCTGAATTATAGTGGGTGTTCTACCACTGAGCTGTCACGGTTGTTGTATTTGTGATCAATTTATGAAGAAAGTAAAATAATGGATGACGGGTCTACCACATTTCCCAAATATCAGTTAAAAAGCCTCAAAGTCCCAAGTCGAATTTTACGATACCTACACTATTGAATGGGTTAGTGTTAAGTGCTCTATTTTTTTTAGAAATTGGACATCTGAACAACTCTATTAAATAAAACATAAACATAACATAAACGTTCACGCCGTTTATCCCCGAAGGGGTTGGCAGAGGTACCAATACTTCTGAACTCACATGGCAGCGCCATCTAGTGTCCAGAGAAGGTACCCACGTTTTGCTTAGACAGTGTACTTACGTGATAGGGGGCAGGCCTATCGCCGTTTTGTACGAATACACTGTCACATGACTAAGTACAACTCAGCCATGTGGGTTTCCTTACGATGTTTTCCCTCACCGTTAACAACCATGATAAATTAACCACACATATGACTTTAGAAAAGACAAATTGGTGTAGGCCCGACCCAGGATTGGAACTCACGCCCTTCTATTTTCGGGCGGGTGTTCTACCCACTGGACTATAATGTTGTTTATCGTCTATTAAATAAAAATACCCACCTAAATCTAAAGCCAACCATTCATCTGAATCCTTGCCCTCTATTCTTGGTAAATAGTCATTTTTACCAGATTTCTTCTTATAAACTTTCCTAACAAATTCAGCTATCGCATTCAAATGACGTTTGCTTTTCCCGCTGACAACGCAGATATGGTCCACATAGTTAATTGATTTTGGTACAATTGCTACAAAAATATCCTTACAATTTTCTCTTCGTAGCAAATTAACTAAATCTTCGATGTCATAAACACCAGTCTTGCCTCCTGTAATCACGAAGAAAAATGGTTCACTCAAAGTTATAAGATATGTAAGTACAAAAGGTCATTGAATCATTTACCTAATTGGGGTCATAAATGAAGGGTTTTTTTAGCATTTCTTGCTACATCAGTTTCATTTTCAAAATGCAATAATTTCATAGATTATTCAGTTTAAAAGATAGCTGTGTAGTGTCGGCTTAGAATAAGTACCCCATTTCTACCGGTGGGTGTACGTGAGAGGCGACTAACGGTATTGGGTCTTTGAAGGGATTTTTGGGCGATGCGGTTGGCGACCCATCACCAACACCCTTTATTTTACCATCTTTTCCCCACCCAACTTCCAAAAGTGGCTGAGGAATTCCTTATTCCGAAGCTCTGGCTACCCCTTCTAGGGATTTATAGCCGTGAGTATATGTATGTATGTATGTTTAAAAGATGAAAGAGCAAAAAGAAGCCATGGTACTGGTAATTACATTTTTAAGTGTGAGCATTCACAAACCCCATATACTAACACTTTCTAAAAGGCTGAGCTCAGCAGCGTATGCCGTGCGTAAGATCAGAGAAATAGCAGAAATAGAACACCTCGCATTGTTTATTTTATGTCATACAGTATTTTATCGTGAGGAAACCCACATGGCTGAGTTGTACTTAGTCATGTGACAGTGTATTTGTACATAACGGCGATAGGCCTGCCCTCTATCACGTGAGTACACTGTCCATGCAAAACGTGGGTACTCTGAACACCAGGTGACAAAGTCACGTGATGTTCAGAAGTATTAGTACCTTTGCCAACCCCTTCGGGGATATTCGGCGTGAACGTTTATGTTATTATGTTTATGTCAATTTAGTAAAGTTAGTGATAGGCATACTGCTAACACTCAAAATATGGAAAAACTTAACATACGGAAGTGGAGACTTAATGAAGTAAGTTATGGTATGTATCCCTCCAAATGTTCAAGAAACTTCCTTCAGACATATTGGAATTGCCTGTGGCATCTTTTACAAGGCTATTAATGCAATGCTTTTAAAGAAAACTTACTACAGTGTTCAAGATTTTTTAAACAAAAGGACCCAATGTGCATGACTGTGAACGAGTCCGTAAAGCTATAAATTTTCCCTCGTTATTCCCAGGAATAATTGTCTGGTGAGGATTTTTCTTCTCACTTTATGTGATTGGTTTTTTGTGATGGACAATTTAGTGAAATTATGTCAAACTAGCATTTGATTTGTTAGCATAGAAAATCTTTTATAAATTAAAAATAAAAAAAATGTACAAATCACATTTGTACAATTTCACAATACACACAATGTAGGAGTTTCTTTGTTGCTTCTTCTCTTTACGAACACCTTCCGAAGCAACGGATTAATCAATAAATTTAAAATATTGACAATCGGAAAATATTATCTATTATTCAATTTTGAAAAATAAACTTTATGACTTTTATTTAACTTTTTGACCAAAATTTGATATTCTAAAATATCTTATGAGTATTTTAAATATGTGATTCATTCCAAGTTGGAAGATTGAGAAAATAAGCACAGTCAGAACTTCGCCTGTTATTAAAACAATAAAGTGCAAATATGAACCGCACCTAAAATGGTAGCTGTTGGCATTGCAGATGGGGTTTGTCAAAACTGCTACAAAGAGGTTAATAAACAAAAACTCAGACTCAAGCTCACAGAAAAAGATGGTGTATCTCCTTAATGCTCACCTAAAAATACAGAGATGCATTATTTAAAAAAGGTACAAACAAAAAAGTGGTCAGCAAATCCTGTTTTTGAACAAAAACAATATTCCAATGAGGAAGAGAATTAAAAAAAAAACAATACTAAAAGTTGCAGTACACAATAGTGATTATTAACAGACACATTAGTAATTAGCTTATTGTAGTAAGCAAGCTTAATAAGCTTATATTTTGGTAAGGTCCTCATCCTGCATGATTAATTGTCTGGTATGTGGTTAGGTGCATTTTTGTGAAGAAGGCATACATGACAACCAATGCAACTGGCCATCAAGATATGTTGATCAAGGTGATAAATAAGGTTTGCACCATGATAAAGTACATACATATACTCACAGCTATAAATCCCTTAACGGGGTAGCCAGAGCTTTGGAATGAGAAATTCCTCAGCCACGTTTGGAAGTTGAGTGGGGAAAAGATGGTAAAATAAAGGTTGTTAGTGATGGGTCTCCAACCACATCGCCCAAAAATCACTTAAAAAGCCCCTATACCCTTAGTTGCCTCTTACGATCACCCAAGGGTAGAAATGGGGTAGTGTTATTCTAAGCCGACACTATACGGCAAAGCCAAACTATAAATATAAAACTCATGGGTATGGTTAATTTGTTATGGTTGTTAATGGTGAGGGAAAACATCATTAAGATAGCCACATGGCTAAGTTGTACCCCTGTAGTGTGTTAGAAGTATTTAATTTTTTGTTTAGTCTGTGTTTGAGATGTAAAATGAAGTTATAGAAATTCTCAATACAGTTATTTCTGGTCTTTCTTTCAATGTTCCCTTAAACAACATGTTCAGTCTAGATTTTTTAGATAATCTAATTGAAAACAATAACTTATTTTAGTATTTTCTTAACTGTTTAAAATTGTGTACCTTTTTGAAACTCTTTTGCAATTATTTTCGTTTTTTGTAATAAAGTTAAGACTTACTTTGTAGATTAATTCCATCAAATTCATCACTGATTATTGGGTACTTGTAGCTGTCTCCACTATATGTCTTGATTTCTTCATCAGTATTTTCTATAATTGGTGAGTTATCTTCTGTGATGATCTGATATTTTGTAGCTAATGCTGGAGAAGCAGCTGAGGTGTTACCAAGTGGGTTTGGAGGTTTTCGTGGAAACCTTCTAATTACACTATTGTGTATCTGTTTTACTGTAGCAGATGGTAATAACTTCTTATTTAACTGGCACAGACTCGTACATACAATGCTTTTCAACATACTTGAATAGATAAGAGTAGTTTTAGTTAGCAAGCGTTAGGGATGGGTTCCAGTGTAGAAAACAAATAAACAACTGGCTCATTTGTTACTAAATAACATTAACTTATACTGACTATCTCATCTTTAATTGAAATTTATTTGTTTGTTACTGCCAATTATAAAGGCAGAAAAGGAAGCCTTCTTTAATTATAACAATCTTTTAGTTTGACCTTTCGTTCGAGGACTTTGAGGTTAGAAATTAAATTAGGAATAAAAAAATAAAGTTTCTTCTGTTTTCCGTTTTTGGCAAACTGTTTTGTAAACGCCAACATGGCCTATAACGCCAAGACGAGCCAAGCCTTTTCTCGAAGCGCTTCGTCGTTTTCTTGGATTATGCTAGATTAACAAAATTTTCGGGATATATTGTCAATAGCGGACCTTATTGAACATATAAAATAAAGTTTTAATTACATTAGCTTTTATACTTAACCTTTTCAGCGCCAAAGTCTGATATATTAGACATTTAAGTTTCGTGCCCTCGCCGCCAAAGTCTGATATATCAGACAAATAAATCTTACCAATTTAACTCAATTTTTTCTTATCGTTATAGTACCTGACGACATATGCATAAAATTTTCAGACAGTTTATACTTTAGTTAATCAAAAAATAACAATTTCACAATGTATTATAATGTTATTTTAATAATAAATTATTAAAAACAAAACCGTGTTTATTAGTTAAATCCGACTCTTTTTTTATTTGAACCCTCAGCGCCAATGTCTGATATATCAGACATTAGTGATGTTACACCCACCAAAAACATTTTAAATGTAAAAAATGTTAGCCAAGCAAATACAATACAAAAATTTATAATATGTTAACTAAAAGACTTCGCAGACAAAAGGATTGATATCTGAATGGTTGCCAAGCACTGCAGATAATCCTGAAATACAAAGTAGATACAAGTTAAATTAAAGTTTTGATTTAATTTGGCTCGTTTCCACATACGAGTTATCATGATAATCAACTTATCTGCTAGGTACATTTTAATTTGATTTTGTGGTGAAAACTAGCCAAATTAAATCAAAACTTTAATTTAATTTGTTATCTACTTTGTGTTTCAGGATTATCTGCAGTGCTTGGCAACCATTCAGATATCAATCCTTTTGTCTGCGAAGTCTTTTAGTTAACATATTATAAATTTTTGTATTGTATTTGCTTGGCTAACATTTTTTACATTTAAAATGTTTTTGGTGGGATATCATTACTTTTTGTTAAGAAATAAGTTGGTATTTATTTTTTTGCGTTTGATGTTATTTTTTTAAACAATGATCTTCACCGTCTTGGATATTAGAAATATTTAGACGCATTGAACATTCAGTATCTGTAACTTTTTTTACTCGTTTTCTGTTTATGTTTAAATGCGGCAAGTCAGGGCGGTATATTGTTCGAAGGCGATTATATTCTATTATGGAGCTTTCTTTTGCCTTAATTTGACTGGGATCGAGGTTAATGAGATGTACTCCGTCGAGTGTTTTAACTCTAGAGAGCGCAACATAAGCCTGTCCTCTGCTAAATATCGAAAAGCCTATGTCGAGAAGAGCGCTGTCCAGACTAAATCCTTGTGATTTGTGAATAGTGATTGCATAAGCTATGCAAATTGGAAATTGTTCCCGGTGAACGAATGCATTATATCTGAAACTTTTATCTTTATACTTTCTAGCTCATATATTAAATGACTACATTTTATTCTGATTTTACGTGCAGAATTATTTCTATCGACATCCCAATGAATTTTTTCTATCACTCCTATTGACCCATTTACTAGACCTTTACTCACATCAATATTTCTGCGTAACATTACCCGTGCACCTATTTTTATTGTAATAACATTTTCTGAACCAGCTTTTAATGATGAATCATCCTCGTTCTTTTTTAGAATTTCCTTCGCTCGCTTGTTTACAAACCGAGGACAGCCTATTTAAGCAACCGTGATAGCCCAGTGGGTAGAACACTCGGTTATCGTGCAAACGACTAGTGTTCAAATCCTGGGTCGGGCCTACACTAATTTGTCTTTTCTAAAGACATATGTGTGGTTAATTTATCATGGTTGTTAACGGTGAGGGAAAACATCGTGAGGAAACCCACATGGCTGAGTTGCACTTAGTCATGTGACAGTGTATTCGTACAAAACGGCGATAGGCCTGCCCCCTATCACGTGAGTACACTGTCCATGCAAAACGTGGGTACTCTGAACACCAGGTGACAAAGTCACGTGATGTTTAGAAGTATTAGTACCTCTGCCAACCCCTTCGGGGATTTTCGGCGTGAACGTTTACGTTATGTTATGCTTACTATCTATCTACTATTTTAATGAAACAAATCAATGAATTTGGCAAAAGAAACAAACCTACAAACAACCCAATCTAAAAACAATCAGCAAGAAAAAAAGCAGAATTTACAACACCGTTAACAGCTGTAACTCATACGACGTCGAAGCATAAAACTCAACCTTATAGGCGGGATTTCGCTAGACAACCGAACAGCATGGGGTCGCTCGCTCGTATGAGCGCGGCTGGCGCTGGCGCTCGCTTTGGCCGTCATGCCCCGCCCCTGCCCCTCACCCCGCGCGTCTTGCCCACTATATGATTTCTATACAAAATGTTCTTGTGAGGGAAATATTGAAAAATCTTAAAAAATCTCCGTTTTCAGCTTTTTTCCTTTGTTAATATTTGATCACCGACCTGTATGCCGAATTTCAACTTCCTGGGATATCTGGAAGTGGGTTAGCTTTTTGATCTATATGTCAGTGAGTCACTAAAAAAATCGCGATTTTTGGACGTTTATATCTTAATAACCCTTTGTTATGTATTTATGGAAATTGGGCTACTAGTTTGTATTCTTGATATCAACAAATGAGCCAAATTTGGTTGGTTTATGTTGATAATATTTTGAGTTATGATGGTGTAAAAAGTCGCTCCAAATGGTTCGTGTAATATACACACGGTGCGCGCTCGCCGCCTTGGCTTGGCTTGACGCACTGCCGTGCGTCTTGATTACAATGTTACTGCCAAAGCCAGAAATCTGGTACTCTAAAAAGAAACGTCTAAAAATGTCAAAATTATACAGGTTTTTGTTTTGGGCATAGAAAATTTTAGTGTGACGTTATTTTACCACAGAGAAATTAATATATTTTCAAATTATGTTTTGTATCGAATCCAGTAAATTTCATGGTATGTCACAACACTATAGCGACACGATCATGCATCAGTCTCGTACGCCAACGTCTGATATATCAGACACGGAAGTGACGTCAGAGGCGATAGATATTTCTAGAACTATCTTTTTGTGCTGTACAATGAGGGTAGGAGATATCGATAAATTATGGAAGTACCCTGCAAAATCATGTTATTTACTGGGTTATCATCTTTGCGTTGCTAAGTTGAGTTATTATTATTGTAAATTAATATTTATTGAAATATGACCAATGCAGAGGAGTTGATAAGGATTTTAGAAGGAACTGATGATGTTGAATTTGAAAGTGATGAAGTGTTCATACATAATCAACAGGTAAGTTATTAAAAATTATAATACAATATAGTGTTTTCAATCTCAATCTAGTGTAGTTACTCTGCTCTGATACTATATAGTGTTTGTAAATTTTTTTTATAGGAATATTGAAATTAATACCTAGGTATAAAGATGTATTAACTTTAGAAAAAAAAACTTACTACCTATCAAATTTATTTTTATTTTTTATTTCGTGTTACTAAAAATATAAGAATTTTGTGAGTAATTTACAACTATTGTTTTAGGGAGAAGATGACGAATTTAATTGGTTGGCAGGAGCACCGCCGTCTCCAGTTATCGATAATATCGATATTATCGATAACTGATCGATAGTTATCGACAATATCGACCAACACTAGTAAATCAACCGCGTTTATTGCCGTGGCGTGTGATGAACGTTTTTGACTAAAACTCTTGGCATGGAAAGGGTTAAGATTTTATTTATATCTAAAAAACGCTGATTTCGTCACTAACGTCCTAGAAAGCTGGAATTTTGTATGTAAGTCTGTATTAGCACACAAACAACAAAAAATATATATAAAACTTGTAACTTTCATCCCCCATCCCCCAAGAAATGAAATCCCACCAAAAACATTTTCGTGTAAAATGTTGCCAAGACGAGCCCATATGACTCGCACCGTCAAAAAGTTATCAGATCTCATGTAGAGCCAAGCTTCTAACACTACACGCCTTAACTCTACAAGGCCTAACTTCACAAACTCTACACCTTAGTCAAAATATGTGGCTTGGCCGTTCGTTACTACACGAACTATTGTATAACACAAAAGTAATGATCAGTGAATAAATTTTTCACCTCACGCCGATGTGAATGTAGCGAAATGGCCAAGCTCCTATTTTCAATGCTTTATGTAAGAAATGAATAAATAAACTACTATTACAGCCTTTTCGGATACTTTACTACTTATTTCATTTCGACATTTTACTTTCTCTCGTAACTTTATTTTTACCTTCAGAATGTGTTTTACGAAACCAATGCTATCAATGTGTGTTTGGTGAAGATTGTCACACTTGCTGTGTAGTGTCAGCTTAGAATAGCACTACCCCATTTCTTCCGGTGGGTGTACGTAAGAGGCGACTAACGGTATTGGGGCTTTTTAAAGGATTTTTGGTTGCCATCTTTTCCCCACGCAACTTCCAAAAGTGGCTGAGGATTTCTAATTAAAGTATATGTATGTATGTATGTATCACACTTCGTTAACAGTATAAAGTACTCCAAGAAGGGCGCTTGCTGTCATTCCGGCAGTTACAAAGGCGTATACTCTTATACCAGTTCATTCAACCAAGCCCAAGCCTATGATAACATATATATATATATATATATCAGCTTACAATTTCTTTTTCAGCAGGTGTCCAAAGAGGCGACAATAGGCTTACGACCGATTTCTAAATTGAGTATTCCAGCTGAGAACAACTTAAGTATCGTTCTGTCGCATTGAAATCTTAACACCTGAATGAGACAAAACAATATTTAAGTCATTCTCAGCTTGAATAATCAATTCAGAAATCGGGCGTTAGGGCTTTATATGTGATTGTTGGGCGATGTGGCTCTCCTCAGAGATCCCCTTTAGGAATTATCCTTTATTTTACAATTTATCCAAAACTAAACTACGCCTTCTCCTATCACGTAAGTACACTATCCAAGCAAAATGTGGGTACTCTGTACATCAGGCGTCAATGTACCTCTGCCAACTCTTTCGGGTATATACGGCGTGAAAGTTTGAGTTTGAGAATATTAATTATTTCTTCTAAATAGATTGATAATATATGATTATTCTTACAAACATTCTGTATTCCTATTAGCGATGAAAATCGTAAGTATGTCAAAGTTTTTATATCTCATGCAATGCCTTATCTTATCACGATGCGGGTGTGTTGTGTTATCAGATATATTCTTCTACGGACATACTCATTCAAGTATTAGTTGTTTGAACACAATGTCTCAATAAATAATGCGAGCTCGTTTGAAAATGTTCAGTGAAAATGGGAGTTTGTGAAATTGATTGTGAAGTGCCTGATGAAGTGGTGGGTTTCAAACTTCCAACATGGCAAATACTATTCCTACATCGTGCAGTACCCTCATGCGCTGGTCTTGTTTTGTATTTAACATTAATGTGTTATGATATAGCACTTATTTACGATCATTTTGAATCTGGGTCTAATGGGTGAGTTAAGAAATGTCTTTAAATATAAACTTCATATTAGTTCATGGGTGTCTGAAAATTAAACAAAAATGTATATACAAAAAACTGATGAGCCTCCTCCGACTTCTCGCTATATTTCATATTTTCGACCCTCTGTTTATTTGATAAATATCATTCATTTAAGAATAATTTAAATATTGAAGATAAACCACATACGAAAATAAAACTATATAAGCAAACTTTTAAGTACCGAGGTTCTATTTCAGATGCATAAGTACCGACGTGAGGTCTGGTAGACCACCAGTGCTATATTAATTAAATTTTTCATTTTTTTTATATTATTGAAAAGTAAAAGTTACTATGTATTTTCTATATATTTAGTTATTATATAAATAAGACAATAGACAAAGGTTTAAACATACATTACTTATAATCAATAAATTATAAAGAAAATTTCAATTCTGTGGACGGAAAAAGAACTTTTACCTCATAAAGTCTTAAAAATCAATAATAAATGATTATTGTTTAAACTTAAGTTTTTTCTTGAAGTTTATTTACCAAATCAACAAATAACAAAAACTTATACATGTAGTCAACTGTTTTCATGTAAATCACATGGCACCAAATTGTAGGAACTATCAAAGTTTACAAACACTCTTTGCATACAGGTTTGCTGTACTGTTTCTTAAGAGCTTATTCCATTTGTCTGAATGAAGACGTCTGAAAGCCACAGAATCTGAATTCAGACTAGTGGAATAACGTTCAAACTGAAATTTGTGTAGTGGAATAACAAGCGTCTGCGGCAGTAACTTCGAAGGACGTCTGAATTCAGCAACGACAAAGTGTAATGGAATAAGCTCTTTACATGAGTCACTTAATAAGCTGTTTTGCGCATCAGTTTTGAAGGACAGATGTCTCTCCAACATAACAAAAGTCAGGTCGATATCATCACAGTCGGATTAGCTTTCATTTAGCCATTCTTCTAAAACTTATGTGTGGTCGTTATCTTGAGGCCTGGTTGGACATATTTTTTTAGTAGGAGGAACAATTTTTGTGGTATTAGGTATCGGTTTCATGCCTGAAGTAGTTGGCTTATCTATATTTACAATTAACTGAAAATAAAAGAAAAAACAATAAAATCCGATTCAAGTCAAGTACAAAACAGTAACATAAGTACAGACGAGTGGTCCGATAGACCACTCGCGGTCTTATAAAAGCTATAACTCACCTAAATCGTACGCGCCGAAACTACCACTGTCCATGGACGCTGCCGAGCGATTGTCGAGGGGAAGAGAAAAGCGCAAGCAGAAAAGCAGGGAGTATACGTCTTTTTTGACACTTGTAACTAAGTTTCCGAACTGCCTTGGTGTCCGTCAGACCACAAGTCGGTACTTAAAGGTAAAGGATGGTTGGTGATGGGTCTCCAGCCATATTGCCCAAAAATCACTTTAAAAGCCAATAGATTTCTTAGGACTCAATTTTAAAGAGAGACATTATCAGTATATGCCTCTTAGTGCCAGTCACTACCCCTTTCTACCCACGGGTGTCGTAAGAGGCGACTATGGGTATGGGGCTTTTTAAGTGGTTTTTGGGGATGCGGTTGGAGATACATTATCACCAATGATACTTTATTTCTACCATTTTGTCCCCTATAAACTTTCAAAATCTCAGGAGTTTCTAGCTCTGAAGCTCCAGTTAAGGCGTGGATTTATTTATTTGGAAGACTTACAGCCTAATGATAACAATATATTGAACAGTACATAACATCAATGCCAAGGAAAAGTCTTCACCGATAAAAATTGTTTATAAGATTTGTTATGGCCGTGAGTATGTGTTCGTATCCATACATACATACATATACTCACGGCTATAAATCCCTAGAAGGGGTAGCCAGAGCTAAGGAATTAGAAATTCCTCAGCCACTTTTGGAAAGATGTGTCGGGAAAAGATGGTAAAATAAAGGTTGTTGGTGATGGGTCTCCAACCGCATTGCCCAAAGATCCCTTAAAAGCCCCCAATACCGTTAGTCGCCTCTTTCGTACACCCACCGGAAGAAATGGGGTAGTATTCTATGCCGACACTACACAGCGTGTGTGTATGTTTGTACGTATGTATGACATTATCAGCTTAAGTGTTGTTTCGTTACAGAGTTGCTGCGTTTTGTATTATTTTAATGACATTACCTGCATTGCTGACTTTCATATTCACACTGGCATTAGCACCTCAACTTCAAGTGGACGATTCAGCTGAAAAAAGCACGATTACGAAAAACGCATCTTTATCAGTTTTCCTGCAAATTTTAAATTTAATCTTCTTTCCTATTGCAGCTATTGGGAGGTAAGTTACAATGTGTTGTTAAATGAAGTCTAAAGACTTCCACTTGTGTCTCTATTACTTACTTACTTACTTATACTGACGCCCATTATTCCTACATGCATTAGACGCTACTTTATTTTTATCCATCAGCTCTATGTGCCCAAACCGCCTTCGAACCAGTCCGTGTTTTCTCCGTTTACTCTAACACATGCACTGGAATCCTTATAGAGTGACTCCAATGCACGTATGCAATGTGGCTATGGTTTTAGTGAATATTCTTTTCTTAACTAATCAATTAAAGCTTTTTCTTTTGAGGATGTCACAAAACAGGGTTTCTAATATTAGTACTAACTTACCTTTTAACAAGCGAACAACAGAGACGTCTTGAATAGGGGAGTAATTTATAGTGTAAAAAGTCGCTCCAAATGGTTCGTGTAATATACACATACGGTGCGCGCTCGCCGCCTTGGCTTGGCTTGACGCACTGCCGTGCGTCTTGATGTACGTTTTAAACTCTAAATCGTTAATTCCGTGTATCTGGATACCCCTTCTTTGTTGATATCCGTTTATTTTTGTCTGTCTTAATTATTAATTATATAATAAGTATTATTAACTGAAATTATAAAACCTTTTAGTGAAATCATCTTAGTACAATTTCTATGAACTTGATCTAAATATAAAACATGGAATTTATCTACAAATAGTATCGTTGTTATTTCTTATTCAGCAGTAGTTTATACACACATACATACATACATATAATGCGGCTATACATCTCTAGAAAGGGTAGCCAGAGCCAAGGAATTAGAAATTCCTCAGCCACTTTTGGAAATGTGAGTGGGGAAAAGATGGTCAAAATAAAGTATTTATGTAAGTAATAGTTTATGTATGTATATAAGTATTTCCTATAATGCAGCTTAGAATATAACTACCCCATCTCTTCCCTCACAGTGAGTGTCTTGTGAGGTGGTTTTCTAGAACATTTGGACGTAATTAAGCAGAAAGGACTCAACCCTTGGTCGAAATTGAGCTAAGTATGCCAGTGTAAGGGTTGAATCTAAGAAGTGGAAATTCTTCTTATAAAAAGTACACGCAAACTACTTATTTTAAACACCCAATATAACCCACAGTATGAAAAAAGCTATTTATTTCAAACTTCAAACTCTCATATCTCGAATCCGACTCTTTGTTGGTTTTTAGGTCCTTTCCTAAATACGTCCATTTATAAAATAGAAGCTGACACATGTCATCAAAGACCATTGACTTTTTCTATCTGATCTCTAATGAGGGTAGCTGAAGAATTTCTAGATTCTAAAGCTCTGGCTATCCCTTTAGGTACAGTTAGGTTGGTAAGAACAATACATATGACCAAAGTCATGAAAACTTTATCAGTGATCGTTTTATAGTTCAAAAAAATATACACTTTTGTGTAACCAGAAAACCATATTTAGACTACTCCACTGGTCCTGTTTTGATTAACTTACTTTTTGAATTTAGGTACTGTCACCAAATATTTTGGTGGATAGAAGCAGTTTTTGCAGCAAAGTTAGAAGATGAAGAGCGATTGAAGGAAGCATTATTGAAAGCTCGAGAAAGATCCCCGCTTGAGCTGTACTTATTTTTGCAAGCGTTTATACATGCAGCGCCGCATGCAATACTAAACATCATATATTTAATGAATGAGAGAAACACAGGATCTAATTTTGATAAAGGTCAGTTAAAACATGCAAACTCTACGTTCACACTCCGAAGGTATTAATACATTTTTACCCCACGTGTCTTTTTTCTCGCCTGGTATACAGTCTGCATACGTTTTGCTTGAACTCGTGTATTCATGTGATAGGGGGCAGGCTTATCTCCGCTCTGTACGAATGGATTGTTACCTGCCTGACTAATTACATACATGTGGGTTTCCTTACGATTTTTCCCTCACCATTAACAACCTTGATAGAGTAACTACTTATATGCTTTAAGAAAATAAAATATTATATTGGTGTGGCCCCGACTCAGGTTATGATTGATTTTATTCGAGCCGTGTAATGGCTTAGAATGTCACTACCCCTTTCTACTTACCGTTATCGTAAGTAAAAAGAGATTAATAGAGCATTGGCTCTATGAGCATGGAAGATAATCTTAGTAGGGGACGACCACGAAGGGCACATTATGATCAAATAGAGAATGTGCTTAAAAATGTTCCTCGCGGGGCGAAAAGTGGGCTAAAGAGACCCGCTTTGGTACGATGTGTGGAGGGATGCATGAAAAATTAGATGAAGTATGTTTGATTATGGAAGAAAGAAAACTAGATTTTCTGTGTGTAAATGAAACGAAGAGCAAGGAATAAGAGGTTTCACAACTTGGCCCATTTACAGCTATCTGGTCGGGAGTTGCCGAGAGTGACAGAGCTTGCCAAGGCGTGGGACTTCTGATATCTGAAAGGATGGCTAAGTGCATGAAAGATTATGCGTGTGTGAGTCCAAGGCTCCTATGGATAAAGGTGAAGGTAGGGCTTGTCCGGATGCGCATAATTTGCGTGTATGCTCCGGACATGTCCAGATCACTATCCGAGAGGGAGGAGTTTTGGAATCTGTTAGACGATGTTGCGAATGGGTGTGATGAAAATGACAAAATTGTTATGTTAGGAGATTTTAGTGGTTGGTTTGGTGTGTCACGCAACGGTTGTGAAAGAGTTTTAGGAAAGTTTGGTGATAAAAGATTGAACGAGAATGGTGAGAAAGTGATTGATGTATGTTTGGAGAGGAATCTTTGTGTTACGAACACGTTGTTTAAACACAAAGATATCCATATGTATACTAGACAGAGAGGAAGCGAGAGAAGTATGATAGATTTTGTGTTAGTGGATGAAAGGCCTTAGCAAAGGTTGTTGACACCAGAGTCCATAGGGGCATTAACGTTGGCACAGACCACTTTCTCGTGATATCACGATTGAGGGGACTGTGCACGCGTTGGCGTCACAGGGCCAAAGTCTCGACAACTGAATTTGCGAGAATAAAAGTGGAGAAATTGGAAGAGGATGAAAATATTAGAGATGAATATATGAAGAAATTGGACGACAGGCTAAGTTGCGTGGAGATGAAGGATGAATTGGAAATAGAAGAAGTATGGGATGTGCTCAAATCGTCAATGGTTGAATGTGCGACGGAAGTATGTGGATTGAGTAAAAGAACAAATAGACCACCAACAAGTTGGTGGGATAAACATGTGAAAGAGGCAGTTGGAGATAAGAAGAAAGCTTGGTTAGATTTACTAGCGATTAAAGCTAGTAAACGAATGGATGCGAGAGTAACAGATGATGTAGTGAAGAATAGTGAAGATGAATATAAGAGAGTTAAGAATGAGGTTAAGAAGAAAATAGAAAAGAAAAAGCGTGATCTGATAGAATGGTGTGAGAGGAAACTCTCCGATAATTTCCGGAATAACCAAAAGTTGTTCTGGAAATATATCCGGAAAGAAAAGGGAGTTTCCCAAAACACGAGAGTGAATGTTGTGAGAGATGAACAGGGTGAATTGGCGACGGATGAAAGTAGCATAAGGCGAGTATGGAAGAAATATTTTGAGGGACTCTTTGAAAAAGAGGATACATCCATTTCTTCGCCAATCGGCAGTAATGTTGATTGGAACGACGTTATGGGTGACTTTAGTGACAGTGAGATCAGTATGGAAGAAATAATGAAAGCAATGAAAAGTATGAAACTAGGGAAAGCGGCAGGGTATGACAGGATAAACACTGAAATGCTGAGGGCTGGTAAAGGGGTGGTGGCTTCCTGGTTGTACTTCCTTTTCCAAAAATGCTGGTCGAGTGGCAAAGTGCCACAAGACTGGTGCAAAGCGGTAATTGTGCCTTTATATAAAGGAAAGGGGTCACACCAGGAAGCTAGAAACTACCGTAGAATTAGCCTACTCAGCATTGTCGGTAAATTGTATGCAAAGGTTTTGATTGAAAGAGTGATGAATGAAACGGATGATAAAATTTGGGATGTGCAAGCAGGGTTTAGAAAGGGAATGGGATGTATGGACCAAATCTTCTCTTTAAGGAGCATCACCGAAATTTTCTTAGCTAAGAACCGAAAGGTGTATTGCTCCTTCATTGATTTAGAGAAGGCGTATGATAGGGTGGTAAGAAAGTGTTTATGGGAGGTGTTATCCAAGTTCGGTTTGGGGAGTCGACTTATACGTGCACTGGTATCACTCTATGAGGATTCCAGTGCATGTGTGAGAGTAAACGGGGAAAATACTGACTGGTTCGGGATCTCTCGGGGTGTCCGACAGGGTTGTGTAGCTTCCCCGTGGCTCTTCAATTTGTTCATGGATGACTGTTTAACAGAGTTGCGTGAAAGTGATTATGGATTGAGAATGGGTGGATTCATCATTAAATGCCTCTTATATGCCGACGATCAAGTGCTACTTGCATCATCGGTGGAAGAGCTGCAAGAGATGATGAATATTGCATGTGCGTCTTTTGAAAAAAGGGAATGAGGATGAATGTGGATAAAACAAAAACTATGGTTTTTGAGAGAGAGGTGAATATGACCGAATGCGTGATTGAGATTAATGGTAAGAAAGTGGAACAAGTGAAAGAGTTTGTACATTTGGGAAGTTTGTTTACTAGGGGTGGAAAGTGTGATGAAAATATCGAGAGAAGAGTGAAAAAGGGTAATGCGGTAAATGGAGCACTGGATAGTCTAATGTCTAGTCAGTCGGTGTCTGAAAAGGCCCGAATGGCTGTGCATGATGCTGTCCTCGTTCCTACGCTTATGTATGGCAGTGAATGTTGGGTGTGGCAGAAGAAGCATGAAAGTAGAGTGAATACAGTAGAAATGAGATCCCTCAGAAAAGTGTGTAATGTAGGGTTATGTGATCGTGTGAGGAATGATGTGATTCGTGAAAGGTGTGGTGTAAAAGATGATATAGTAAGAAAGATAGAAAAAGGAATGTTGAGATGGTTTGGGCACATAGAGAGGATGGATGACAGTAAATTGGTGAAAGAGATATATAGAGCCAATGTGGAAGGTAATGTTAGTAGAGGACGACCTCGGAGGACACATTTGGATCAAATAGAAAATGTGCTCAAAAAGGCAGGTGTCCGCAGTATGAAGAATAAAAGAGCATGTATGAAAAGATTGATGGATGTAAACGAAGCCAGAGAGGTTCGCCAGGATCGTACAAAGTGGCGATCGATAGTTTCTGCCTACACCAATGGAAACTAAAGGCGTGAAGATATTTTTATATATGTTTGTACAGATAAAATAAGTTCTGTACAAAATACTATTGCTTCTGAATGGAATGAGCGACGATGCTACCTTTCCTTTCCACTTTCTAGTTTGTATGCTTTCTACTTTATAACTACTTTACTCTACTTTATTATATCTTTTCAGTGTCTATACAATTTATTAGTGTTATTGCATCTACTCTCCGTATGGCAAGCACAGCTACACTTTACCGACGGTTTGAAAGAGAGAAAATTTGTGGTCGCAAATACCCGTGGAATAACAGTATACTGAATGAAAATTCCGCAAACGAAAACGTTGAAAAAACTGCTATTAAAAAGCAGGACAACATTTATGACACTGTCGAAAAAAGAAAACCACGAGATTCAACCGCGCTCGAAAGTATTAGCACTGAAAAAAGATTGAACAGTGATTTGATAACATTTTCATACAAAGAAGATGATATCAATTCACTCTATGAAGAATCGGATACAGAATCTTACTTAGAATATTTAAGAACCAAAGATAACGATTCGAGACAACAAAATGATAGTGATGAGGAATATGTGAGACCTATCTCAATTATCGATAGAGTAGCACCTCGGAGAAGTACTCAATATACTATCGAGGAAGTAAATATCACTCCTCCTCCTGAAACACCAGCCCCAAGATATTCCTTAGCAGTGTGGGCAGAAAAGATTGTTGTAAATGCAGAAGCGATTCCAAGTTTACTTTCAGCGCCACCAAGACGAAGACATTATGAGAAAATTGTTGCGGAGCCAGATATTCCGACGCGTATTCCTTCGATTCTCATCCGAGGTTTAGAACCTCAAGATTTTACAGCAGCTGTGATTAGTTTTATGGGCTGGTACCTATTTTTTGTAAGCCGTTTATTATCGATGGCGATTTTTATCAAATCATTTCTTTTTGCTGCGGTCATCATACTATTTTCGCATTATCAGATAGTTTTGTTGCTTCTAATAGTTCCTAAAGCGAGTTCAGTAAAGCGGTCGTTTTATTTGTTTCTAGCATTTATTTATTTATTTTGTTTGATGGAGTTTAAAATTCGTTTTAGACATGTAAGGGCGTGGCATATGTTTTGGTTTATCATTTGTACGGTAGAGACAATTGTGTTCACTGGAGTGTGGGCTGTGTTGGACAATGATATCAACTCATGGTGGAAACAATTTATTATTTTAGTAATTTTAAGTAGTTCGTTACTAAGTTATCTTTGTATGTTATTTTATTATGTGATTCTTAAACCTAAGGAGACACTTGTGTTTATAAAAAAATAGCTTAATATGTCAATTTTGTATGTAAGATAATTTTTAGGATGACTAAATAATTATAAAGTGCTAAGAACTATTTCAGATATTTTAATTTCCTATACGATTTCATATACGTAAATCACGTTTTACACTTAAGCAGTGCCTGGTAAATGTTTTAAAGAACTTTAGCTACGAGATAAAATATGAAACTCTAATTTAGCCGTCTCTGATAGATCCAATTTGTGTACTACGTCTACCTATACTAACTTTACAAACCTTCTTGGGTTTTTGATTTTCGGATATTTTAATCGCGTGTAATTACATTATTTTTAAAGCCCGACGTTTCGAAAACTTTTCAGTTATCATGGTCACGGGAAGACTGAGGTGTTATTTGTCATTATACAGTACTATAAAATTATTAATACTAACTACCTTCACAAAATTTTAAGTTACATTTGCGTTTAATATTTGCTATGTACAAAAAGAGCTAATGTTATCTGGAGTCTTGCTAGTGTTCTTCCCTTGCTTAGTTGTGCTTATCGGGTTCCAAGCAGGTGGTAATTGCCAACCATCATCCCTATTGAAGTTTGGATGTTTCTTTATTTCAATAGATTCGCGTATCATTCTAGGTATCAATCGATTCTCTTTTGCTAGAATTGTAGGTTTGTCAAAACGCATGTGGTGGTTTGGCTTATCGAAGGTGTGTTCACACAAAGCAGATCTTCCAGGACGCCTATTCTTCATATCAGCAATGTGTTCTCTTATGCGAGTTGCTACGCTACGCTTTGTTTGGCCGATGTATGAAAGACCACACTCACAGTCTAGTTTATAAACGCCTGCATCTTGTAAAGGGATCTGAGATTTGATAGGTCTTAAAAACTGACTTATCTTTTGGTGCGGCTTGAAGTAGGTCTTAATGGAAGCACGCTGTAACACAGTACTAATTTTGTCTGTTACACCCTTTACAAAAGGTAGAGTTGCAGGGAGTCTTTCGACAGTAGGTGGTTTATCGGAGGAGCGGTGACGTTGGCGGGGCAATTTCAGCTTGTTGTTGTGAAGAACTTGTTTCACATGACTGAGCTCTCCAGCGAAAATATCCGAAAATCAAAAAGTTGTTTTAATTTTAATGTGCAATCGTGAAAATCTTAGAAAATACTAAACCTTCTTGGGGTTGAGTAAAAACTATTTAATACTTTTGAGGAAAAAACGGAGGATTATTTCAAATTTGACAAGTTTTTTAAATTTATGATCACCTGTGACTTTAGCAGAGCAATCCGATTATATTATTATATTTGAATGTAAATGGTAATGAATAAAATTCTAGTATTATGTGAAAATATCGTTTAATAAACACGCTTAAGAAGCAATACTAACTAAAAGGGGATTTAATAGTCGTGAGTATATGTATGTGAAAATAATGAAGCCCATTCGATTTTATAAAAATATCAATTGTGTTAATAAATTACGTCCGCAGACACTATCAAATTGGTTTCCGCTGTACTATAACTTCGGATTGTTTACTTTCACTACCATTTGTAGGATAGAATTCATGTAGCCTAGTGTACTGTTGAGAAATTAAAATCCCCTACGTTACGATCACGAATAAAAGTCATTTTGTACCTCATGTTTGTGTATTCTAAAATATGTATCTCGCAACGAGTTCTCGGGAAGCACTTAGAATAGCAAATACGAGTAAACAATGTTTTTCCTATTTCTTTGGTTCAAAAAGCCGAAACAGACCAGGTGGTCGCACCCGTTTTACCATTACAGAGAACTACGTTATATTTCATTCAATGATTAATAAGTATTCGCCATTTCACCGTAAGTACCGTAAATAAAGCTATAACTCCCGCGCAGTGTTGCCAACAAGTCAAGACCTTATGTCGCCCAATTTTCAAAGCTTGAGTAGCCTAAGTAGCCCAATTTGAAATGAGGTAGCCTAAAGTAGTAGCCTAAACTACTAAACCACTTTTTTAACTATTTACTTATGTATTATATTTTAACTTCCTGTACATACAATAAAATCAGTACTTTACACTTAAACCTACAAGTCGTTTAAACTAGAGTCTGAAGTTATTTAAAGAAAATAAAAGTGTCAAAACGTAATTTGAATGTTTTTGTTAATGAAAACCTCATGTGGGGATTATTAATAATAAATAAAGGAAAGAAAAACTTGAACTTGCGTTCCCTACCTCAGATATTTTTAATATTTATTTTTTTTTAATTTTTGCAAACACTACTTTAAAGTGTAAAAGAAACAAAGGATAGAAGAATTTCGCGCTGGCAGCCATTGACATGATAGCTCAATTGGCAGAGCGACGGGATTGTATACTCGAGGTCGCGGGTTCGATTCCCGCCTTTGTCGAAGTTTTTCCTTCCTTTATTTATTAGTAGTATCAAAACGTGTTTATTGTTAGTGTACTGTATTTTAAAGTTAAGGAAATAAAAGATTTCAAATTTGGCGTGACCATGTGTCCTTGGTCGGTGGTTAGAATCAACTTGAGCAGTTCAATCGGAGCAGATGCTATTCTGACCAAGGCCGTTGAAATCAACCAAGTATTGGTATGAACAACAGACTTCCCCGCGGTCGGAAAGTGATCTTGTATAAGGCTTTTAAAGGTTAAGCGGATAAAAAATACTGATTCGAATAGTTCTAATTAACATACTGATTCGCATAATCGGTAGATTTGAAACTAAATATTCGCAACTCCATCTGTGATATTTTCACATTAGTTCCAACATGATCTCGGAGGTATTTAGAGATAAAACGTTCAATATGGGTGAAGGGGTTTACCATCTTTTTATCTCGATCGTCGTATATCTTTTTATGAAGATTTTTTTTTGTGCTTATTTGTGTTGTAATTCGATTGTAAATTAAAGTAAACTTAATCTTTTTCAAGTAGCCTAAAAGGCGACCAGTCGCCTTTACGATTTTTTGGTCGCCGTTTTCCAATCTGAGTAGCCTAAATGGCGAAAAATCGCCTTCGTTGGCAACACTGCTCCCGCGAGTTAACATGACACCTGGCTTGACAAACAACCCTCCCCCCGCTATCCCGCGCAGCGCCCCGCTCTCGCCAGTAGCGTTAGCATCTCTGGACGTGCGCAAAATGTGTCACTTCAGTGAAAAGAAAGATATATATCAATTGGGGGAACTGAAGTATATCTTTCATTTAATTCACTAGTTCATTTAGTTCAGTTCACAAAGAGTCGATGATGATGTAAAAGTGAAACAAGTGATTATCATAATGAAATGGACACCAACAATTTTGTAAAGTGGCTCAATGAAAAATTGTTGCCGAACTTGCCTCCAAGTGGCATAGTTGTGATTGATAATGCTCCGTACCACTCAACGCAATCCGAAAAAAATCCGTGCCAGTCATCATTGAAGAGTGACATGCAAAGCTGGTTAACAAATAATAATATAAGTTATGCTGCAAATATGACTGCTGCTGACTGGAAAAAGAAGGTCAACCCATGTACAGAGACTTGAAAAAGAATATTGGGTGCAAGATCGACTGCAGGAAACAAGAGAAAGGGAGTTTACTATTTCACTTGGGGGTGAAGAAAGCTCCGACAGTGAAGCAAGCGAGGGAGAAGAAAGTGACACTTCTGTTATGTCAGGTATTGAAGAAATGAGTGATGTTGATTAGTAATTATTTTGAAATAAATCTATTTAATATTATATGTTTGTTTAATTTCTATCAGAAGTTAATTATTATAGCTGTGTATATTATGTTAGCTGTGTAGTGTCGGCTTAGAATAACACTACCCTATTTCTGCCGGTGGGTGTAAGTAAGAGGCGACTAACGGTATTGGGGCTTTTAAGGGATTTTTGGGCGATGCGGTTGGAGAACCATCATTTCACCATTTTTTCCCCACTCAACTTGCCAAAAGTGGCTGTGGAATTTCTAGTTCCTTAGCTCTGGCTACCCCTTCTAGGGATTTATAGCTGTGAGTATATGCATGTAACTATACTATTTATTTAACGTATTTTGATAAGTTATTACGATAGATGTAATTTGATAACTATTAATAACAAATAAATATATACAGAGTATAAAGTAATCAGTGCTACAGCCAAAGGCTTTGTACCCATTGCGAAGGCAATGTACCCAACATACTGAACAATATCTGATATAAAAATAAATTTGCAACTCAATAAAAAAATAATTGTTCCCCATTTAAAAAAGGTCAGTTGACTTTTATGCACTCAGTACTTTTAACAAACGTCAATCGAGCCAGGTGTCATGTTAACTCGCGGGAGTTATATAATTGTAGCGGAAGAAGAAATTTTGATCAATAACCTTATTGTTTGTGGGAATGTGGAATTTTTTGTTTGTAATTATCTATACTTATAATAAATCTGTAGAGAGGTCAATTCTGTACATGAAATATATTTTCAAAATAACCATCAGGTGGTGATTAGGGATCGATACTGATGCCAAAAATGCAATCAGAAAATTTTTTGTCTGTCTGTCTGTCTGTCGGTTTGTATGTTCCTAATGGAAACAAAAACTACTCAACGGATTTTAACGAAACTTGGTACAATTATTCTTCATACACCTGCGCAGGTTTTTGTATACTTTCCAGCAGAGTAGTAAAGGGGAATTTCGGGAAATTTTGGGAAAACGGGAGAAGTTACTCCATTTTTTAAGTTTCCGTCGCTTGTGAAGCCTTAATGGTTAAACTTACATAAAAATCATGTATGAGGGTTTTTTTTTTATAAAATTATCTAAAAAAAATCCTAGACAGTTTATGTCTATCTTTTACGGTTGACTCACAATAAGACGTGTAATTCCTGATAGCTTGGCAGTTCGGATCATTCTGATTATATTGGTTTACTCTTACGTTTGTAAACCTCTCACTCATCCCAAATTTAAAAAAGGTAACATTATTACCTATTCAATAAAAAAAGGATCATAGAAATCGGTAGACAAACACCGAAATTATACATAAAATAAGCCATCGCGCCCGTGATCAAAACCAAATCTTTACTAATTTACATATAACATACTAGGTGGCGCCAGTAGTTGCATCCTACATCACGTAATGATTTATTTTTTAGATTGTTATAAATACTTGATAGCGTTTTATTCCAAAATTTGCTATTAAACGGAAATACTGAACCGTTCATCAAAGCGCATTTAAAATCACCAAACTACACTGTTTAGGGAGTGCTATAAATTTAATAAATTGAAAACATTGCGCTGAATTTCACAATGCTTGAGCAGTGACTGAAGAAAGAAACCTCAGATATTTAAAAAAAAACAACGCTACCCGTGCGAAGCTGGGACGATCCACTAGTACGAAGTAAGAAGTGCCAAATGGCCTATTCATTGATTCGATACATACATACATATACTCACGGCCATAAATCCCAAAAAAGCGGTAGCCAGAGCTTCAGAGCAATTAACTCCTGAGCAACATTTGGATGTTGATTGGGGAACATATGGTAGAAATCGTTGGTTATTACCAACTCTCTCGATGGGTCTCTGACCGCATCGCCCAAAAAACCACTTAAAAAAGCCCATACTACTACACGGCAATTGATTTGATAATATCTATTTATGATTTGCTGTCCGATATATGTAATAAATTATTAAGTATTTAATGCACGCTTGTATGTGCTGTTGGGTGTGGCAGAAGAAGCATGAATGCAGAGTGAATGCAGTAGAAATGAGGTCCCTCAGAAAAGTTTGTAATGTAAGGTTATGTGGTCGTGTGAGGAACGATGTGATTCGTGAAAGGGGTGGTGTAAAAGATGATATTGTAAGTATGATAGAAAAAGGAATGTTGAGATGGTTTGGCCACATCGAGAGGATGGATGATAGGAAATTGCTAAAAGGTATCTATAGAGCTAATGTGGAAGGTAATGTTAATAGAGGACGGCTACGAAAGACACACTTGGACCAAATTGAAAGTGTGCTCAAAAAGGCAGGCGTCCGAAGTATGAAGAATAAAAGAGCATGTACGAAAAGATTGATGGATGTAGACGAAGCCAGAGAGGTTTGCCAGGATCGTACAAAGTGGCGATCGATAGCCTCTGCTTACCCCAATGGGAATTAGAATTAGCGTGAGTATATGTATGTATGTATGTTGTATAATACTTTAGTGGATCAATCCGATATAGCGCAGCCTGAAAAGCAGCAATCGTGAGTCAAAGCTTTGAATTGGCTTGAAGCAGCGAGGCTTTTCCTATAATGCCTATTCACATAAAAACACTGTGCAGGCTAAATTCGGTTCATGCAACACCACGGAGTTTCAGGTGATATTTAGAAGGAAGGACATTCATAATAGTATCTTTGTCACTCTTTATATTATACGTACTTATATACCGATTTTTTTACTCAGCGAATTGTATTTTTTTTATTTGCCCTAATAATAGTCTAGTTATGTTATGGTAGTACCACAACCAGAACGATATTGTATTAGGTAGGTTTTAAACTCAGTATTTAAACTCATTTCTTACAGGAAGTGATAAGTCGATTAATGTTATATTTTTATTCATTTCATCAATTATATTAAAATGTATCGGTAGTCGTATTAAAGCCAATAATCGGATAAAATGATGAGGTGTGAACAAAATTAAGTTGTAATCTTTTCACGCGGTTTATACTTTCAACGTATAATTTAATTATAATAAAATATTGACAGTTTAGTCTCCAAAGCTACTCAACTTTTATTAATCTTTTGTGTTGAATGTTTACGAGTCAAGATATAAATTCGAAAGTATTTTTTTTGTTGCTTTTATCAAGCCACCCAGAACGAAAGTTTTTTAATTTTAGTATCCATTTGAAGATTTATAATTATAAAAATATACGATTAATAGGGTCACCAGAGTTTCCCTGTCCAATTAAGAAAGTTACGAGAGGATATGTTCGTGGAATGTAGAAAAACTTTATTAAAACAAAAAGATTGAATTTTTTTTAGTATTAAATCAAAATTTACACTTAAGGCAGTAATAACAAAATAGGATTTCCAGAGAAGTGTATGCACGTTAAAATTATTTATTTAACCGTGATAGCTCAGTGGGTAGAGACCATTCGCCTATAATGTAGTGAGTCGTGGTTTCAAATCCCGAGTTGAGTCTACTCCTATGTGTCTTCTCCTGAGTCATGTGTGGTTATTTTATCATGGTTGGAAACAGTGAGTGAAAAATCGTCAGGAATGGCCAATGGTGGTACTAAGTCATGTAACAGTGCATTCACACAAAACGGCGACAGGCCTGGCCCTGACCTTGATAATTCATGGCCGAGAAAACCGCGTTTACTCTGAACAACAGACGACAATAATGTGACTCAGCCACCCCTTCGGGGATATGCGGCGTGAATGTTTCTTTGAGTTTCTGTTATGTCTTCAAGCTTCTCCGAAACGGCTGAACCGATTTCAATGCAAAATTTTGCATACACATTGCGTAGGTCTGAGAGTAGGTTTATAACTATTGTTTATACTCCTAAGTGATAAGGGTTATCCACCACTAACATTTGATTTTTACTCTATTGACTTGAAATTCCTTAAAAAATATTTATATGGCAAAGCAACCTTTTTCGGGTCAGCTAGTGCATATTAGGACTATAAATTCTAAAATTACTCAGCTACTTTTGAAAGTTAAGCGGAGAATAGAGTGTAAATCAAAAGATTTCTTTAATCACTTACATTCATTACCATACATCAGCGTAGGAAACAGCAACATCATCTTAAAGACATAACACACCAATCTTGGTGCGAGAACCAAATTAGATTTTACTGCTCTTCTTCCATACTGTATTTGGCCAATACATCTCTGGATATCCATTTGAGTGTGTTTCTTTCCCGTCTCTCGGACCTCTTGATCCGTTCAACTCAGACTTGACCCTACTCTCTCCACCAGCCGCTCAAAGAATGTAGTAATTGTGTATTGCGTAGTGAGTGAACACTGAGGCTCATGTTGCGCATGCGTGATGCGGTCAAGTAGCCACCGCCACCGCCAGATGGAGCGGCGATGTCTTGTGTATACTTCCAGCTCAATCACAATGCATCTTTCATTGGATGGATGCGGACATGGAGCTACGAAAATTCGACGATGCCAATTTTCATTCGTGTTATTAATACCTAAGAGAGGTGACTGCTGTGAAAAATTCGCCCACAAATCATTTCAAATCCATAGAAAGCCCACTCCCCGTTTGTTCTTAAAAAAGTAAAAAAATATATTTGCTGATTAGGTTAATCCGGTAAAGCCGATAAAGCTATTTCAAGAGCGAGTTTGACCTTTCGTTTTGGAGATAGTCAGTTTGAAAATTGAAATGTATATACCACGCCCTCTATCTTTGAAATAAGAGAATCAAAAATGGAAAAATCTTCAAGAAAATACCTCTGTCGATCTTGATTAATATACTAAAGAAACGAAAGAATGAAAAGAAAGAATTCTGAACTAGCACAAATCTAATAAAATTGCAATCATTTTGTAATGCTATAAAATTTTGCATTTTATAAAGTCTATATTCCGTTGAGCTAAAACTTGATACCTTTTTTAAAATAATTTTCTCATTATCCTCATTTATATTTCCTTTGATTCTCAAAATAATGTAAATAAAATTCATGGCGCATACATCAATGTTTTCGTACCAAAGTACTGGTAAGATCGCCGGCTGCCCGCGCTCCGCTCGTGTTGCAAAATGATTATTATTTTTTGCTAATTTACCATACTGCGGCGATCAACCACATTGATTAGAACTTCAACAGGAGATGGGAATGGGTTTACTAAACAAACGGATGCGGGAAACATTTGTAAATGCTTCTTAGTGAGGGGAAGGAAATTGAGAATAAGATAGTTTAATTGTATTGTTTATATCTTACCGTTTCCATTGCTCCGCCAATAACAACGAATGTGGCGGGAATTGACTCATTTTTTAATATATGTTCTAAAAAATCATAATCTTGAAAAGTAAGCATTAAGTTATTAATTATTTTTTATTCACACTTTTGAAAAGAGTTTGCAAGATTGTATGGAAAATCTGATATATATTTTAATAATTTTTTTTATTCGTTACCGACACAATAAGCCTAATTTATAATAGTTATCATACTCATATATTACTGTCACGTTCTGTTGAGATTACCTCTGCCACTTCTTCTTCATCTTTTCCCCACTCAACTTCCAAAAGTGGCTGAGAAATTTCTAATTCCTTAGCTCTGGCTACCCCTTCTAGGGATTTATAGCCGTGAGTATATGTATGTTTGTATGTACTTCTTCGGGGAAAAAAAGCATGAAAGTTGAGATTGACTTTTGTTTCTGTTAAAATCGTGACAGGGTTTGTAGCGTACTCAAACAATATAGATGCATAATTTGAATGTTTTTGACATGAAAACCTCATTACTAATAAATAAAAGACAAATAAAGGAAAGAAAAATTTCGACACCGTCGAAAGAAAATGTTTCTTTCCTTTATTTGTCTTTTATTTATTAACTAGTGGATCGGTCCCGCTTCGCACGGGTAGCGTAGTTTTAAAAATAACGGAGCTTTCTTCAATCACTGCTCAAGCGTTATGAAATTAGCGCTTTTATTACAACTTACAGCACTCATGTCTGAATATAGTGTTACTTTGTGATTTTGAAAGCGCTTTTATGAACGGTTCAGATCAATATCTCCGAAATTAAGCTAATTTTTAAGTTTTAATCGATGCAACTACTGGCGCCATCTAGTACGTATGTAAATTAGTAAGGATTTGGTTTTGATCGTGTTTCTCTACAGATTTCTATGATTCTTTTTTTATTGAGTAAGTAATAATGTTAACTTTTTAAATAAGGGTGATTGAGAGTATTATAAACGTAAGAGAAAACAAATATAATCAGAATGCGCCGAACTGCTAAGCTATCAGGAGTTACACGTGTTGTTGTGAGTCAACCATAAAAGATAGACATATGCTGGTAAGGAATATTTTTTAGATAATTTTATGAAGAATATTTACGTCATACGTTATTTCTATGTAACTTTAACCATTCAGTCTGCACACGCGACGAAAGCTTAAAAAATTGAGTAACTTCTCCCGTTTTCCCAAAATTTACTAAAATTCCCCTTCACTACTCTACTGAAAAGTATACTATAACCTGCCCAGGAGTATAAAGAATAATTGTGCCAAGTTTCGTTAAAATCCGTCTAGTAGTTTTTGTTTCCATAAGGAACATACAAACCGACAGACAGACAGACAAAAATTTTACTGATTGCATTTTTGGCATCAGTGTCGATCCCTAATCACCCCCTGATAGTTATTTTGAAAATATATTTCATGTACAGAATTGACCTCTCTACAGATTTATTATAAGTATAGATAATATAGATGCAGTATAATATGTATTTATTTTGTATTAATAAACAATGAAATAAATATTAACGGGGGGCTCCCATTCAACAAACCTACTTTTAAGCAATTTTTACTCGATTTGCAGTGATTTTTATGGCAAATATTTAACACGGCAACTGAAATCCTTTTTAGGCAACTTGCTATTAGGTCGCAAAAAACTAACTTTGCAGTGATTAAATATCTTAGCAACTATTAAACTATACAAGCAACAAATTGCTAGGATAAAAAACTAAAAAAACGGCTGCTACTGTAAGGTATCAAATATATCAAGCGGGATCAGTGTAAAACTGGCAGCGATTTTTAGGTAGCTTTAAAACTGAAAATGGGTATTATAATAATGTATTTGGATATTAGAATATTGTTTGCAGATTAGTTAATTCTTGAAAAGGCGGCAAATGCGCTCGCTCGCTTTTTTTTGTGACTATAATATTAAGTAAATTACATATTATGTGTATTGAAGTAAAAATTTATAAAAATAAAATAAATTAGGTTAAGTAAAAAGTTGCTTCACCCAGCCTAATGGGCAGATGCAATTAATTTAGGGCAGGAAAACAAAGGGGGAAGGGGGGGCGAAGCCCCCGTATTAAAAAACAATTAATCACCACAATTGTATTTGTGCTAGGCTAAGTTAGGGTTAGCTTGTGTCCCTTGGAACGGAAATAAGCAACCCGCGAAGCGGGGTGAAGTCGACACGCTGTTAGGTTATGTTAAGTTGTGTAGGTGTAGGTTCATTTAAAAGAGGGAATTTAAATAAAATAGACCAAGAATAGTTTTATAGCATGTCACAATTTGGTTAATTTAGATCCCTACAAATGTAGCCATAAGTATTTTTTTAAGATCTTGTTTGTATTTATTTCAGACCTTGGTCATGTTTATAGACAACCCCATTTTAGAATTTATGAAAGCCTATTTTAACTTTTTTATCCGCCAATAATTTGTCGCCTTAGAAGAAATTCAATTGCCACAAAAGAAAATCACTGCCAGATAAAATATAAATAAAACCTCAAAACTCATTAAAAAGCTGCCGCTTTCTAGTTAAGATGCTACCTCTAATTAGTCGCCAAAGTAGATTATTTACTATCCATTTTCAGTTTTTTTACGACCCGGAATGGCATCAATTTGTCGCCGCGTTAAATACATGCCATTTTTTATTATAGTTGATTGTGCGGAACCCTTCGTGCGCGAGCCGACTCGCACTCTGCCTGTTTTTATAATGAACCGTGATAGAGGCACGTATTTTCAGACAGTTTAAATATCCGGTTGTGTCTCATTGGCTGTCATCAATCGAATATGGATAGCGGTAAATAAGGAAAATAATAAGGTAAAGAAACCTCGCAAATATAAATTAGCTTGAAATAAATTGTGGTGTTTTACCATCATTTAGGTTAATTTCTTTACTTACTCCGAATATTTTTTTAAACAGATACAGCCGGGTATGATTTGATGATTTTGTACGCTTATTTTTCTGGCTCATACAATACGCGGCTATAAATCCCAAATTGGGGTAGCCAGAGCTCCGGAATCGTATATTCGTTAGCCAGTTTTGAGAGATGAGTGGGGTGAAATTGCAAAATAAGTAATGGATGGTGATGGGTGTGACAATCACTTATGACCCCCGAGTGAGGAAATGGATAAGTGCTTTTTTTAAGCTGCCTGTATAATTAATTGCACGGCACGCCCACTTTGACAGAACAAAACGGAGGTATTAATAGAACAAAAGATGGATGTGATGAATAAAGATAGATAAAATGTTTATCAACCGCATCGCAAAACATCTCATTTTTGAAGCCCTGCACTTTTAGTAGTAATTTTTTCGATGACTTAGCAAAAGTTAGAGTAGTGCTATTCTATACTTACTTATACTCACGCCCATTATTCCCATTGGGGTAGGCAGAGACTATCGATCGCCACTTAGTACGATCTTGACAAACCTCTCTAGCTCTAGCATTCATAATTCTTTCAATACATGCTCTTTTATTCTTAGCACTTCGGACGCATTAATTACTCTTATGACTATGACAATCTTTATAGATTACTGAAATTTATTTATACATACATACTTATATACTCACGGCTATATTTCCCTAGAAGGGGTAGCCAGAGCTATGAAATTATAAATTACTCAGCCACTTTTGGAAGTTGAGTGGGGAAAAGATGGTAAAAATAAAGGTTTTTGGTGATGGGTCTCCAACCGCATCGCCCAAAAATCCAATAAAAAGCCCCAATACCCTTAGTCGCCTCTTACGACACCCGTGGGTAGAAAGGGGTAGCGACATTCTAAGCCGGCAATACGCGGCAATTATTATGTTCGACAAATTACTTTGGATCCCTTGATAAATTCACGCCATAAATCTTCTTTCAATCATTAATTTCAAAACCACTCCTCAACCGATTCGCAATCTACACCATAATAATAAGAGTTCGAGATGTAGTATAAGTACAACATACATGCGGTTATTACGAAATTGATCCCGTTGTCGGAAGTAGTAATCCGACGCGGAATGTTTTCGCTACGTGCTTCATTTGTATCGGCTGCTCGTGAGATCAACGTCCTTGCGGAGTTGCTGCTTTAGTATTTTCCTACCAAATAATACTAGTTTTTTCGGGATATAAAAATCGGTAGTTTTTCCTACTAAATAAGATTTTTCGGGATGCGAAAATCTGAAGTAAGCATTAACAAACATATACTCACAGCTATAAATCCCAAAAAGGTGTAGCCAGAGCTACAAAATGAGAAATTCCTCAGCCACTTTTGGAATTAGCTTGTACCTTGCTGTGTAGTGTCGGCATAGAATAGCACTACCCCATCTCGTCCCGTGGGTGTTTCGTAGGAGTCGACTAAGGGAACAGGGCTTTTTCATCTTCGCCCTTACACCAATCCAAGGTCTGCCGCGCCGAGGGATGTGTGGCCAGGGGTGAGCCTGGTCGCTAGCGTGCCGCCGTCCCGGAGCTTGGTGCACTCCGGGTACTAAATAACCTTACCTAGTCAAGCGGGGCTCTGGCTAGGCGGACAGTTTATTTCCCTTGCTTTTCGTGGGGTCCAAATGTGTTTCCAAACAAAAATAAAACACGATGGCGGCGATGTGGCTCGCCACCTATCACGCCGTGGTTCCTCGCGGGGCGAAAAGTGGGCTGAAGAGACCCGCTTTGGTACGATGAATGTGTGTGGAGGGATGCATGAAAAATTAGATGAAGTATGTTTGATTATGGAAGAAAGAAACCTAGATTTTCTGTGTGTAAATGAAACGAAGCGCAAGGAAAAAGAGGTTTCACAACTTGGCCCATTTACAGCTATCTGGTCGGGAGTAGCCGAGAGTGACAGAGCTTGCCAAGGCGTGGGACTTCTAATATCTGAAAGGATGGCTAAGTGCATGAAAGACTATGCATGTGTGAGTCCAAGGCTCCTATGGATAAAGGTGAAAGTAGGGCTGGTCCGGATGCGCATAATTTGCGTGTATGCTCCGGACATGTCCAAATCACTATCCGAGAGGGAGGAGTTTTGGAATTTGTTAGACGATGTTGCGAATGAGTGTGATCAGAATGAGAAAATTGTTATGTTAGGAGATTTTAATGGTTGGGTTGGGGTGTCACGCAACGGTTGTGAAAGAGTTTTAGGAAAGTTTGGTGATATAAGAGTGAACGAGAATGGGGAGGAAGTGATTGATGTATGTTTGGGGAGGAATCTTTGTGTTACGAACACGTTGTTTGAACACAAAGATATCCATATGTATACTAGACAGAGGGGAAGCGAGAGAAGTATGATAGATTTTGTGATAGTGGATGAAAGGCTAAGAGCAAAGGTTGTTGACACCAGAGTCTACAGGGGCATTAACGTTGGCACAGATCACTTCCTCGTGTTATCACGATTGAGGGGACTGTGCAAGCGTTGGCGTCACAGGGCCAAAGTGTCAACAACTGAATTTGCGAGAATAAAAGTGGAGAAATTGGAAGAGGAAGCGACATGATAGTCCAGTGGGTAGAACACCCGCCCGAAAACAGAAGGGCGTGAGTTCCAATCCTGGGACGGGCCTACACCAATTTGTCTTTTCTAAAGTCATATGTGTGGTTAATTTATCATGGTTGCTAACGGTGAGGGAAAACATCGTGAGGAAACCCACATGGCTGAGTTGTACTTAGTCATGTGACAGTGTATTCGTTCAAAACGGCGATAGGCCTGCCCCCTATCACGTGAGTACACTGTCTAAGCAAAACGTGGGTACCTTCTCTGGAAACTAGATGGCGCTTGCCATGTGAGTTCAGGAGTATTGGTACCTCTGCCAACCCCTTCGGGGATGAACGGCGTGAGCGTTTATGTTATTATTATTATGTTAAATTGGAAGAGGATGAAAATATTAGAGATGAATATATGAAGAAATTGGACAACAGGCTAAGTTGCGTGGAGATGAAGGATGAATTGGAAATAGAAGAAGTATGGGATGTGCTCAAATCTTCAATGGTTGAATGTGCGACGGAAGTATGTGGATTGAGTAAAAGAACAAATAGACCACCAACAAGTTGGTGGGATAAAGATGTGAAAGAGGCAGTTGGAGATAAGAAGAAAGCTTGGTTAGATTTACTAGCGATTAAAGCTAGTAAACGAATGGATGCGAGAGTAACAGGTGATGTAGTGAAGAATAGTGAAGATGAATATAAGAGTGTTAAGAATGAGGTTAAGAAGAAAATAGAAAAGAAAAAGCGTGATCTGATAGAATGGTGTGAGAGGAAACTCTCTGATAATTTCCGGAATAACCAAAAGTTGTTCTGGAAATATATCCGGAAAGAAAAGGGAGTTTCCCAAAACACGAGAGTGAATGTTGTGAGAGATGAACAGGGTTAATTGGCGACGGATGAAAGTAGCATAAGACGAGTATGGAAGAACTATTTTGAGGGACTCTTTGAAAAAGAGGATTCACCTATTTCTTCGCCAATTGGCAGCAATGTTGACTGGAATGAGGCATTGGGTGACAGTAGTGACAGTGAGATTAGTATGGAAGAAGTAATGAAAGCATTGAAAAGTATGAAAGTAGGGAAAGCGACAGGGTATGATAGGATAAGTATCGAAATGCTGAGGGCTGGTAAAGGGTTGGTGGCTTCCTGGCTGTACTTCCTTTTTCAAAAGTGTTGGTCGAGTGGTAAAGTACCACGAGATTGGTGCAGGGCAGTAAGTGTGCCCTTATATAAAGGAAAAGGGTCACACCAGGATGCTAAAAACTACCGCGGAATCAGCCTACTCAGTGTTGTCGGTAAATTATGCAAAGGTATTGATTGAAAGAGTGATGAATGAAACAGATGATAAAATTTGGGATGTGCAAGCAGGATTTAGAAAGGGAATGGGATGTATGGATCAAATCTTCTCTTTAAGGAGCATCACTGAAAAGTTCTTAGCCAAGAATCGAAAGGTGTATTGCTCCTTCATAGATTTAGAGAAGGCGTATGATAGGGTGGTAAGGAAGTATTTGTGGGAGGTGTTATCCAAGTTCGGCTTGGGGAGCCAACTTATACTTGCATTGGTATCACTCTATGAGGATTCTAGTGCATGTGTAAGAATAAACGGGGAAAACACAGACTGGTTCGGTATCTCTAGGGGTGTCCGACAGGGATGTGTAGCTTCTCCGTGGCTCTTCAACTTGTTCATGGATGACTGTCTGACAGAGTTGCGTGAAAGTGATTATGGACTGAGAATGGGTGGATTCGTCATCAAATGCCTCTTATATGCTGATGATCAAGTGTTACTTGCATCGTCGGTTGAAGAGTTGCAAGAGATGATGAATATTGCATGTGCGTCGTTTGAAAGAAAAGGAATGAGAGTGAATGTGGATAAAACCAAAACCATGGTTTTCGAGAGAGAGGAGAATATGACTGAATGCGTGATTGAGATCAATGGTAAGAAAGTGGAACAAGTGAAAGAGTTCGTATATCTGGGAAGTTTGTTTACTAGGGATGGAAAGTGTGATGAAGACATTGAAAGAAGAGTAAAAAAGGGTAATGCGGTAAATGGAGCACTGGATAGTCTCATGTCTAGTCAATCGGTGTCCGAAAAGGCCCGAATGGCTGTGCATGATGCTGTCCTCGTTCTTACGCTTATGTATGGCAGTGAATGTTGGGTGTGGCAGAAGAAGCATGAAAGCAGAGTGAATGCAGTAGAAATGAGATCCCTCAGAAAAGTTTGTGATGTAAGGTTATGTGATCGTGTGAGGAATGATGTGATTCGTCAAAGGTGTGGTGTAAAAGATGATATTGTAAGAAAGATAGAAAAAGGATTGTTGAGATGGTTTGGGCACATAGAGAGGATGGATGACAGTAAAGTGGTGAAAGAGATCTATAGAGCCAATGTGGAAGGTAATGTTAGTAGAGGACGACCTCGGAGGACACATTTAGATCAAATAGAAAATGTGGTCAAAAAGGCAGGTGTCCGAAGTACGAAGAATAAAAGAGCATGTATGAAAAGATTGATGGATGTGAATGAAGCTAGAGAGGTTTGCCAGGATCGTACAAAGTGGCGATCGATAGTCTCTGCCTACCCCAATGGGAACTAACGGCGTGAGAATATGTATGAATATGTATGTATGTACTCTTGGAATTAGAGTGGAGAAAAGATTGTAAAACAAAAGTTCTCGGTGATAGGTCTCCAATAGCATCGCTCAACAATTTCTTTAAAATTCCCAATACCCTTATTCATCTCTTACGAACACCCTCGGGTAGGAATGGTGAAGTGCTAATCATATAAGACACTGCACAGCAAAGTAAGCATTAAAATCTTAATTAATTGAATATGCATGCCTAACAGATCAAGTTAGCTCCAAGTTTAGAATAGCAATCACGATACAATTAGTAATATATTATTTTGCATTTTAATTGACTTCGGCAGAGCAGAGCAAGTAAGTAAGTAAGAAATATGAGATAAACCCTAACAAGCGCAATTCTCAGTACGTTAAAATAGTATTTTCTAAACAACACATACTATTAATTACAGTTTCACTGAAACACTAAATCAGCGGAATATAAAGATGAAAACAGTCCTTCTTTAGTTTGCATCTTGTTACTTTCTTACAGTTTTGGTAGTTGATTTATATTTTATAAAGGTTTACATGTAATTACTTACTTACTTATAATCACGCCAATTATTACCATTGGGGTAGGCAGAGTCTATCGATCGCCACTTAGCACGACGAATCTTTCTTGCTTCCCTTACATTCATTATAGTGATGTAGATAGTCTCTGCTTACTCCAATAGCGTTTGTATATTTATTTATTTAAACACTTTATTGCATATGTCGTAGGATGATTTGATGTTTAGGTTTTTTGCAAAACACCTAGGGATTTTGCAAAAATCCGGATAATTAGACAACGATTATAATATTTTCTAATCTTACTAGGTTTTTTGCAAAAAAACTAGTTGGTTTAGTATGGCTCCGAAACGAAATGTCAGTTTTTATGAATACTGTACACTGATTGGTCGATTGCAGTGCCTCATAAACACATCATCTCTGATTGGTTGTTAATTAAGACGTACTTACTTCATTGTTCCTACCTACATTTAATTTGATTGTTATTTAAATTTTAGCTATCCATCCATTTATAGTCATTTCCCTTTATAACTCTAGCTATGATACTTCAATACTACAATTTAAAACGTACTTACATTTATGTATTATATTATATTAAATATATCGCTGAGTTAGTATCCCATAATACAAGTGTTACTTAGTTTGGGGTACCTTGATCTGTGTATAATATGCCCGAACGTGATTGTAATTTTACTCCAACAAAAGAGTAAAAAAAAATAATTTAATTCCTAGTAGCAAATAAGTATTGTCATTTTTTACCCTTTATAACTCTAGCTATAATATCTCATCAATACCACAATGACGAACCAATCAGAATAAGTGTAGGCGAGCAATCAGAAATCAGCCAATCAGCATTAAAGAAGTACAATCTTACTAAACCAACTAGTTTTTTTGCAAAAAACCTAGTAAGATTAGAACATATTATAACCGTTGTCTAATTATCCGGATTTTTGCAAAATCCCTAGGCTTTTTGCAAAAAACCTGAACATCAAATCATCCTACGACACATACAAAAACGCAAAGAGTATTTAATAATTACAAAACAGTCGATGTACACAAAGGCGGACTTATCGCCTTAACGCGATTTCTTCCAGTCAACCTTTGTGGTGAGGAACAAATGGATAACTCTTTAATTTAAATTACGGTCAAATATAAATGCAATTAAACGGAACTTAATTAAACACAACTTATTTACAACCTATTTATTAATTTATATACCTAATATACTGCACAATTATATCAAATATACCATAGAATATCGTAATACATACTTATATAATAAAATAAATACAAATATATACATATACCTAACTTTATAAAATCTACCAACCTAAGGTTTTAAAAAATGGGATTTATGTTTATTTTTAAATATATTTAATGATGATTACAAACGTATGTCAACTGGTAGTGAGTTCCACAAATTAACTGCTCCTATAGAACTGAGAAATGTATGTATTCCTATCCCATATGAGTGGAAGACTTTTCCCCTAAATTCCCTCCATTAACTTTTGACTGCAAGATTAAGTTTATAGGCAACCGTTTGCTTTCGAGTAAAGTTCGTTTTTTTTCGACCGACTTCAAAAAAGGAGGTTGCGCAATCACCCCGTTATTAGCCTATGGTTTTTCTGTGAGTTTGGATATACTTCCAAGGTGGTCCCATTTATTTTTTATAGACTGTGTTAGTAAAAAATATATATGCGACGACTCTGTTGTGTATCGAATTTTGTCTTAAAATTTAGCATCGAATGTTTATGTTTCCGTAAAATGGCTGCGAAGGCGGTTCTATTTTTGTCCAAAAAGTTATCATATGAGCTCTGGGTTATTGTATCGCTCAATTAACCATCGTGATGTGACAACTACTACTAACCCATTGCATATCCAGCGTATACTAAATTGGTAGTTAATTATTATCAAATTTTCGTAGGGTGTTAATCACCGTGCGAAATATTTACAACTACATCATAAAACTGAAAACTACATCAATAGGAAGTAATGTGAAAATATATTATACCTATTATCACACTACCATTATATAATTTCTGTCAAATTCATTACGTAATATTTTGTAAATGTAAAAGAGTGTCTTAACGTGTTGTCGTGAGGCAATGTCCCGAATATGGTATACCACGCTCAAAGCATTCCCTCGCCCAAGGGTTCAAATACTCTAATGTAGGTATTTTATTTTTAACTGAACTTCAATAATTTAAATCTTTTTGTTCATGAAAACCTCATGTGGGGATTATTACTAATAAATAAAGGAAAGAAAAATTTCGACACAGGCGGGATTCGAACCCGCGACCTCGGGTATACGCCCCCGTCGCTCTTGCCAATTGAGCTACCGTATACCCGAGGTTGCGGGTTCGAATCCCGCCTGTGTCGAAATTTTTCTTTCCTTTATTTATTCTGAACTTTCAATGTTTTTGATTTGGGTGCTCAATAGGAACAAGACGACTTATTTTGAAATAAAGAATGGTTGGTGAAGGATTCTGCCTAATCGCCCAACAATAACTTAAAAAGTCCCAAAACCTAAGCACCTCTTATGGCACTTGTGGTAAGAACTGTCTTTGAGCTTTTCTAATATATCTTTTCCTGTCTTCTTAAAGGGGCTGGCAAATTTAAACGAGCGTTTCTATTTTATGGATACATAAACCAAGTGTCAAATAAAATAATATTGTTCCTTCTTTACAACTGCAAGATAAAATTTGTAGTGCCAATTGTATTTTATTTAACAAGTTCGTTAGCAACACGATATCGAGGACAAGCGTTAGGGATATTACCTTACCTTGTTGAATAATGTTGAATAAAATAAATGGCCGATGTAAGATAGACAGCTGACAACATAGATAGGGTTGTCGAATGCATCTTTTTGTCTCAACTTATGTTAATTAACCAGAAGACTACATTGATAACAGATGGCTTGATTTTAAATCTTAAGAGATTAGTTTCCTAATTCAAAGATGCTCGGAAATTTATTGGAATGTTTGTTAATACTTGGAAATTGGAAACATTGTTTAGACAAAAATTTAATACTCTGACTGAACAAATGATTAGTTGCCAAAAACGTTTTTGTCGCAACAGTAAATAAAACCAAATCAAGGAAAGTCAGTTTGCTTTTTTTGTTTCATTCATCATTGCAAGATCGATAAAGATACCTATTGTCTTCTTACTACTATCAAGCTTTTGAACGATATAGTCTGTAAGATCATGAACAGCGTCCTGAGCCGATTTCCCTCTTCTGAAACCGTACTGAGAGGCAGAGATAAGATTGTTTGATTCCAGGTAACTTACCAACCTTGAGTTGATTATTCGCTCCAGTATTTTGGATATAGCTGGCAGTATCGATATAGGCCTATAGTTATTGACGCAGTCTCTGTTTCCAGCCTTGTGAATAGGGTGAACGACGGATCTTTTAAGCGAGTTTGGGAAAATGCCCAGCATCAAACACTGATTAAAGATAAATGTAAGTGGGGATACTAGTGAACTTCTGCAATGTTTTAATATCAAGTTTGAAATATTGTCCCATCCAACAGAGCATTGTGATTTAAGACCTTTTATGAGATTGTCTAATTCAATTTCATCTGTATTTAACAGAACGAACGAGCCTGCAAATTGGCTGTTAGGGGGTTTGTAAAATTCTCGGGAACTGTTTGATTCCAATTTTTGTGCAAGGTTAGGTCCAACATCAACAAAGTACTTATTAATTAAATTTAGTGATTCTGTCGGGTTACTGGTGTTGACTAGTTCTGTGGCTTGTTTCTTCGAATTCATTGTATGTGTTGATCTTCTTATAATTTCCCAAGTTCTTTTATTGTTGTGTTTCGCCATATGCAATTCGTTTCTCTCATACTGAATTTTAACTTTCTTTAGTAGTTTGTTGCAAAAATTTATGAATCTGGTGTAAGTTATTTTTAGAACGGAGTTTTTTGGTGATTTATTAGATTTAGCATGCAAATTATCCCTATTTCTAACACACCTTAATAGTCCTGGCGTTATCCAAGCTGAGAGTGTTTTTTTCCTGTGTGAGATTTTTATTTCCGTGCTGTTGGTTTCTATGATTCTCTGCATTTCTTTGGTTAAATAATCAATGCACTGGTTGGGATCGTTGTTCGAGTAGATCGGTTCGAAATCTAAGTACTCTACATCTTTCACTAATTTTGGATAGTCAATTTTGGTTATGCTTGCGGCACTTGTTGTCCTATCTATTTTCGCACTAAGACTTAATATGGTTGCTTGGTGATCAGTAAGTGAGGATGTCGTTACTAGAGTCAAAGCTGAGCAATTTGTTTTGAGCATTACATGATCTATGCAAGTTTTTTCCATTCTAGTTGGGATTTGGTGAGCGGCTAGTAGACCATGTCCAGCACATAGATCCAGGTAATCGTTAGTGTTTTTAGAATTTTCCAATAAATCGATATTTATATCTCCAACCAAGATTACATTTTTGAAAGTCTGTAGATTGATTAAAATATTGTCCAGATTGGTAATAAAGCTATCAATATTTCGTTGAGAGGGAGATCTATAAATAGCTATTATCGCAGTACGATCGCAAATTTTTATCAAGAGACAATTTATGTTTGGGTATCGGGGTTCTTCAACACATATCGACAAGTTATTTTTGGCATAAACCACCACACCGTCATTTTGTAGGTAATTGTGCTTGGTGGCAAATTGATTGTACCCTGGAAGAAAGGGTATAACTGAGTTATTGTTTAACCAACACTCAGTTAATACAATAAAATCAGAGTTCAGTTGTATGTTACTTAATAAAACCAAGAGACCGTCATAGTTTTTATTAATACTGCGTATATTTTGGGTAAGAATGCGTAAGTCGCGTGATCTTGAGTTAAGAACGTCTTTAACCTCCTCAACGTTACACATTTGAGACTCCGATACTTGGAAGTCATCTATATCAGACACTACTTCATTATCGAGGCCCATTTTTAAAACGTATAGTAAGTGGACTTTTTGTGGTGAACTGAGATATCGGTATTTGAAAAACTATTCTTGTATTAATAAAATTATTCATAAATATGGTGGGTAACAATTGGTAACGACAGTTGACCCCGTCTATTGACAGAATCATGTACTTGTGTATATTAAAGTTGTGTGTTCCAATATATAATTTATAAAATATTGTGGATAAAATAGTTTGTGTAAAAAGGTCATGTGTGGTTAATATTAAGAATAAAATAACGTGTAAAAGTGCAAAATTATGAATACAAAAACAAATTATTGATAAATTAATTAACAAAGGTGACACAGTAGCAATAGGAAAAAGAAAAGTTAAAAAATCTTTGCATAGTCAATTTTTTGTTTCCCTCAGTTTAGCTAAATCTGCTTCTTCATTTATTCTAATAGGCGGTTTTCCTTCCCTTTGGCGCATGTATATTTTTCCATGTGATGTCCAGCAGAAATTGTAGTCGAACGTTTTGGCAAAATCTCGGGCAAGGTAATATAATCTTTTATTTCTAGAAGTTAAGCATTGAGACACATAGATAGGAGTCGGTGGACCTTCTAGTTTGAGCAGGGTAGAGTCGAGTTTTCTTTCAGTATTATTAAAGTTTTTCACGGCTTTCAACATGTTTTCTGATACAATAGTTGAGGATATTCAACTAAAATAGGTTTATAAATATTATTTTTGGCATATCCTCTATTTACATCCTTTATGTCTGCTGTTGAAAGAGGGAAATGTGTAACATCACCTAAATCCTTAACGATTTTTAGAAGTGCTTCTTTATTTTCATTTGGTAACTTTGGAATGTTACGGATTTCTAGTTTTGGCGCACAATTGGCACTTTCTAATTGTTCAAGGCGACTTTCTAGTGTTTTTATTTGATAGAGGTGTTCCTTTCGATCTTGTTTAAGACTTGAGAGCTCCTTTTGTACATCGTCATACTTTTCCGAGAGGAATTTCATTGCAGCTGATAATTCTGAATTTTGTACTTTAATGCTATCTATGGAAGATTGTAATGTTTCAAGTTTTTCGACCAGTTTTGTATTTTGCTGTTGAGCAAAATCATTGAAAAGAATCTTTATATTGTCTATTAACTCTTCTTCGTTAAATTCTCTTTTCCTTTTGGATCGATTGCTGCTATTTAGTTGCTGCTTTCTGACAGTCAAGGTTATTTGTATCAGTCGGCCTAGAATCTGCAAGGTCAGAGTCCAAAGTGACCTTTTTTTGAGGTGGAGTTCGTTTAGTAGACATTATATTATAGAAAAAAATAAAAAACAGTTTATTTGCAGTGTAAAGGTACCCTTATTTCTTCTTCTTCTTTTTTTTTTTTTTTTTTGTGTGGCCACACTGTTTACTCTGTAAAGAATTAGGTTCCTACCGGTCCTGGTCTGTGGTTGAGTTATTTTGACATTTCATTTATTTATTGTTTACCTTATGTTATTACGTATTTCCTTTATATTTTTCTTTTTTATTTAAAAAGAATAAACAATGTTAGTAGATTTGAAAAATAACTGTCTTTATGCTAAATACCTTTTCGCAGTTTTCTTGGTGACTTTCATGGATTAAACAGATTTCACAGATTCAAAACTTAGTTCCAGGTTCCGTCTGTTAGGATCAGCTTCAAGAAACAGGTATTGTGGGTTTTTCGCAGCTTTTTTGATTTATTATCTTTACGAGAGCAATATAGGACTTCACTGTAGAGTAACCGGAAACGAAAAAGTTAGATACTCTTTTCTCATTTAATTAACACTGGCAAGCTATACACCATCTAATAGGCTGGTTTTTTATTGATATATTTGAATATAGAACACACTTCTTTTATTAATTTTTTATTTGAATGAGCATAATTTTTCCGAGAATCTGGCGGGAATTCACTTGCAGCAATGGAGCTCAGTCGACGTGATTTTCGCGCTATGGTTTATTATGACTTTAAAAAAGGTTTAAAGCCTCAAGAATGTTTTGAACTTTTGGCTTCCACTTTTGGTGAGTCTGCTTGTTCCAGAGCAATAGTATTCAATTGGTTTGCTGAATTTAAAAGAAGTCGGGGATGTCTCGAAGATGAAGCGAAGACTGGACGGTCGCCAACCACGGTCACGCAAGAAAACGTTCGTGCAGTCGAAAAACTTATTCGCGAAAACATATGTAGAGCTAGAGCGAGAACTACGAATTGGATCAGCAGCAATGAAAACCTTAATTTACGACCACCTTTCTCTCCGTAAACGTTGTTCGAGATGGGTGCCGCACAAACTTACCGATGAGCAGAAAGACCGTCGCGGGTGGATTGGTGCCTATTCATGATAGATAAATTCAACGGAGGCGAGAAAAAACACACGCGACGGAAGCTTAAAAAATGGAGTAACTTCTCCCGTTTTCCCAAAATTTCCCAAAATTCCCCTTCACTACTCTGCTGAAAAGTATTCTATAACCTGCCCAGAGGTATGAAAAATTATTGTGCCAAGTTTCGTTAAAATCCGTCGAGTAGTTTTTGTTTCCATAAGGAACATACAAACCTACAGACAGACAGACAGACAAAAATTTTACTGATTGCATTTTCGGCATCAGTATCTAATCACCCCCTGATAGTTATTTTGAAAATATATTTCTAGTACAAAATTGACCTCTCTACAGATTTATTATAAGTATAGATAAAGGTGCAGTTTATGCTTCAGTGTTGATAATAGTAAACACACTGATAGAAAACCCACATGCCTGTTCATAGTCAGGGAGGCTTAGCACGAGTGCTTTTTTATCGTCACGATATCGGTTAGAATGAGATGACAGTATACAATATTACGTAAGTGCGAAAGAGATGGCTGTTTTATATACCACGCGTTATCTGATTAAAAGGTCGTAGTAGCTATGCAGCCCGGTTAGTACGAGCCGTGTTTAAACTAGTTATCGCGTGGGATAAAGCAGCCATCTCTTACGCACTTACTTAGTATCGTATACTGCCATCTCATTCTAACCGATATCGTGTCGATAAAATAGCGCTCGTGCTTGCTCTTCAGGTGACAGTTACAACGGTAAGCATAATGATAGCGAATTCGTACATTCAGTACAGTACTACAGATAGGAACTTATCGTTGAGTTAGTATTGCACATGACTTACCCATGTATCTGTTTCTACTGCCTATTTTACCTACATACGAGGGGCATGCCAATAGAAGTTAGATACTCTTTTCTCATTTAATTAACACTGGCAAGCTATACACGATCTAATAGGCTGGTTTTTTATTGATATATTTGAATATAGAACACACTTCTTTTATTAATTTTTTATTTGAATGAGCATAATTTTTCCGAGAATCTGGCGGGAATTCACTTGCAGCAATGGAGCTCAGTCGACGTGATTTTCGCGCTATGGTTTATTATGACTTTAAAAAAGGTTTAAAGCCTCAAGAATGTTTTGAACTTTTGGCTTCCACTTTTGGTGAGTCTGCTTGTTCCAGAGCAATAGTATTCAATTGGTTTGCTGAATTTAAAAGAAGTTGGGGATGTCTCGAAGATGAAGCGAAGACTGGACGGTCGCCAACCACGGTCACGCAAGAAAACGTTCGTGCAGTCGAAAAACTTATTCGCGAAAACATATGTAGAGCTAGAGCGAGAACTACGAATTGGATCAGCAGCAATGCAAACCTTAATTTACGACCACCTTTCTCTCCGTAAACGTTGTTCGAGATGGGTGCCGCACAAACTTACCGATGAGCAGAAAGACCGTCGCGGGTGGATTGGTGCCTATTCATGATAGATAAATTCAACGGAGGCGAAAAAAAAAACGTGTATGATATACTGACTGGTGACGAAACATGGCTATATAACTATGATCCCGAATCTAAGCGACAGTCGACTGTATGGTGCTTTGAAGACGAGCCAACTCCAACGAAATGTCGCCATGCACGAAGCACACAGAAACAAATGGTCGCTTCGTTTTTCTGAAAAACGGGTCATATTGCTACTGTTGTGCTAGAGAATGAAAGAACGATGAACTCCGAATGGTATGTGCCAGTTTGTGCTCCAACAGTAACATCAGCTTGGTGTGACAAGCGACCGAAGTCAGGAATCCGGCTAATAGGCTAGAACACTAGACTTTTTCAACTTGAAAAATGTGTCAATTCTCCCTCACCCGTCATATTCCCCTGACTAAGCGCCTTATAATTTTTACTTGTTTCCAAAAATCAAAGAAAAACTAAAGGGGAAGAGGTTTGAAAACAAAGAAGATGCGCTGGTTGCCTATAATTTCGAGATTTCTAAGGTAACTAAAGAAGACTGATCATAGGTATTTTCCAATTGGTTCAGACGTATGGAAAAGTGTATACGTGCGCAGGGTGAATACTTTGAAAAGATCGATACTTGTAATAAAGAATAAATTAAATATTTTTTGAGTATCTAGTTTCTTTTGGCATGCCCCTCGTACATATATATACTCACAACCATAAATCCCAATAAAGGGTAGCCAGAGCTTTAAAGCTAGAAATAGAGTATCGTTGGTGATGGGTCTCCAATCGCAAAAAACCACTTAAATATCCCCATATCCTTAGATGCCTCTTATGACACCTGTGGGCAGCAAGGGGTAGTGACATTCTAAGTCAGCACTTCACGGCCTACACCTGTCTTATGATCTTATATATGAAAAAAGGTGTTTCTAGCCTACTAATTCGCGTTTTACAACATTCTTCTGTTTGATACTGTAATTACCATATGGATATATTAACTACTATAGTTACTATATACATACAAACATATACGCATGCCCTTATTTCTCTTTGGGGCCGAGACTTTCGATGGCCAATTTGTACAATCCTGGTCAATCTCTCTAGCTTTGTTAACATCCATCATTATTTTGATATATGCCTTTTAATCCTTCTTTATCCCAATGATAACTTAGCATTAACAATAATTTCGATGATTTTTAGTCGATATTGAAATTCACTAACTATACTACTACTGCTACACTGTACGTTATTTTTCGCAAATATTTAAAATTTAATAGTAATCACAAAATTATTAGCTTCGCTGTGATATATTATAAAAATCTGAAACAATTTTATCATTCTTATTTCCTGTATTTTCAAAACCATATATCCAGTCTAGTTTTTAAGCATCACCACTAGGTTTGTTACTAAAAATATTACTTCCAACTTCAGCATTTCCCAACGACGAAGAATCAAATAAAGATTAAAAGATAAATCTGCAATTGAAAGTAAAAGATAAAATAGCTGTACAAGTACTATCTTGGTGTTAAAACACAGGTCTCGTAACATTTATCTGGCGAAGACTATAAATTGATTTCGCCAGGCGCAGACCCGTTGTACGTACAGATCGAGCTACGAGATAATTTTAACTTACAACTATTTTCTGCTGAGGCTAACCGATTGGGGTGCCTGTTTTGAAAGAATATAGTGTATACTTATGATTGTTTTAAATATGCTTTTTTATCAAGTACACAAACCCAATTAATTCAAATTACAATTACCGGTTTACCTCACTATACCAACAACTAAATATATATATTTATCTAAGGAAGTACTTTCACTTTGAAACAACCAATATACAGTAAATTAGTAGACGGTAGTAGTTGTCAATGACTGCTTGCCCCAACTTGAACTACCCTATGATGGGGCATATTTGAGCAGTAGTTTATATAGGCAGTGATGAATGAATTAGTCTAAATAGACAAGATGTAGGGACTTATATAAAATAGAGAAAACTACGAAAACCAAAAAAAGAGAGACAAAACGCCCTGCACATTCCATGCATGATAATTCTTCGCGCATTTATTTATATAGTAATACAAAACATTATTTGTGAAAATATCGGAATTCTGTGGTGAAAGATCTATACCAACAACAGTAGCAATTAAAGTGGCCTTTAAACTTATACTGAATAAAAGCTGTGTAGTGTCGGCTTAATAAAAGCGGTGTACGTAAGAGGCAACTAACGGTATTGGGGTTTTAAGGGATTTTTGGGCGATGCGGTTGGAGACCCACCACCAACAACCTTTATCTCACAATCTTTTCCCCACTCAACTTTCCAAAAGTGGCTGAGGAATTTCTAATTCCTTAGCTCTGGCTACCCCTTCTAGGGATTTACAGCCGTGAGTATATGTATGTATGTATGTTAAACATATACACATGGTACTAAAATATATTTTCAGTGTTTAAGGATAAACTACATCTTTACCATGTGGCATTCATCGTTTTACAATGCAAACTTATAAATTCAGTGTCTTATAGAAATATGTTATATTGCAGCTAAGATCATCTTAGTTATGACGTAGAATAGTATAGCTTTGCTGAGTAAAAGGTCTATAAAATGCATTTTTTTAAATACGTACATATTTTTTTAAATTCAGCGTGTATAAATATTCAGCCGTGTAGTGTCGGCTTAGAATAAAACTACCCCATTTCTACCCGTGGGTGATCGTAAGAGGCGACTAAGGGTATAGGGGCTTATTAAGTGATTTTTGGGCGATGTGGTTGGAGACCCGTCAACAAAAACATTTATTATTACCATCTTTTCCCCAAGAATTTTTTTTTTGGAAGTTGCCAAAAGTGGCTGAGGAATTTTTCATTCCAAAGCTCTGGCTACCCCGTTAAGGGATTTATAGCCGTGAGTATATGTATGTATGTATGCATAAAAATTCAAACTCATTCAACTATCATAGCATTTAATAATATGGGACAACAAATAAATTGATAAACAATACAATTTATCGTAAAAAGATTGAAAGATAATGTAAAGATAGTTTGGGCTATATATGAAATAGCCCACATAAATGATAGTAAATTGGTGAAGGAGATCTATAGAGCCAATTTGAAAGATAATATTAGCAAAGAACTACCAGCGATGACGCATTTAAACCAAATAGATAGCGTGCTCAAAAAGGCAGGCGTCCGATACCTCGAGCAAAAATTCGTCGATTTGAAGCAAAAAGAGTATGTATGAAAAGGTTGATGGATGTAAAAGAAACTAGAGAAGTTTGCCAGGGCTGTACAAAGTGGCGATCGATAGTCTCTGCCTACCCCAATGGGAAATAATGGTGTGGTTATATGTATGCAGCATAACCAATAAAAACAAAATACAATATCACTGCCTATACAATACAGTACAGAATACAAAAATTCGCCTAAATAATAATGATGTTAAATCTCATTCCGAGATCCCGGTTTCGGCAACATTTCCGGAAACGGAAGTTTCCAAACAAATTAAGCAGCTTTGAGAGCGAATGGCTTTGACAGGCTTGGTGAGTTGTGATATATCAAATCAATACGCTGCAAATTAAATCCCCAATTAACTACAATTTCGTTTTTAACAACCTACAAGGATTCAAAAGCCTCTCTTTGAATAGTTTGTACATGGCTTATCCCTGCTATATTTTGTCCGCTTTTTATTGAAAACTTGTTTTGGATAACTACATAAACCCAAAAGCTTACGTTTTACATTTGTACTAAGGCAGGTAGATACTTTTGCCCTGACAGTGATCATCTCTTGCTTCACTAAATTCCAGGCAAGTCGTTTCATTCTTTTTTCTACAGAAAATGATTTTTCTTTCATGCTCATCACGTTATTCACCAAATCATATTTTTTTCCGCATACCAATCAACCTAAATATTATTTCAACTTTACGCACTGTTTGCCAGGATCGTACAAAGTGGCGACTCTGCCTACCCCAAGGGCGGAAATAGTATATGTAGGTATGTATTTTGAAGAAAAAGTCACTATTAGATGTTATAATCACTTTTACTCACTTAATTTACCATACAATGTTTAAATCAATAATCATTAGTTGTTCCTTCCAGTTTTTTTACACTCCAAAGAATGAAAGAATGCTCCCGCCAAAAAAACCTACCAAAAAGCATCTTGACATTTCCCCTCTGACAAGCGGAAATGTCAAAAATGGTGAGGACACTCTGTCAGTGTTGCCAATTTATAACGAAAATTATGACAGTATGTACTCACTAGGCCAAATAGTGGATATTTAGCTTAGTTTCGAGTGCGCTTTGCTGACAAACGACTAACGTTGCTAAAATAAGACGGAACCGACGAAACACAACACAACCCTTCAATAATGTTTCTTGTCAATGTTTTAATCAGTCTGGGATAAAACTATTTTTGAGTGAACCCAAATGGATTCTCATCCGGTAACTCCTGCATTTAAGCCTTACACCTGCTACACAATAAAGACCGTGTTATACGAGTATATAACATATCTAACTCACGACCTAGTTACTACACCATTTAATCTCTTTTCGATAACTGCAAATTTAATTCAAATCTGTACAATAGAAAGTCCCGTTTCTGTTTGCTGTAGTCCACTGTGGAAATATTAATCCATTCACATAATCATAACCATAACATCGAGTCGTGATACAGATAAAAATAATTTTCAGTAATAAACGCCACCGTTCATTTGTAAACGATTGTACAAGGGCCTATAAAGTTGTACAAGTGTTAGATAGTTGACTAGCGTTTAATAATAGTCATAAAGTCGGCTGCAGTGATTTGTATGACAATAGAATATGGAATGTGACTGCCGTCTGTAGTACTAGCATGTTTGTCTATGTATTCTAGTTTATCGTTTTGAGGGAGATGCAGTTATATGAGATTGGTTAATAAGAACGAGATAGTAGTTTGATATGGTATTAGCATTGTAAAATATTCTAGTGTGCTAGAGGAGGTTTTGCTACTGAGGTAAGGTTGCGGGCGTCGTTAAAATTTGTGAGATGTGTAGGTTGCGGCTGCGGTAGTTCACATACCTTATTGAACTTTAAGTGTAATTCATCAGTTTACAATAGGTTAGACCTATATTATCGAATTGTGAAATGTCAGCTACGATGCTATGCAATTTGAAAACTTAAACATAGTCATAATTTGTCAGCGAAATGGGAATATGAATATATCGTAAATCTTCGCAATACATATTACTGTGACTAAAAGCTTTTAGAACGCTTTAGATAGTGTCGGCTCATAATATTGTTAGCCTTTCTTTCCCTTGAGGGTTGTATGAACACGACGACCGATATAACTAGAGCCTCAGTGATTGGCGGCTATTTTGGTTCAAAAGTGAAAATACCGTTTTTTTTTACAAAAAATACTACAGTAACGTTGAATAGTTCTAAACCAGCCCTTAATTACATTCAAGTAGGACTCTATGGCAAAAAATAATTAAGTCTCTAATTATTAATGACCAAAATGTCTCTATTGTGGTGTTGTAATAAATTTTGTGTACCTGATATTTTATTTGTGTCTCCAGTTTGTTTTAACAAATATTATAATGCAAGGGTTCATTGTACAAAAAAATGTGCGGACTAAATTATTAATATAAAATTTACATTATGTCAATTTCCTCGCAAACTATAAATGTTTATAGTTTACGAACTTTTGTATGTGCATAAAATGAGATAATCGTTTTATCCACTATATAAAATTTAAACTAAGGCTAAATTATACTCAATTTACAGAGTCATCGTCTCAACCAATAGACTTTTCCTCCTCTCCGAGTTATCAAATGACGTATCAGACTACTTGCAATCATCAGCTTGCCCAATCAACCTCTTTCTAAAGGGCCACACTGCGTGGTCCGATACGTGGTCGCCACTCTCGAACCTTAGACCTCAAAGAGTTTGTTTGTGTGAAGCCAATAATGAATTACTCAAACATTTATTTATTTATTTTATTATCTTTGGGGGGCTCACAGCTAAATTTACAATATAAAATTATTACATAGACAGAAATAGGCCAATAGCAATAACATTTACGCCGTAAATCCCCGAAGGGGTGGGCAGAGGTACTAATACTTCTTAACATCACGTTACATTGTCACCTGGTGTTCAGAGTACCCAAGTTTTGCTTGGACAGTATACTCACGTGATATGGGGCAGGCCTATCACCGTTTTGTTCGAATACACTGTCTTATGAATAAGTACAGCTTAGCCATGTGGGTTTCCCTACGATGTTTCCCCTTACCGTTAATAACCATGATAAATTAACCACGCATATGACTTTAGAAAAGACAGATTGGGTAGGTGGTGTATCCCAACCCGGGATTTGAACCGTCAAGGTCTGCATGATAATCGGTATTCTACCCACTGAGCTATCACGGTTGCCATGGTTGTAATGAATTACTCTGAACTCTTAATGTCTATAACATTGACGTCAGTTGAACGACTTGTGTGGGCCAGTGAATTTTGGACCTAAATAAATCGGACCATACTATTACGGATTTCATACGTCATAAGATGTTATATTTTTATTAGTCCTGCGTCAGTACACCTTAATGGAACATATCTCATTATCTATACCAATATTATAAAGAGGAAAGGTTTGATTTTTTGTTTGTTTGTTTGTTTGTTTGAATTGAATAGGCTCCAAAACTACTGGACGGATTTGAAAAATTCTTTCACTGTTTTGATGCTACACTATTCCCGAGTGACATAGGTTATATTTTATTTTCAAAAAAATTAGGGATCCTTACGTAAACTTCAAAAATGTAACCCAAGGTGTTAAAGAAATACCAAAAAAAATCCTTACATCGCGTGCGCTGCGAAAACTATTGACAATAGAATAAAATTATGTACTACAATTTTATAGAACACATCATTATCTAAAAAAAATGCCCCGACAGCATGTCTCTAACTATTATAGTTATCTCACAACAAGCCTCATTATATAAAATTATTTAAAAATTAAATTAAAATCCTGCTTTAGAAAAGGCTCTTTATTTGTACCTATCTAATCCTTATAAAAAAACTTATATATTATTTCAGACTACTTCAATACCCTTATATTACTTTTTGAATTATTCAATTCGAACATTCCATTCGAAAGTTATCTCGAATTAAAAAAAAAGATAAAACTTCGCTCGATTAGCTATGCATAGTAAGTTGTTGCAGGCGTCACGAAGGGGTACGGGAGGCTGCTTATCAAAGAGTTAAAGCAAAATTTAATTGTAGCGACTATTATCACTGGCCCAGCAGCCGGTCAATTAGCTCATATACCGAGGATACCGATGATCCCAACTGATCTGCCAATTCCATTTAAACGGCTACAATTTCCGGTTAAAACATCTTTTGCTTTAACAATTAATAAGTCCCAAGGCCAAACCTTCAAATTAGTAGGGATTGACCTGCGAAAGAATTGTTTTACTCACGGTCAACTGTACGTTGGCCTGTCGCGGGTGGGAGCTCCTGAACATCAATTTATTTTGCTGCCCCAAAATACAACAACGTCAAATATTGTTTACAGGGAAGCTCTAACTCTATAAATTGAATGGCTTTTGATGTAATTACACATTATAAAAAATAAAAAAAAATAAAAAAATATATCTAAATATAAATACAAAAAAATATAACATACATACATACATATACTCACGGCTATAAATCCCTAGAAGGGGTAGCCAGAGCTAAGGAATCAGAAATTCCTCAGCCAGTTTTGGAAGTCGTGTGGGGAAAAGATGGTGAAGTAAAGGTTGTTGGTGATGGGTCTCCAACCGCATCGCCCAAAAATCCCTCAAAAGCCCCAAAACCGTTAGTCGCCTCTTACGTACACCCACCGGAAGAAATGGGGTAGTGCTATTCTAAGCCGACACTACACAGCAAAAAATATAACATAGCTTAAAACTAAAAATAAATAAATATGAAAATAATAATACATGTAATGAAATAAAAAACAAAATGTTAATGATAATTTATGCCCGAGCGAAGCCGGGACGGGCTGCTAGTCATACATATACTCATGATAGGTGCCATTGAAAATAGCACTGCTCCGTCTTTTAGTCCGTGGGTCTTGCATTAACTCAAACTCAAACCCTCACGCTGTATATCCCCGAAGGGGTTGGCAGAGGTACTAATACTTCTGAACATCACGCGACATTGTCGCCTAGTGTTCAGAGCATCCACGTTTTGCTTTGACAGTGTACTCACCTGATAGAGTCCTTCTCAACTTCCGAAAAGGGCTGAGAGCTTGTTAATTTTGTTGTACCTTGTTTTGGGATTATAAAGTGAGGTGCATACGTACATAAGTGCATAGACACATACATCCAAGCCATTAGTTCCTATTTGGGTGTGTAGAGACTAACGATCTTTAGTCTTTGCACGATACTGGCATACCTCTCGATGTTCTTAAAGCTTTTGCACTTCGAACACCTACCTTTTTAAGCATATTCTCTATTTGGTCTAAATTTACCATTATTACCATGCACATTTATTTCATTTTAGTTAGAGTAGACTTCAACCTGTCATGAGAGATATTTGTTACGAACTGCAGGCTTATAATTGAGCCTCTGTCCAGCCCCCGTGGCATGTACGAGTAAGAGTGAGTATTTCATGTGAGAAACTGACAGGTCATTGATACAAATTCTGTCGGGTTTTCACTACTCACGTGACATACATACGTAATATCCCAAGTAACACGAAAAGCCCCCTAACTATCTTTTTCTATACCTATGCAGAGCTTAAAGCCCGTAAAATATCGTATATAAGTTTGCCACACGTCTTAAGGCTTTATATTGGCACTCCAGAATCATTCTAACGCTCTAAAGCCGCATAGCAGTCAGATATTGGAATAATTCAATCCAGTTTTGCGGCTCTTAGTGGATTCAAGTGCCATTGGCCGCATAGTGGCATTAATCTGTCGTACAATCATGCCAAAAGCCGCGTAAACTCATGAAGTTATACATAATAAATGCCTAAAGCCGTACATTAGCACAACAGGATGCCAATTTACGGCTAGCATTTCAAAGGTCAACTGTGTGTTGTTTGAACGGCTAACAGCAAATCAACCAGATATACTTGGCTTATTTTAAGGCCTCAAGCCGTATTTGCATCCATTTTGATGCATTTGTCAACCATTAGGCAGCCATGAGAAGGAAAATATTTGAGGTTATAGAATAGAATAGAATAGAATAGAATAACACTTTATTGCACATCAAACACAAATTTACAAAAGTAATAATATGATCAAACAGTTTACAGTGAGGTACAATTGGCGGTCTTATCGCTAAAAGCGATCTCTTCCAGACAACCTTTGGAAGGAAAGATCGATAAATTAATTATTTGGGTAGATGCACAAAACAAGGCCAAAAGAAAAAAAAAAAACATTATAAGTTATTAAGCTTACTTAAAACTAACTTATTTAATTTAAATAACAATATGAATATTACATATTACAAAATAATATAGATATGTAACGAATATGAACACATACATAAATAACTACATACTATTATATATACAAGCAATACAAATACCTAAATAAAATACACATATACGTTTTAGAAATATAATAAATATATATAGTTTAAAAAGCAACAGTATTACAGCGCTTCAGTGAGATAGTGTTGTTTCACCATCTATTATCTTATTATTTCTGAAAAAACTAACAAAATAGTATTAAAAAAAGGAATTCAACAACATATACATCATATATATTTTTAATACCTTTATAATATTCACATATCACATATTATTTGGAAAGCGAAGTTTTTTTCAACTTCAAGGATCTCCAAATTATAATAATGGTGGCACCATTTCGTTAATATTTTATTATGCATAAAGATCAACATTCTAATCTATTTCCTCTAAGAGAAATAATCCTTTGGGTTATACTGGCACTTAAATTTAAACTCCTCAAACAACTATAACTACTAATAATAAGCAAACAAAACTCAAATTATGCTCGGAATGTACAATTATTTTATCATTTCACACATTTTTTCCTCAAAAACTACAATAAATCGAAGGCGCGTGAAAATTTTCAATGGAAACTATACAGACATTCATAGTAAAAATCAAAGCGCAGTAATTTAAGCACAGAATTACAGTTAAACTAACACTAACCCTTTATAATTTATATTTTTATAAAATAAATATGGTTGTCAAGTCACTTCACTCTCACTGCCATCGTCGTTCATCCATTGACATAAATGAATCACGTTTAATTGATAATATCACCTTTGCCGTGGTGTTAGAGATAATTTTGCAATGACACTGCCAAAATAGTTTCATGCCGTTGGCCGTATATTTGACAGATACAATGCTATTGGCCCTTTGAATGACCATTATGAGTCTTTTCTAATGCCGTTGGCCCGTATTTTGACAACAGCAGTGCTTTTTTGCGGCCTTTGGCATGTTGTTTGAAGCAAAAAATGCTCTTTTACGGCCATTCGCCCTTTCATTGTCCAATATAATGTTTTTTTACGGCCGTTAGCCGTAATTTACTCATGCAAATGCCAATGTACGTTCTAAAGCCGTAAAATTTGTGCCCAAATAAGCCGTATAGTAGCCGTATAGCCGTATATATGCCTTTTACACAACCAGTTCAAAATGCTTAAAGGATACAAACAAACAAGCAATGCCTTGATTTGGCTGATATGCGGCTTCGACGTGTTTCTTGGGATGCACATGCCTCATGCTACTTATACGTGGCAATATATTCAGTATTAAAGAGTAATATAAATTTCAATTGATTCAGATGTTTTTGTTCATGAAAACTAATAAATAAAGGAAAGTAAAATTTTGACACCAGCGGGGGGGTCGTGGGTTCCATCCCCGCTGGTGTCAATTTTTTTCTTTTTTTTATTTATTAGTCCTTAACTAATGTCAGTTTTAAAATCATTACGTGCCCATGGAAACTTCATAACTTAACCTCGACATAGCAAAGTAGATATCAGACACCAAATTCTTAAGTTCACGACAGTTGAGTAAATAGTAAATAAAGAGCTTAATTAATAAAGTCAAAATATTATCATCGTTCAAATAATCTGAAAAAATTATAACAAGAGCTTTAATATCATGCTTTCTTTTGTCATACGCGTTAAAACTTATATTCCCGTAAGGGTGGCAGAAGTACTAATATTTCTGAACATCACTTGACTTTGTATCACCACCTGGTGATCCCATCTAGTCGCTTTGTACCATCTGACTATCATATAAAGTACAACTTAGCTTACTTCTCACGATATTTTCCCATATTGTCGTTAACAAAAAGATTACAAGAAAATCGGGAAAAATAGATCTATACTTTTGAACTAGGTTAAAAAAAATTGACATTATTTGTTGTTTCAACACTTCAATTAATTTAACGAAATATATTTTTACTTTGACAACAATAAGTCGCTAGCAACAATACATCAAGTTCTTTGGTAGATAAGCCCATATAATACGTTCTGTTTTGTAATAAAATGTATTGGATTCGTCTCAATGATTGATTTTGAATGATTTCGTTCATGAAAACCTCAATAACTTTATTTATTACTTAATATGCCGTGTAGTGCCGGCTTAGAATGTCGCTACCCCTTTCTACCCACGGGTGTCGTAAGAGGCGACTAAGGGTATTGAAGCTTTTTTTTGGATTTTTGGGCGATGCGGCTGGAGACCCATCGCCAAAAACCTTTATTTTTACCATCTTTTCCCCACTCAACTTCCAAAAGTGGCTGAGGAATTTATGATTCCTTAGTTCTGGCTACCCCTTCTAGGGAAATATAGCCGTGAGTATATGTATGTATGTATGAATGTTTTGTAACAAAATGTATTGGATTTGTCTCAATGATTGAAGATTTTGAATGATTTCGTTCATTAAAACCTTATTAGTAATAAATAAAGTTATTTTTGTTAAAAATTCGGAGGTAGGGAAAGCAAACACTACTTAAAAGTGTAAAAGAAACAAAGGATAGAAGAATTTCGCACTGGAAGCCATTGACACTGTAGCTCAATTGGCAGAGCGAGGGGGGCGTATACCCGAGGTCGCGGGTTCGATCCCAGCCGGTGTCGAAATGTTTCTTTCCTTTATTTATCCTTGATTGAATATTTTATTTTTAAAAGGACCAAGGTTAGTGATACGGCTCAAATGTAAAGAGAAAATATGAAATATCATGAAAAAGATTTAACGATTTTCTAACGTGTACGAGTATAATATACAACAGCGTTTTATTTCGTACGCCATCATGTTGCTCGTTTTAATCGCATTAGGAGTTTCTGCACGAAAGATGCAAGTTTAAATAATGCACTCATTATCCCAGTTGCTTTAGTTAGTTTTTAATTACTTTATTCAAACATGCCATGAATTGCGACACGTGCAGGAAATTCATTCAAATAGTTCTGTCACTTTGTAGGTTAATTGGGGAAAATATAATAAAAGTAAGGTATCGCTGGAGATGGGTAGACGCCTTGTACGGATCCGGGGGACAAAATAAGATAATATACACAGTATAAATTATTTCAGCAGAAATTTCATTCACTAAATATCACTCAATACCAGTTGTAATAACTTTAACGACACCCACGTATCTTAATATGTATACAAAATAGGTGGGGGTGGTAAATAAACTAAACATAACAATATTTAAATTGTATCAATAATAAAAAGCCGTAACTGCCGGTTTTCAATACCAAAAGGTTGCCCAGCCAGAGAATCGAAACATTTCAGTCACTAATAATCGTTAAAATATATAATTATAATTAAGGGTTAAATTGATTGCTTGATTTTAATTCTATAGGGTCTGATCCATTTCAATCATGCAAAATGGCGGCATGCAAAAATATGACAAAGCTTGCAACGTCGTTAAAGATATGAAAAAGACATACATACATACATACATATACTCACGGCTTTAAATCCTAAGAAGGGATAGCCAGAGCTAAGAAATTAGAAATTCCTCAGCCACTTTTGGAAAGTTGAGTGGGGAAAAGATGGCAAAATAAAAGTTGTTGGTGATGGGTCTCCAACTGCATCGCCCAAAATTCCCTTAAAAGCCCCAATACCGTTAGTCGCCTCTTACGAACACCCACTGGAAGAAATGGGGTAGTGCTATTCTAAGCCGACACTACACAGCTTAGAAAAAGTGATTCAATCCAAATCAAAATCTTGATCTAAAAGTCCCGCTTCTTGTTGTAATATAAGGAGAGTCTGTCTACTAATCCACACACAGATCCAATTAAGATGTTTCAATTACTCATTAATATAATAATAACTTTGTATATCTCTGTCTCAGAGGCTCATCAATTCTAATCCTCTATTGAATACAAACACTTATATAATCAAGGCTATTCAATATTGGAATTATGCCTGCCGGCTAGCGCGCTAATGTGGGACCCCTTTGGAGCTTTGAGTCCAGATGTATCCCTAAGAAAACTGCCCTATCCGTAAATGCTATTTTTTCATTATTTCATTGGTAATGCAAATTTGTTTTTTTGGCATTTAGTACTTACAAGATTATTTGAAGCAAACCATTATTTGAATTTGGGAAACTGCATTGTTTACATCGTCAATATTTTCCGAATAAAATAAATCAAAAATTAAAGATGTATCATCAGCAAATAATACTATTTCACACCTTTTCTCGACAATGAACGGCAAATCATTAATATATACTAGAAACAAAAATGGGCCTAATATAGATCCCTGTGGAACATCCATTTTTACATGAGTAAAAATGGTTGGTGATGGGTTCCCAGATACATTGCCCAAAAATCACTTAATTAGCCCCAAATACGTAAGTCACCACTTACGACACACGCAGAAAAAATTGTGAAGTGTTATTCCAAGCCGACTCTTTAATACTATACTTACTACTTTATTTCTACCAACGTCTCCCCTATCAACTTTCTTCTAGCTCTAATGCTCTGGCTACCTTTTTTGGGATTTATGACCGTGAGTTTATGCATGTATGTTAGCCGTAAATTTAATTCATATTTTGTATACAAAAACTCGCCAAGGGCTACTTGAATGCTTGTTTGAAATTGACTACCTTTGAAATGGAACCCGACTGAATTGTTAATACGTGGACGTCATGTTATCAGAATTCAACTTCCATTTTCATGTTATTCATGAATTTACGATCGGATATCGACGTCAAAGACTAGAATTATACACTGGAGTTATATATCGACGTTCAATACATTGCATTTTTGATTTTCAATTCCATTTAATTATGATACGACAGTTAAAGGATTGACAGTTTGACGACGTCCGTAGCCGAGTGGATAGGTGACTAGCGTCTTGGTCCGGAGGTTGCGGGTTCGATCCCTGCTGAGAGCAACATTTATGTGATGAGCATAAATTATTGCTTCTTAGTCTTGGATGTTTTAATACAAGTCTTACTTAGTTTTAGGCTAACTTGATCGGTGTAAAATATGTTCCCGTATATTTATTTACTAGCTGACCCCACAGACTTCGTACTGTCAAAAGTGTAGACTTTCACGTCGTCAAACTGAAATATTTAACTGACCTGTTGAGGGTCTCTGTCATGCGATGAGAAAAAAGGTGTTTTTCATAGTGTCCTCACAATTTTTTCACTTTACAAATTTTAACTTTATAAGTATAGTAGTTTCGGCTGAGCATTGATTCTTAGTCTGTTTAACCATTATTTAAGAAAATTTATTGATCTCTTAATTTTTCTTGGATAAAATGTGTCCTATTGTGTTAATTGGGATCATTATCTGGCTTCCTTAAATACGTTCTGTGAATTAGTCTTCATTTAGTTACAAACACACAAACATCTAAACTTTCACATTTATAATATTAATAGGATAAGGCTTAAACATAAGCTTCTCGCGCAGGTGACCTCGCTCGCCGGCCAGAGCGCAGCGTCTTGTCTTGCGCTTCATGCACGCGTGTAAATTTTGTTATGGAGTAATTTAAAAATTGTATTATCTTCTGAGATGTTTATTTAAATTAAGTGATGGTATGGACAATTTTGTTCTCAATTAAATACTCTCAATCAACAACATATTTATTTGGATAAAGATTAATATTATGTTGATAAAACATTATGGCAATTATGCATTAAATTCGACCAAATTTATTTACCATAAAAATGGATATAATAAGTGAAACTTAAAAGTTAGACATATACTGTCGCGGGCATTTTTTAGATCATTTAAAGAAAAATAATTCTTTAATACATTTTTTTTGGGTAACTTAAACCGTTTACGCAGCGCACACAACGGAAGCCTTAGTATGAATAATTATCCCCGTTTTTGCAACATTATTCGCTGATAGTTTGCTCCTGTTAGTCGCAGCGTGATGATATATAGCTTTAAACCTTCCTCAATAAATGGACTATCCAACACAAAAAGAATTTTTCAATTTGATTGGGTAGTTCCTGAGATCCTAGCGTTCAAACAAACAAACTCTTCAGCTTTATAATATTAGTATAGATTTCATTTATCAGGAGCATCGACTTACGAAATCAAATTGGGCTTTATTATTCATATTTTTAACACTTTGTTATGGAGTTGATTGGATAAATAAAAGTAACAATAGAAGCGGGGGAGACCCGATTGTTTATATTTTAAACATAACATAACATAACATAACATAAACGTTCACGCCGTTTATCCCCGAATTTATTTTAACTAACATTTTATACGGTTAAATTCCATATACAAATCCTTTAATCAATTTTTAATACCTCAAATCAATTTTATCCTCCAGCCATACGAGTAAAGAATCGTAAATATGTGCTTGTATAACATTATAACAGACCTGCTAGATTTTATATTACGTCCAAGTGCGCTCAGAATCCGAGGATTTTTTTTATTTACTAGACAGTTATTAACATAATAACTTTACAAAAATGGTAGCACCGACGTTTAAGACCTATATGTTTAATGTCACTGGTTCGTGTGTGGTAACCACTATCCATCCATATCCATCATTCGAGTATTCAAGCTTTGAGCGCTTCTGAATTCAATTACCCTAAGTATGTTTGTTTATATTTCATTATCCGTTGTATTGAACCGGTCTGATAGAATGAAACAAAAGTAACTTCACATTATGAGTTCGAAATTTAAATCAAATATTTAAAATAAATGGTACATTATTGGCTATTATACCGAAAAGTAGTCGGAGCTTTACAATCGGAAATTCCGCACTCACTTAAAGAACTTTAGTAGGGAAAAACAACAAAATAAAAAAATGGTTCGTGATAGTTCTTCATGGTTCATATTAAATATGCAACTCTTATTGTAAATAATTCATTTTATTTAAACGGTGCCAGGGCAACTAACCTTAATAAATTTTAAATACAGAAAAATATATAAGTTTTTTTTAACATAAATAACTAAAATCTTCTCATTTATAATATGTTACTTTCTTTGGTTGGCACCGACGTAAAATCGTAAGGGGAAACGCCCACAAAATTACCCTCTTGCAAGGGTTTCTGTGAAGGGGTTTTAAAAAGGGAACCCTCCGATTTGTAGGGCGTTATAAAAGCTTTCATGAATGGGAAAGTCAACTAAGACGGATACCGTTTGAATTGGCTTTCTTTATAAGGTTTTGAGATTAAGCAGTTCGTCCGGTCCCTAGCAGTAGCTCGCAGGAGACTCGCAGCGTGGCGATATTTCGGCAATCATAAAGTCGGAGTGCACCATAAAAACGTGCGAAATAACCTTGTTGTGTGTTTGTATATGTTTCGGAACAGAAATTAAACACGGAGGCGGTGATGTGGCTCGCCACGCATTACGCCGTGGCTCCTCGCGGGGCGAAAAGTGGCTGAAAAGACCCGCTTTAGTACGATGAATGTGTGTGGAGGAATGTATGAAGTGAATGAAGTTAGAGAAGTTTGCCAGGACCGTACAAAATAGCGATCGATAGTCTCTGCCTACGTCAATGAGAACTAACGGCGTGAGAATATGTATGTTTGTATATGTATGTGTCGTGGCCATATCGTAGATTTGAACACATCGTGAAATGATCGATCATTTCATGAAATAGTCACATTTCATGATGTGGCCAACTTAATTTGACCAGATCATAAAATCGTCAACGTTTCACGATTTAATCATCCACGCTTGGCCAGATCATAGAAAAGGGCGACCTGTGAAATGCGATCCAAACTCAACGGTTTTTTAACATATTGCTCAGTTTTTTCGTAATTTGCAAAGTACTCGAGAACTTTTTCGTCTAAAACTCTTTTGAAATCACTTTCTTCTTCGCTTAATAGCGAATAATCAACTTTTTTACTGCGAGAAATAACATTTTTGACAGTGGCCGCCATCTTCACACATAAACAAAGCGTTTTCAGCGCCTCTACCGTTAATTAATGTGACTACTTGACGATATGACCAAATAATCTTAACCATTTCATGAAGAGGCCGCGCGTTTAGTTGGCCATATCGAGAAACGATTTCTTATCATTGATCAGCCCAAACCACATCACGATGTGGCCAATAAACAGTTGAACATATCATGAAATACGACTATTTCATGAAATGATCGATCATTTCACGATGTGATCAAATCTACGATATGGCCACGACATATGCATAAAGACGGTAAAACGCGCGTCTAGTCAGTACGTCTCTGTGATGGGTAGAGTAAACAGAGGAATATTTAATTACTATTTAATTACTACCCCATTACTTTCTCCGGGTAGCGTAAAAAGCGACTAACATATGGAGGTTTTTAAGAGGCTGTTAGTCGATTGGCCTGGAGGTAACCCAGGACCTACGATATTTTCCTCTTTCTGTTTTTTTTCTACATCTTGTACGCGGTAACCCTGACAGGGCGTTCTGACTAGCAGGTTTGCCATAATATTACATTGTAATAATTAATAAACGCCATTTCCGCCATTTCTGTACCACCTGTACAAACAAATCAAATAATTTATATCGTGCTATTAAAATACTAAATAATGCAATTGTTATAGCCAATAAACCATAAGAGCGTGAAAATTCATGGTAACATTCACAATACGAAGATTTTCGCTTGAAACAACCATGCCGTACCATGGTGTGAAACATTAATTATATCAAAGTATAAAACGGTCGTAACTGAAGATCGTTAATAAGTTTGTTAAAGTGACAACAGTTGCAGTTCACATTAAATTATTATAAACTTGTGGATAGGCCTTGCTTCGCACGTAATTTCGTAGTTTTAAAAATATGTGAGGTTTCTTAAATCACTGCTCAACCTTTGTGAAATTTAGCTTAAAAAATTAAGAAATATCTCACGTTTTCCCAAAATTTCCCACAATTCCCCTTTGTTACTATGCTGAAAAGTATTTTTCGTTTTTTATTTATTTATTTATTTATTATTTCAAATTAATAATTAATTATTCATTTACAAAAAAAATGCCATTACAGTGAACACCAATGCGACATTTTTTTAAATATACTAAGTACACATACATGGCCAATTAATATACATATCAAATTACAATACAAAAAATAAAAACAATGATAAATTTACTATCAAATAACCTACAAATAACCAATATATCTAATAAATTATATATTCATACTAACTAATAAAAAAATTACATAAAAAAAAACTTTTTAAAATGAAAATATAACTCTGGATTACCGTAGCATATGTACTTTGTAACTGCTTTTTCAAGCTCGCTCATGTTGCATACTAGGATGTCGACCTCATCTGCCAGTATATTTAATAGGCGAATGCCTCTAGTAAGGGGTGCGTCGTTGACCAGAGCCGTCTGTCCCAGCGGCACCTCAAACATTCTGTTCTTGCGGCGGCGGAGTGATCTGCTTGGGACAACTAATTTTAACAGTTTAAGCACCTCCGGGTTGTATTCCAATCCACGTACTACTTTAGTAAGAGACATCACCAGGGCTACATTTCTTCTCACTTCGAGTTTGTTGTACCCTACCATTCCCAGTACAAACAATGTTGGGTACATGAGTGGATACAAAGGGTATACACCGTACATTTTTAGGTATAAGAACCTTGTGAATTTGTTCTGCATGCGTTCCAACATCACAATATATTTGTCTTGGTGAGGACTCCAAACAATTGCATTGCATTCCAGTTTACTTCTTACCAGGGCATTGTATAATGTTCTGACGGCCACGGTATAATATAACCTGCCTAAGAGTATGAAAAATAATTGTACCAAGTTTTGTCAAAATCCGTCGAGTAGTTTTTGTTTCCTTAAGGATCATACAAACCGACAGACAGACAGAAAATTTACTGGTTGCATTTTTGGCATTAGTATCGATCACTTATCACAATAATAATAGTTATTTTGAAAATATATTATATGTATAGAATTGACCTTACTACAGATTTATTATAAGTATAGATTAATTTGCAACTCGTATGTAGTGAATGTGGATGATAAAAAACCTGTGAGTTAGTGTATATTATTGTATTATTTATATATAGTATATTTATTTAATGCCGTGTAGTGCCGGCTTAGAATGTCGCTACCCCTTTCTACCCACGGGTGTCGTAAGAGGCGATTAAGGGTATTGGGGCTTTTTATTGGATTTTTGGGCGATGAGGTTGGAGACCCATCATCAAAAACCTTTATTTTACGATCTTTTCCCCACTCAACTTCCAAAAGTGGCTGAGGAATTTATAATTCCTTAGCTCTGGCTACCCCTTCTAGGGAATTATAGCCGTGAGTATATGTATGTGTGTATATTTATTTCTAGAACACTTCTTCTTAGAATGAACTGTTATTCTTTGAATCATCATTATATGAGCCGATAAATGTCCGAACTCAACATTCACATCGGCGTAAGGTGAAAAATCAATTCACTGTTCATTACTTTTGTGTTATACAATAGTTCTTGTAGTAACGAACGGCCAAGCCACATATTTTGACTAAGGTGTAGAGTTTGTGAAGTTAGGCCTTTTAGAGTTATGGCGTGTAGTGTTAGAAGCTTGGCTCTACATGAGATCTGATAACTTTTTGACAGTGCGAGTCATATGGCAAAATTTTACATGAAAATGTTTTTGGTGGGATGTAACTTTACATTGTTCTTGAAATCTCTCGAAAGGCGATGATCTACAATTCTAAATCTCAAGAAAGACTCAAACGTTCACGCCGAATATCCCCGAAGGGGTTAGCAGAGGTAGTAATACTTCAGAATATCACGTGACATTGTCACCTGTTGTTCAGAGTACCCACGCTTTGCTTGGACCCACGTTCTCACGTTATACAGGGCATGCCTATTGGCGTTTTGAACAAATACACTGTCACATGATTGTGAGTTTCGACAGTCCCCTCGATTTCCTGGGACGCCATCATCAGATCCTGGTCTCATGGTACTTTCTCGGTAACAATAACATAACAAAAGAAATGTTGAGTGAACCTGTACTTCTATTCATAAAAGCTACGAAGAGGAGCATAAATCTTTATGGAATGGTGAAAGAACTGTTTCCTAACTCCTAGTGATTAAGGACCCACACCTTCCATCATCAGGTCAGCAGCATAACAATATGATTTTCAGAAGCAAATGCCATTATAAGTTCAGAAAATATGTAAAACGCGGTACATTTGCCTATAAAATTTCAGGGTTCCCCTCGATTTCCAATCCGGGAGTATCTTCTATCGAATAAAAAAATAATAATCAAAATCGGTTCATAAATGGCGAAGTAATCGGCGAACAAACATAAAAAAAATACGGTTGAATTGAGAACACTCCTTTTTTTGAAGTCGGTTAAAAATCCCCACAACGAGCGGTCCCACTTCCTTAATTAGTACGGTACATATTGGGATCCTGAGACCGACTCTGGATGGTATCATGTTTGTCCGCCACTCCAGAAACCCTAGAACACATGAATCGGCTCACCACTTCAATTTTGAAACCCTTTGGGTTTTGACAGTTGCTGAAGTTTGATCACGTAGTTAAATTCTTATAAGAACCATAAAAGAATTCTTATCCCATCTTCATCACCCTGAGAAATATACCAATACAATGAAAAGTATACGGATTAGTGCATTTTGGTATCTGTATGTGTTGCGTTTTGATACATACATACATACATCCATATACTCACGACTATAAATCCCTAGATGGGGTAGCCAGAGCTAAGGAATTAGAAATTCCTCAGCCACTTTTGGAAATGTGAGTGGGGCAAAGAAGTTAAAAACAAAGGTTGTTGGTGATGGGTTTCCAACCGCATCGCCCAAAAATCCCTTAAAAGCCCCAATACCGTTAGTCGCCTCTTACGTACACCCATCGGTAGGAACGGGGTAGTGATATTCTAAGCCGACACTACACGGCGCAAGTGTGTGTTTTGATATTATTTATAATTAGCAATAGGAATACTGGTAACTTTTACTTCCTTCGGGTGATGTATAAATCAATCACGGGGCATAAGGGTACTTGTTGTTTTTGGTGTGCTATTTGCTATGGTTGGCACACCTATATAAACATAAAGCAAAGTGGGAATAATATACTGCTTCTCCCTTTTATTTGCAGCGTTAAGTCAAATTAATTACTGGTTAATTATTAACAATTCCAATTTATTTTACGCAATTCTCAACATGCCATCCTTTGAAAAATAAATAGCGCGAAAAATTCCACAGCCATTTTGCCATTGCATTCCTCAAGCCGAAGATGCCGTAGATTCTTTAAGCTTATTAAATTTAAATATATAAATAGTTAAGTGTGGCTTGAGACATTTGTGACGTGGATTTATTGCCTGCGCATTTATTACTCTTTGATTACTATTTAAGTGCTCACTTCGAGGTGCTTACCCTTTTATGTAGTTCTTAACAGGTTAATGCTGTCAGGACTCGTAGAGTTAAGGTTGTGATGGGCTTGTATTTCATTAAGAAATTAGCCAATTAATTTGTTTTTAAACTATTATATTACTATTCTTATATTATTTTGCTGTGTAGTGTCGGCTTAGAATAGCACTACCCCATAACTTCCGGTGGGTGTACGTAAGAGGCGACTAACGGTATTGGGGCTCTTAAGGGATTTTTGGGCGATGCGGTTGGAGACCCACCACCAACAACCTTTATTTTACCATCTTTTCCCCATTCACCTTTCCAAAAGTGGCTGAGGAATCTCTATTTCCTTAGCTCTGGCTACCCCTTCTAGGGATTTATATCCGTGAGTATATGTATGTATGTATGTTTAAACTATCAGATTATCACAGACATAGACAAACGTATATTTGGAGCTATATTCCTAGGGAGGTTTAAGGGTTGAATATAGTTCATTAACTATATCTCACTGTTATTATCTTTTTCTGTATAACATTAGTTGTCAAAACGTTACGTTGCTTAGAAGTTTCTGCTTACCAGTTTATGGGCTTCAAGTCAAGGCAGTGTTATTGTTTGTAGTTATATGAATGAATGAAAAATATGTAGATAATAACCAATAATCACAACAACTGGTAAGAGATCACCTTTAGTCGAAAGGTCTTGATGAATGTGGCATCAATTCATTATGTCGCTGTTGCATACATTTTCGCTTTTTGAATAATATGATTCTTTCAAAGCAATCCTTTTATCCTCAATTAATATGTCTATTTATGAGAATCATTAATAATCTAGATTTATCAAACTAATATTACTACAAAACTTAATTTACTTTTGATAGTATGTTTTGATTTGTAGAGGCGGCGGCGGCCTCTAGCTGGGCCACCAACAATGCAATAAGCCGCAAACATATGTTTTATTATTAATTAATTAAGCAAATAAAAAACTTCGATACCAGCAGGACTCGAACCTACGACCTCGGGCATACGTCAAGAATCCTGCTGGTGACAAAAAATTTTGTTTGCTTAATTTATTAATAATAATCCACATGAGGTTTTCATGTACAACACAAATAATGCATACGTATGTTTTATTAATTATCTGCGCGCGAGAATTATGCCTTCATCATTGTGTTAAGTAAGGTAGTGATTATGCTTGTAATATTTATGCAAAATTAGTAATTAGTAGTGCGTTTCGGGGTTATGGTTAAATATTATTTGGCTCAGAAACGTTTTTCAAATTTTAATAAGTCTAAAAGTAGTATGCTAGTGAATAAAAACCGTCCTGACAAAGCGCTCTTTCTTTGTCGCATCTTCTATATATAAATATCTTCTACAAATGCGCTTCTATTTCTTTAATTCTTCTTTCATTTTATTTTTATTTTAATATTACAACGCCTTAGTTAATTTCACCTATACCCAATTCGGTATGCGAAGTTTTTTTTGGTATTTATTAAATATTTTTATTCGATAGTAAACACGATTTTCCATTTAAAATGAGTAATTGTAAAGTTATGATTTTTTAAAGATTGTTCAACTTTTGTACTTAATGACGTCATCGATCGATAAAATCACGTAGCGACATGCAAATGAAGCGAAATATTTTATAAAAATGTTGCTGATTGCAAAACATATCAAGAATTTGTGATGTCAAATGAAATTATTAACGATATTATACTAAACAGACCTATGATTTTCGATATTTTATTAATAAACTGCTAAACCGTATGTCTTTGAAACAACATTGAAGGTCAAACACTGTTTCAGTTTTTTGATAAAATAACAGTCATCTTAGCTTCAATTGATATAATTTCAAGAAAATATTGTTTGTAACCATAATATCTAGCTAAATGGTTTTGTAATCAGCATCACTTTAGTAAAACTTTGCATACCGAATTGTCCCAACTTTAGCTATTCACCGAACGTCCTAAAACCAAATCTTTCTTGATCTATCAATTCTTTGATAATTTTAGATTAATAAAATATAAATAACTAAACATACTTTTACTTACATACATACTTTTACATACATACTTTTTAAGGGATTTTTGGGCGATGCGGTTGGAGACCCATCACCAACAACCTTTATTTTACCATCTTTCATCTTTCATCATCTTCCAAAAGTGGCTGAGTAATTTTTAATTCCTTGGCTCTGGCTACCCCTTCTAGGAATTTATAGCCGTGAGTATATGTATGTATGTAAATAAATACATAGTTACTAGCATAATATAATATATATAACACATAGTTAATAGCTACTCACCATTAGTTCCCATTATAATTAGAGAAGACACCTCAAGTCGTAGTACAAATTTAAATACTATGAGTGTAGTGCGCAGTAGGTCTCATAATGTATGATAATATCAAGTAATTAGTCAATAGGCACCGTAGCTGCCAACACATGTATAATGTAGGTTACGGACAGTCTGCGCATGCGCGTGCCATTGCATCTCGCTTACTTAATTCAACTAGCTTGGTTTAAGGCAAACCGTGAAGGTATTTGAACACTTTCTGCTTTCAATTAAGGTTACTCTAGTAGAAAATAATAAGTTAAACTAAAGTCTCTTATTATTTAAATCGATTTCAGTAATCTATACTTATAATAAATCTGTAGAGAGGTCAATTCTGTACATGAAATATATTTTCAAAATAACTATCAGAAGGTGATTAGTGATCGATACCGATGCCAAAAATGCAATCAGTAAAATTTTTGTCTGTCTGTCTGTTGGTTTGTATGTTCCTTATGGAAACAAAAACTACTCGACGGATTTTAAACTTAGCACAATTATTTTTCATACTCCTGGGCAGGTTATAGTATACTTTTCAATAGAGTTGTGAAGGGGAATTTTGGGAAATTTCGGGAAAACGGGAGAAGTTGCTCCATTTTTTAAGCTTCCGTCGCGTGTGCAGCCTTAATGGTTAAGCTTACATAGTAATCATGTATGACGGAAATATTCTTCATAAAATTGTCTTAAAAATTTCCCTCAACAGTATATATCTATCTTTTATGGTTGACTCACAATAAAACGTGTAACTCCTGATAGCTTAGCAGTTCGAGGTATTCTGATTATATTTGTTTACTCTTACGTTTATAATACTCTCATTCATCCCTAATTTTATAAAGGTAACATTATTACCTATTAAATAAAAAAGAATCATAGAAATCGGTAAAGAAACACCGAAATTATACATGAAATTGGCCATCACGCCCGTGACCAAAACCAAATCGTTAATAATTTACATATTACATACTAGATGGCGCCAGTAATTGCATCCTACATCACGTAATTATTTCTTTTTAGATTGTTATAAATACTTCATAGCTTTTTATTCCAAAATTTTCTAATAAACGGAAATACTGAACCGTTCATAAAAGCGCATTCAAAATCACCAAACTACACTGTTCAGGGAGTGCTATATCAATTTAATAAATTGAAAACATTGCGCTAAATTTCACAATGCTTGAGCAGTGACTGAAGAAAGAAACCTCAGATATTTAAAAAAAACATCGCTAACCGTGCGAAGCTGGGCCGGTCCACTAGTAAGTAGTAGTAGAGTCGAGTATATTGTATCACTTTTACTTAAGGTTCAGTATCATGTTTATGGTGTAAAGAAGATAAAAACTTTTATTTATTACACAGAAGTATTGATTACCTTGAAATTTTTAAACGCAGCTTTTTTTTAAATGATCTACTTTTCTGCTAAAGATGAAGAAGATTTTCATTGCGAGCACTAACCCATTTTCTAGGGTTCTACCATGACCAATATTATTTACCTATGCGTAATTGAATTGAGTATAATATAATTAAAAATACGCTAGTTTTACGATACTGATAAACCAAGATGTTCCGAAAGCAGAAATTCTATAGTATGTTTGTTTTTAGGGATTGTAGGAACCAATTAAAAAGATTTTTCTAAATTCCTACGGAAATAGGAATCAAGTGGATACTTCTACAGAGCCTAAATTACGCAATGGACGTTAGGCAGTGTAAGAGAGTACTGAAGGATTTCTGAATATTTTAACGATTACGATATTGTGATGTGATGCAAATTAAATAGTTTACACGGATGTAGTTGCGAGCAGAAAGTAATTTAAAAATCAATCAAAAAAACAAGCTTTACACTTAAATTATTATGTAACCTGCGTAATTATGAATTAGCGCCAAAGAAGAAGTATTGTTCGTTGCATTGTCGATGCAAATTGATAATTTCCTTAAATTAAGAGTTATTCAGTTTGTCATCTATGTTAATGTGATTATTTGGAACCCACTCCTTATTACATAGGTATACTTCCATTAATTCAATAACTTAGTTGTTATTTTTTGCTTGCAGCACATTTAATCCCCTGCAACGGTTTTGTTTGGGAGAGAAAAAAATATGTTAAAATTGACAAAAAAATAATATTTCTGTATCTACGGGGATTAGAAGTACGAAAATTTGCATGTTTATTCTGTTCATGTAATTTAAATTCATTTATTAAGCACATTTTAGTCTTTTACGATTGATTTGTGATTTGTGTCACTCGGAAAAAGTTAAAATATGCAATTTTAAAAATAAATTATTTTTTTCACTGTGTAGTGCTTATTACAACCATAACTATTAGGGTTTGTTGAAAACTTTGTTGAGACAAAAATGAGGTCTACTTATCAATCTTGCATCCAGAAAGTTCACTTATGGAGTAATTTACAGATTTGTAAAAAAATGGCTGATTTATGTTTACACACATATATAAACTTACATTACGATTTACGATTAAGGGGTCCATCACCGGCCATAATTTATTTTACAATAAGTTTGACTATCTACTCAAATTCCAAAAACGGCTTTATAATTTCTTATTCCTAAGCTCTGACTACCCCTTTCTATAATTTATAGCCGTCAGTAAAAGTAGGTAGGCAGGATACATATAAACTCAGCCAAGTGAGCGGGTAGAGGCATCACCAATGGAATTAAAATTAATAATGTTCATAATAACCTAGAAATAATAAGAATTAATAATAATTAGAGAGGATGGATGACAGTCAATTGGTGAAAACGATAAATAGAGCAAATGTGGAAGGTAATGTTAGTAGAGGACGACCTCGGAGGACACATTTGGATCAAATAGAAAATGTGCTAAAAAGGCAGGTGTCCGAAGTATGAAGAATAAAAGAGCATGTATGAGACGATTGATGGACGTGAACGAAGATAGAGAGGTTTGCCAGGATCGTACAAAGTGGCGATCGATAGTCTCTGCCTACCCCAATGGGAACTAACGGCGTGAGAATATGTATGTATATAATAACCTAGAACTAGAGCTGGGTTAATAACTAGAAAAGTTCAGAGCTACACAGACTGCACCATTATTGATTCAAAGAGCGCTGTCACGCTAGTTTTGGTCGCCAGTTCTAAAGTGGCCTCCAGAGTAAAAAATAAAAATATACGGACTTATTCCATAGATCAAGTAAGCGCTTAGAAAGGTACAATGAACTGTGCTAGGGGTTACGAAGTACACCATATAATATATAGGTAATAAACATTTAAAAAAATACATCAAAGACTAGAAACCCTCTTGAATTCTATGTTGATGACATAAATGTTGCCCATAGCGGGATTCGAACCCGCGACCTGCGACTCAGAAGGTACCTAATCCTATCCATTCGACCACGGACGTCTTCGTGTCAGATTGTGAAACATTTCCGATATTTTTACTATTTCAAAAGCTTTCAGAGTGATGCTACTTTAAATTCAAGTCTTCATTTTATTTACGCTGATAGTCTTTAATGATATTAGAGTATGAGAAACAAAATAATAAACAGTCGTTAGTATATTGAATTTTGATTGTTCATTGAGTTACTTTAGACATTGATCGTGGCAAAATAGAAAAAATCATTAGTTAATTATGTTGACAACAGGATGTAAAAATAGACTAGCAAATGAAGACATCTTTGGAATAATTTTAAGATAGAGATAATAAAGCAACGTATCCCAAAAGGATTGGCAGAGATACAAACAATGATGCAGCAAAACAGTCAGTTTTTGTCACTTTAATTATCTATTGTTGCATCTTCTCTTTTTTATATTTTTTTTCCCAAATAATTTATTTAGTGAAATTACATACATACATATACTCACGGCCATAAATTCCAAGAAGGCTTTCAGAGCTTCAGAGCTCGAAACTCCTCAGCCACATTTGGAAGTTTATAGGGGGACATGACGGTAGAAATAAAGTATCCTTGGTGATGGATCTCTTACAACACCCGTAGGTAGAAAGGGGTAGTGACATTCTAAGTCGGCACTTCACGGCAAATTAGGAAATATTAATGAAAATTTTGTTTTTTGATTTTTTTTATTCTGAGTGCGCACATCTTAATTTTTTTTCAACTAAAACAATATATATCATAGTCTTGATCAGTCTGAAAAATTTTAGTTCAGGAGGAGTAGCGTTCCGGAGAAGCGGCGGAAGTGAGCGTATGAGTTTCTCTATTATATGGTAAGTCTATGGAAAAGTTTTTGGCAATTTCTTCTAGATGTTAGAAAAAGTTCGAATTTTTTAAAACCTGCAGGTACTTTGTGGCTATCAGCCTGTGAAATTTGGTTAAGATCTGTCAATTGGTTAAGGAGGAGTAGCGTTCCATGGAAATGGCTAACCCGCGTATAAGACAATAGTAATAACACAATAGCATTCTTGTTAATTCTGGGGACTCTAGATAATGTTATTATTTCAGACTGTTGTATATCGTCTGAGCAGTAGCAATAGCAATCGTAACTGTAACAGGTTTTTTGAAAAAACTATTAAAATAATTATTGAAAGAATTCATATATACCTAGTACAAATAATAAATATTATCATTATCCCGAAAGGGAGTAGCTATAGCTTCAGAACTTGATATATCTCAGCCACTTTTAGAATTCAGTGGGGACAAGATGGTAAAATAAAGGATGCTCTGTGATGGGTATGGTGATAATTATTCATGATTATTATTTCGAAAGACATTTTTGTTTCTCGCCTCTCCCATGGCCGAAAATGAAAATATAAATTTTAAATGGGAGAGGCGGTGCTCCCCGACAAAAGCACAGTCGGTCGGGGTCAGGGAGTCAGGTTCAAGAACCGACGGACGATCCGAGCCGTATCGAGCAGCACCGCTTTCTGCATTTGTGCTGGAACCGACACGCCACAGAAATCCAACCGCCTCAAGTTGGTCGCGAGGCTGGTTGGAATTAACCCGTTCGCAGACAAAACAATTGGGATAATTTCAGTCGAGGTCACACCCCACATGTCGGTGATCTCGTGAGCCAGATCGAGATACTTCCGACGCTTCTCGGTTTCGGCTTTCACGAGACCCTCGTCATGCGGGATAGTGACATCCACTAGAAATACCCTCGACTGCGACCGATCCCATACCACGATATTATTATTATTATTATAATTATTATTATTGATTGAGTCACAACGCCCAACAATGACTTGAAAAGCTTAAAATTATTCAAATTGTTAGTGCTATTGTTGGCAAACCGTAAACATAAATTGGATACACAGATTTAAATGGTACTATTCTATAGGAAGTACTATTCTAAGCCACATACACGTACTACATTACTATTTAGCTATCTCCTTATTTTGCTAGCCGGATGGTTCTTCTAAATATCAGATATGACTTGCACTTACATTGTGTAAGAGAGACTGCTAAGTCGTACGAGGCACACGCACTCTCACTATATCGAAAGCCTATGTTGCTCGTACCACACGACTCACGTATCTCTATAACACAAATGTAATAGTAATTTCTGCCCCGAGTTTTTGCGTCCCGTATATTATTTCATCCCTTCTGAACATCGACTGTAAGTTGGCACCTGTTGGTCGGAAACTATTTTGTATCCACGACAATAGTCCCTAGTGATAAGAAACACTTATATAGTTATATAATTATTTAATATACTGTAGTGTGGTACGCACACATATTCCCTCTATATATTGTATGTTAGTTGTAAGTCTTTAGAAGAAAGAAGAAAGAAGAAGAAAGAAAAAACATTTATTCGCTGCTACACTCGTACAAAGGAAAACACAGCACAAAAAATAAGTATATACAAACACACAGAAAAATAATAATAAAAAGACAATATCATACACACTAATTCCAAGATATAAAAGAAAAAAAACTATAGCCGTATAACCTGCGTAGTAGCAACGAATTTGGAAGCTGCCTCAGCATTATCGTTGTGAAGTAAATGAATACCTCACAACACTGATTTTCAGTCAGCCCCAAAATAAAAATATGAAAAAAAAAAAAAAAAAAAGTAGTAATAAATAACTTTAAGTAGTAATAAACATATATTCAACCAGTACTCACGTCCCTTTATTCATACATTGCATGGCGACCCTGCCAGGACCCAATAAAAATATTGGTGTATATATGACTTGAGAAGGAAGCATGGTTGTCCACAGCTATTTATAAATATGTGATGCGAATGTAAGACAGAATATAATACTTAACAAATTAAATGAAGTGTAAAAAAAAGATAATCAATATTGTGAAAATGAAATATATAAAAAGAATATGCTAAAAATACTGTGACAATTGTCTTCAAACATACTTGATATGATTATTTTACTTGATAGCAATAACGCAGCAAATAGTTTGGCCAACGATTTGCTGTTTTTATCCCCTATTCGATTTTAATGATATTATAGGTTTAAGTTCAATATATAGAAACATATGTACTAGAAATATAAAATAAGTAATAACTTTTATATTTGTGTTATTGAAGGGGGGAGGTGTAGTGTGGTACGCACACAAATTCCCTCTATATATTGTATGTTAGTTGTAAGTCTTTAAGTAGTAATAAACATATATTCAACCAGTAATCACGTCCCTTTATTCATACATTGCAATTCTATCTAGTGCATGAAATAGCTAACATATAAGTTTCATGATTAAAATAAGGTGAGGTTGTGATTAGGCTATAATAATAACTATTAATTAATTAAATAATATTTTTTGTTAGTCATTGCTCAATGTTTCGTTATCATTGTTTAAAAGTAACTGAAATTTTACAACAGTTTTTAAAGGTAAACACAATTAAAACCACATTATTTCTAACGTTTCATTCTTTTATTTACGAGCAGGTAAGCGTGTGTCTAAAATTCAACTTGAAACAAATAAAAGTTTTATGGTCTATAAATCTAAGCTGCTAAGCAAATATTTCGATGGCCACTTTTTAATGAACATGGGAAAATATCTTGCGTTTGAGTTTGTTAATTATAAGTGTTTTTTAAGTATCTCAAGAAGGATGAGGCAAATAATAAGATTCGTTGTTAAAATTTATATGTTTTTTCGGTTCATATTTAAATTAATATTTTATTCTCAGACATGAAGGCGTCTATGATCTTCTAATTTATTTTAATCCTATAAGCTGATTTTCATAGAGTTACGACTATTCAGGTCTCATAATAATCTTAACAAAAACTTTGTTTTGTCAACCATTCGATGTAGGCAGGGGCAGGAGCTGAGTTATTAAACCAAACTAAGGAATCTAATTAAATAAAAGGTGTGTTTCTTAACACTAGGGACTATTGTGGATACAAAATAGATTCCGACCAACAGGTGCCTACTTACACACGATGTTCAGAAGGTATAGTAATTCTATTAACTATATTACGTATTTTCGGAAAGAAATAAAGGTTAAAGCGAGTTATCGATACATCGAACACAAGTAAAACAAAACAGTCTGCGACATCAATAAACGTACGGTCTTTATTTATCAAAGCTCTTTTAATGTAACATGTAGGATTTATTTTGTGCCTTGAGGTATCCTAAATTTCTCTTCTCTCTATGCCTAGGTTTTTTTTTAAATTCATCTATTATAGATAAAAAATGTCGTATTATGAAATCATATACATTTATAATTCAAATAAAAGAAGAGGTTACAAGCTGTGTTTGGTCAGTATATGCGATAAGCTTTTATGTTCTTGCTCAAAGGTTAAATATGTTACTCGTGGAGAGAAGATTACATTATTAACAATTAATTTTGATATTATCGACCAGACCTTTACATGATACTTCAGCCATAGACGGTCACATTTTTAATTGAAAATATATCTACACTTTAGGCAGTTAATATATATACATACATACATATACTCACGGCTATAAATCCCTAGAAAAAATAGAAAGATGGTAAAATATAGGTTGTTGGTGATGGTTCTCCAAAAGCATCGCCGAAAATCCCTTAAAAACCCTAATACCGTTAGTTGCCTCTTACGTACACCCACTGGAAGAAATGGGTTAGTGCTATTCTAAGCCGACACTACACAGCAATAATATAATAAATAAATATACATTCTATGACATAATTATATTAACTTAGTGACCCACGCAACTTCGAATGCGTAATTAAATTAGCTTAATACATAATAGCTGCAATGCCATAATCGGCCTTACCGGGATGATGATATAAACTTTAGCCTTCACTTCAACCATCAATCGGCTATTTTTCAAATCAAACTGAGTGTTTGAGATTAACGCTTGTAAGAACAAGAACTATTCCGCTTTATTAAATTAGTTTGAATAAACCGTACAAAAAAGTTATTTTTGTCTATAATATCAACAGTAGCAGGCTAAAGAAATCCAATTACGCAAAAAGTAAATATTTCATAACTTAATCTTATTTATTCTCTCTATACTTTTTACGCCACGGCTAAAACTAATTATATCTCATTTGGCTAATTATGATATTTAGTCAATTTGTCGGGAGAAGGATTAATTTGTATGTAAAGTTATACACTACACAGCACTTGCTGTGTAGTGTCGGCTTAGAATAGCACTACCCCATTTCTTCCGGTGGGTGTACGTAAGAGGCGACTAACGGTATCGGGGCTTCTGAGGGATTTTTGGGCGATGCGGTTGGAGACCCATCACCAACAACCTTTATTTCACCATCTTTTTCCCACGCAACTTCTAAAAGTGGCTAAGGAATTTCTAATTCCTTAGCTCTGGCTACCCCTTCTAAGGATTTATAGCCGTGAGTATATGTATGTATATGTATGTATGTATGTAAACTTATACAGGTCATAATCATAACCCATATTTTATAAGACTTTTCTCATTTATACCGTAAGTTACGTGATGCTGCCTCTGAGAAAGTCTAGAAACCACAACCTTTGGGTCCAGTTGACAACCACTTTAACCACTAGACCACGAGTGACAGTTTTATCTTCCTAGTATAAAATTAACATGGCCAAGCTGTAAGGACTAGAAGTGAACACCTTATGTTCTCACAACTCAGCAATGTTTTTTTGTGTTTTGTATCTAGAAAATCATATTGGTGTATAAGTATATTGGTGCAGATCTGTAACTGGCTGATTTATTCCTATTTCTTTGTAGTCTTCTGTATATTACCCAAATAAAATAAAATGAATAAAACTATATGTATAAATAGTATAGGTATAGGTATAAATAGTTTGTACCCTCATTCCGATTAAATGACGTCGTGGATAACTTATGCCAAATTGGTGAACCTCACAGATTTGATCTAAGGTAAATAATTCGGTTGGAAATTGTAAATGTAGAATGGAAATATCAGAAGAGATAGCGAGTAATTAGATTTCTAATTCGTTTATAGAGAGCCGATCCGATCCGACCTAAATGACCTTTTTTACAAAATTCAATAAAATTTTAAATTATGATTTTGCTTACAACGTCAAACATACTTAATTTAAATTGTATTACCTTAATTTCATATATTTTTGGTAGAAAATGAAATAACCAGAAACTTTAAGTAAGCAAAGTACTAAAGCTTAGAAAAATATATAGAAAGGGAATCGTTGTTGACGTAATAAAGACTTACTGGACGGACGTATATATTTTATGCAGGTTTTTTATTTTAGTGGTATAATATGGAACTATTACATTTCTTTCTAAGTTTTAAAACGTGACTAATGGCGAAAAGGTTTTATAAATAGCAATAAGGCGGTGCCGACAGCCCATTATTTGCTTCTTTTCAAATTAACCTTTCTGTAATTTTATCTCTAAGATAATTGTAAATTGTCACTTTAGGTCTAATTAAAATTTCATGTAAACAAAGTGGAAGACGAGTATAGATATAAAAAAAATATTTGGATCTCGAAACTTTAAGGCTTCATTATCGTAATAATTATTAAAAGTGTTGGTGTTTTGAAATTGTTTTGTAAGATAATAATGGTATTTATAATCTTTGACATGGAAGATAACCTCGACACCATAGGCGCAGCTGATAAATAACCATTATTTTTCATACGAGTGAAAAACTGTTTGATAAATGTTTCTTATAGCAATGAGATTTCGAAATTTTATTGGAACAATATGATATTACATATTTCGATTGCGGTAGCCGATTGGTTGGTGGAAAAGTTGGTTGTCAATCAGGTCAAGTAATTCATATTTAGAAATTATAGAGAAGCCATTTCAGAGAGAAGTAATAAAATAAAGAGTTGAATAAATTCTCGCATGTTCGTTAAGAAATTGTCATTAAATTTGAGAATCAAAGTGTACCTACACCTTGAATAGCTTGTAGGGCGGGAAACATCAAAAAGGCGATACCTAAAAATGCGCATACAAAAAGACTATTTCAATTTTAAATTTCGAACGGCTAAGTACGAAAAGCAATTGAACTCAATTAAGAAAGGTGAGTCGCCACAACTTAACATAAAATAACTTAAATCCGCATCGAGAAATTGCAATTCGTATGCGCCGCCGATGGCAACGGACATTTAATAGCAACTTAAAATTATTCATGAGGTTTTAAAAACCTAATGAAATATTTACTTGAACCAGCATTGTTTTAAAAGTGTTTGTTATAATTATAACTTATAATTCTCGAGGAATAATTATCAAGCAACTTGATTTATCTAGCGGGGGCGGAATGTTTCGTATACTTCGTAGTGTAGAGTTGGGAATATAGGCGGTATGGAGGCGCCCACTAATAACAGCTACTAACAGACAGAGCTCTATCAGCCGACATCACACTGCGCGCTTCGTTCACATCACCGAGACGTATTGCTTCGCGCAGCACTACGAAAATACGGCTGAAAAAATAGCTTGATCTTGTCGAGAGTTCGAAATAAGAAAAACAATTTTGCCGCTTTATTTTATTAAGTGCGATTGCAAAAGGATTTGTTTTTGTTTGTGAAGTTTGCAGTGCAGAACAATGTGTATTTATTTAAAAGGAAATTATGTGAAAGTGAAATTTTCGGGTGTATTGCTTGAATATTGTGTTTTTTCTTAGTTTATTTTAAGTGAATGTTTTTGCCTGCGAATAATAAATACGGCTTCGATATGAGGATTCGGAATCATAACGTCGGCTTTGATAAGCAAAAGGATAAACAGAGGGTAAGTATAATATTGTTATTGTTAATCAAAGTCCAAACTTCGATTGAAAAGAAACTGCGATGTAAAAATTAATATAGCAAGTATGTTTAGAAAATAGGAGAAAAGATATGTATACAACAAAGTTCCATTATTTATTTTATAAATAATTTTAGTGCGGTCTCTTAATGCTTATCATTTTTACAACTTAATGAATATTTTTAACGAAGAATTTCGTTGATTTATAAGTATTTATATACCAAAAGCCACTGCTGGTAAAATTTTATTTTATCAACAAAATTTATCTACCTACTAATTTTATATTTTCTTTCTGTAAGGGTAGGTAGATAGAGCTAACTCTAACAGTCAAAATATTGAATTTAACAACTACAATAAACTAAAGACTGCTTGAAATTCGGTATTTTCTTTTTGTATTTAAACTTTTAACCATTATAAAAATCTTCACAAATTATTTACTTCAAAGCACATAGTGTATTATACATTTCTTCCCGACGGTGGTGCTGTGGAAGTGGACTCTGCAAATAATAGTCCATCATTTGCTACTTATTCTGTCACTCACGACATGATCTTAACGTTTTTTAAGGGTCACATACATAGATACATATACTCACGCCGTTAGTTTCCATTAGGGTAGACAGAGACTATCGATCGCCACTGTGTACGATCCTGGCAAACCTCTCTAGCTTCATCCACATCCATCAATATTTTCATACATGCTCTTTTATTCTTCATACTTCCGACACCTGCTTTTTTGAGTTAATAAAGAATGCTTTTACACTTTTGCTATTTCATAAGCATATCTCCTTGGGTCAGTCAATATATGATTGATTTCAGTGGATATTTTTTTGGGTTTTGATCCGGTTTTTTTCTTTTAATATAATATAGCGTGCATTAGATCGTTCCAAAGATATTGAAATTTAATGTAAATTTATTAAACAACTATGCAAACTAGGGAACATTTTTAACGATAATTTGAAGTATTAAGGATTTGACGTAAAAGATACCCCTTCAGTTAGCTCAATGTTTGTTCGTAGAATTCAAACTAAAAATAAGAATAGCTAGGAAGGCTTTTCCACCTCCTTATTAGGTTAACATATGATATAATATATAGTATTAAAATAAATAAAAACATATTAAAACCAAATATTGTATCCTACGTTAAAGTACGAAAACCGTTTATCAAAATGATCGAATATCAAAGGAAACTGAAAAAGAGGTATACAACTGATATATGCAAAAGCTCTGACTAACTCTTCATATAACTGTTGTCATGAAGATATAACTAGCCTAAACAATTAAACGGTGATCAAATCTTTAAAGCTAATCTTGCTCTTGTATTTTTATGAGTGTTTAATTTATAACCGTTATAGCCCAGTGGGTAGAACACTCGGTTATCGTGCAAGCGACTAGCGTTCAAATCCTGGGTCGTGCCTACACCAATTTGTCTTTTCTAAAAAAATATGTGTGGTTAATTTATCATGGTTGTTAATGGTGAGGGAAAACATCGTGAGGAAACCCACATGGCTGAGTTGTATTTAGTCATGTGTCAGTGTATTCGTACAAAACGGCGATAGGCCTGCCCCCTATCACGTGAGTACACTGTCCATGCAAAACGTGGGTACTCTGAACACCAGGTGACAAAGTCACGTGATGTTCAGAAGTATTAGTACCTCTGCCAACCCCTTCGGGGATATTCGGCGTGAACGTTTATGTTTATGTTATGTTATGTTAATTTATTTCCTTGTATTTAACTAGCGAAATTCAAAACGATAAATTACTATTACTAAAGTAAAACATAAGCATCAATATCAATATAAATAATACTTACTTACTAAAATCATGCCCAGTATTCCCATTGGTGTAGGCAGAGACTATCAACCACCATTTTGACCCTGATAAATTTCTCTCGCTTCCATCACATTCATAATTCTATTCTTCTCATACATTATTTTTACTTCTACTGACTGTAGAGTATCACTTTTGCAATCTGTAATCAGTGTGGTACTCCTCTACCAACAAAATTCTACACTAGTTGTCCCACGTGACTTCGTCAGCGTGACATACGACTTAGTTTTTGTAATTCAGGCTTGATTACGTAGCAAACATCTAATCATCCAAAAAATGACTGGCCCTCTTACCTACATTGTTTATTTAAACTGTAATCAAAAACTAACATTAATTTTTTTATACTGCTAAGTCCAGAATTGACAAAAAATATATATAAACGTCAAACCATAATTTAACCCCTTCACAGGATGAATTAATGAAATTACTTTTTAAATACAAAACCAATATACAAAATTACAAGTTTTTAGGTACAGAAATGAGACAACTTCACCCCTATGTTTAACCCTTCAGGTTTGTCAAAGTTTTATTTCTTTCCCCTGCACCAATTATAAAAAAACATAACAATCTTCACACTTCTAAATGTAAAATTTAAAAAAAATACCTATAAATTTTTACCCCTTCGGATAAGAGTTTCTGAAAATCACTTCTTAGAGCTTACTTACATATTAAAAGGTACCCCTGTTACAAAAATGAAACAAGGTACAGTAATTGCTGTTTGGCGTTGATTCTAAGTCAGCTTTGACTTTTATATGTGCTGGGTCTAATATCGCTATCACTACTTTCATCCATTCCCTCCATTTTCCCAAAACAACCTTACTTTATCAAAACGACGTCATCTCTCAAACTCAAACTTAAAACTGTAACGTCAAAAAACTGTAGCTTTCATTCTGAAAGTATGTTTCCTTGGGAAAGTCCTTAATGTTGTTTCGTTAGTGCTAGTATCGACAGATAGATCAGAATGTTAATTGAATTTATTAAATTCAGGAGACGCCAAAACCCATTTAATTTAAACAATTAAGTTTTGGAAGCATGGAATGGGGTAATGATATTTGAAACCGACATTACACAGCGAATCTCGTTGGAAATATGGAAAATAAAATAAATTTCACTGGTTCTTTTGTCGATTAAATTTTAAATATTTCTGATTGGATAACATGATATTGTTGTTTGTGTTGCAAAACAACAGAATATTTTTTGAGTGAAATTCGCTGTAATTTAAACTTGCGGATGAAATCATAGGTGCGTCAAGGCTTTATTTCACTTTGACAGAAAATCAACATAATAAATATGAGGTTACGCTGAATACCCCCGAAGAGGTTTGGCAGAGGTACTAATACTTCTGAACATCACGTGACTTTGTCACCTGGTGTTCAGAGTACCCGCGTTTTGCATGGACAGTGTACTCACGTGATAGGGGGCAGGCCTATCGCCGTTTTGTACGAATACACTGTCACACGACTAAGTACAACTCAGCGATGTGGGTTTCATCACAATGTTTTCCCTCACCGTTAACAACCGTGATAAATTAACCACACATATGTCTTTAGGAAAGACAAATTGGTGTAGGCCCGATCCGGGATTTGAACACTAGTTGCTTGCACGTTAACCGGTGTTGTACCCATTAAGCTATCACGTCGTATTTGCCTTGTATTTTTATGTTGCCTTGTATATGTCAGACAGTTATGAGTATGACTTAAGAAATGACACATTGGTACATCCCCGCATTAGGATTAGAACCCACGCATCAGTATATACAAAGTGAAATCTTATTCGGGGGCATTTCCCCACTTCCCGTAACCTGCACCGCTATAGTCATGCGCGCACAACTTTTCGGACGGTGTTAGCCTACTTAGATAAAATTTAACAAAATAAATAATAATTTTCATTTATTTTAATATTGAATTCTGGAAATAAAAGCGTTTATTAATAAGCAAAGACACATCATAAAATAATTGTCTTTAAAAAAGTTTCCACTACAAAAAAATATTAATGAAAGTGATAATTTATCATATACGTAGGTCACCCTATAATTTTTATTTAGTTGAGAACTAACTGACAATGTCAGCCCGAAATTTCAAAATGGCGACAGTAGTACCAGTAGTCGTCACCGGCCAAGAAAAGATTGTGGATCTGTAGCAATTATTCGCCGATTTTTACAAAAAAAAAACTTCTGAATTATCGATATTTCAAAAGGTTGAGATAAAGCTATGGAGTCGCACTGAATGACGTCAGTGAAGACGCCATGACAGTTAAGAGCGTTTTCATGAAATATTCGAACAGGTTTTTTAAAAACCGGAAATAATTATGTTACTGATTGATTATTGTAGAAATATTAACTTATTTCTGATATATATGTAAGAAAGAAACGAATGAACCACTAACAACATTTTAGGACACAAGCCTTCTACCTTCAGGGTACATGACTTCTTTGCATACACATTCGGTAGGTCTGAGAAAAGGTTTATAACATTTTTTTTTACCCTTAACATTCTATTTTTATTTTATAGAGTAGACATTCCCTAGAAATAATTTATAAAGCCAACAATATTTAACGGGTAGTACTTATATATGGTGTTATGTTACGCAAACCAAGTTAGCCTCAAATTTAGTACGACTAAAGTATCTTGACAAACATTTCTTTGATCTTTATTTATTTGGTCTTGCATCAACCTCCGTGGCTTATTATAATATGTCATCCTTTACTAGTGGCCAAATCTGGTATTTTAGGGTGGTGCTAAGGTTAACAAAGACCTTTCTGTTCGAAAAATATATTATTTAAATTGGTTTCTTATATCTATAACCAATTTACCTTTTTTTAAACTAAAGGCCCAAAGACTCTAACTTTCACGCCGAATATCCCCGTAGGGGTTGGCAGAGGTACTGATACTTCTGTAAATCACGTGACAATGTTACCTGGTGTTCAGAGAACCCACGTTTTGTTTGGACAGTGCACTCACGTGATATAAAATAATAAGTTAATTAACTGTATGGATTACTCACAAAAAGAGTGAGTTCAGAGATGTAAAAAAAAACTTTTACTTGTGTATAATTTCACTTAACATTAATGGTTTATCACGAAATTGATAAACTACCATATTTAAATAAAATATTCTCGTCATTTTAAATGTTTGTCTGTAAATTAAAATAAAGACAATATATTTATTTAATTACTGACATTCGGGTTTCATCGTTTAAAGATAACCCGCAGGTTATCTGTATCTACGTATCACGCTGCCAGGACCTGCTCAAAAATATATTTGACCACTTTGGTTGGCGAATATTGACTTATTTTACACCGAAAGGCTCGAAACCTGTACGGTGATTTGGCCATAGTCCACTACGCTGGCCCAGTGAGGGTTAGCAGTTTAACAACTACTACTCGTACTGTCATAGTAGCCGGACCGAATAGCATAACCAGCTGCATAAGCAGTTGATTCAAGACTGCAATATCCTTCCAAACTAATTAATGTATTTAAATTTGGTTTAGCGACATGATAGTCCAGTGGGTAGAACACCCGCCCGAAAACAGAAGGGCGTGAGTTCCAATCCTGGGACGGGCCTACACCAATTTGTCTTTTCTAAAGTCATACGTGTGGTTAATTTATCATGGTTGCTAACGGTGAGGGAAAACATCGTGAGGAAACCCACATGGCTGAGTTGTACTTAGTCATGTGACAGTGTATTCGTACAAAACGGCGATAGGCCTGCCCCCTGTCACGTGAGTACACTGTCTAAGCAAAACGTGGGTACCTTCTCTGGTAACTAGATGGCGCTTGCCATGTGAGTTCAGGAGTATTGGTACCTCTGCCAACCCTTTCGGGGATAAAACGGCGTGAACGTTTACGTTTATGTTTAAATTTGGTAGTTTAATATCCCGGGGCTCAAACCAGGGACCTCCGGAATTGAAGCCGAGTACTTTGATGTTTATTTATTATAAAACGTGAACATTACTTGAGTTTAATATTATATTTAGTTGATAAATTAAGGATCAGTTAGAAACTATTAGTAGAATATTGTATAACAACAGCACTTCAACAGTGAATTGGTTTATCTGTTCACGAACCCGCTGTTTTCTAGGAGTTTAATAACATTGTTTTGTAATTTTAATCTTTTTGTTCATGAAAACCTCATGTGGGGATTATTACTAATAAATAAAGAATAAATAAAGGAAAGAAAATTTTCGACACAGGCGGGAATCGTTTTATAACATACACTTACATATACGTTTGTTTTTATTTTAGGCTTGTTACTATTTGTAGTCTTTTTGCTAATTCAGATAGGTAATGTATATCGGTGAAAATTTATTGGTATTCTAGCTGACCCGGCAAACGTTCTTTTGCCATATAGATTATTTTTAGGAATTTCTAGTCGATAAAATAAATAAAAACATTTCGGGGGTACAACCGAGCCGTGTTTAAACTAGTTATCGCGTGGGATAAAGCAGCCATCTCTTACGCACTTACTTAGTATCGTATACTGCCATCTCATTCTAACCGTTATCGTGTCGATAAAATAGTGCTCGTGCTTGCCCTACAGCTCTCATCAATTGTACCATTTTACCTTGTAGTAGGTTCTAAGAAACAATCCAGACAGAAGATGCAACAAGCAAATGCATATGCACAGACATTTACACCGTTCGTTTGATAAATGGTGCTAACTCATTTCTTTCTGTTGTTAAAGTTGTTTATTATTATATTCATAATGTGTTTCCCGACACATATCGCGGTAATATAATTGAGAGCAAACAATAATATGAATGGTTTATCATTTTTGTTGTCGTTACTTTAGTGACAATATATAAATAAGTATAATTATAAAATAGTAATAAGATTGTAACTTTGTACGATCATTTCAATAATGTCAAGGATTTCGTTTTGATTCAATGTTCCTTTTCAATTTATTTATTTGTGACTTATTATTTATTTATAAGACACTATTGTCACACATATTATAAAGTTTCAAAGTCCATAATCTATCGAGCGAGATGTCTTTCCTCGTTGCTGTCCTTTCAATCATTTACTGAAAGTAACAAACAGCTACTACGACTTAAAGTTTTCTAGGTAATCAATTGTTTTTGTTAATTTCAAAAAGGACTATTGAAGGATTCAATATCGAATGACCTTGAATAACTTTCCTTACAACGCCCCGCGCCTCTTATAACTCGTAAGACATGCCGCCGTTGTTTTTCCTCAAAATTGACAAATTAATATATAATCGTTTTGGCAGGATGCTCAATGTTTGAAAACAATCTTCTAATCACTATTTGAACAATGATTTCTCATACTTTTCCATGTATATTTGAGTATATCATTAGAGTACTATCAGATAGGTGTTTCCGAAATTCTTTGGCTATGAATAGTATTTGTAATATGGGAGGCTCAGACAGTGAAAATCAGCATTAAGTAAATATTTCCCGTAGTTCCCAGGGGCACGAGAACTAAGAGGCTATTATTTGGTATTTCAGTTTTTAAGTATGTGAGCACAAAGAAAATTTATCACGCTATTTCCACGGGAATAATTTTTACATCAGAACCGAGAAAAATGATCGTAAGAAGCTATAATTTGCTTCGTACTTTCCTTGAAGAGTAAGGATAAGAAAAAAGTGTGCACAAAAGCACAATTCCAAGGGGAACCAAAATAAGCTAAATTTTCCGAAACATCCAAAAAATGTGACTAGACATTTAAACTTAAATTTTGTTTGTTTGTGTATAAGAGAGCAGTCAAAGAGAGTCGAGTATAAAAAAAACTATTAATTTTTAAACGATTAACGGGAACGGGAATAAAGTTAAATAAATACCAACATGAGGTTTGTTGGTTTCTTGGACAGTGTAAGAGTGTATAACAGGGATACCCAATGTACGTTGGGATAATTTAACCGTAAAGTATAAAACGATATAGCTTGTAAAGCATAAAAGGAATTAATTGAATTTTTAGAACAACAGCACCCCATTACTTTCCGTGGGTTATCGTAACCGGCGACTAAGGGTATTGGGGCTTTTAAAGTGATTTTTGCGTGATGAGGTTGGAAACCCATAACAACCTTTATTTCACAATCATTTAACGCCTTAACTTTCAAAAGTGGCTAAAGAATTTCTTATTCTGAAGCTCTGGCTACCCCTTTATTAGTGATTTATAGCCGTGAGTATATGTATGTATGAAAAATCTATTTTATCTGAAATTCTCATATAACTGCCCGATAAACTAACACACAACACTGAAACTTAGTTGGTTGATTACTTAATAGGTGTAGGTGCAGGTGAGGGAAGTGAAACGATTTTGCCAAAATTCAACACACGGAGCGATTTGTCTTGAAATTGTATACTTATTTTTAATATAAAGTTAACGCTGATTTAGTGAGGGCAAAAATCTAATATCATTATATAGATTTAATTGAGAAAAAAAACATTGGTCGAAAAAATTGTATGTTTTCTAGGAGACGGCAAATAAATACCGTTCTATTGAAATCAAAATCCAATTTATATTAATTCATGATTAATTCATTTCTTTAACGCAAGGCAGGCTCGAGTTAAAGGCGGAGTTTGATTTGATTTTCGGGCGTGATCGCTTAGAAGGGCAATTGGATACCGAATAATTTAAATAGTTTGAGAAACGTGTACACAATTTCTAGCAGTTTTTTACAGTTTCCTTTGATTTAGAATATATAAAGTATATGTTAATTTAGTAAAACTTATGGTTTACATACTTAAGTGAATTTCTACCAATATTATGAAATGTTACATCCGAAGAGATTTAATGTATAATATTAAATCTTGAGGATGTAACATTGAAATATAGTACCTAAATACCTTTTAAAAATTTAAAAGTAAGACAGATTGGTCAGGATCGTGCAAAATCGCGATCGATAGTCTCTGCCTACCCCATTGGGAGTAATGACTGTAAATAAGGAGTGAAAAAAATATATTAGTTTATTACAACACAACGAAAGGACTTAAATAAATTTCTTATAAATTGTCCTGGATCTTCCTCTTCCTCTTTTCCCTTCTATTTTTTCTTCCATGATGTATTTGATGAATTCGTCATGCTCATGACGTATCAAGTGGCCTATCATTCTCCCTCTCCCATTCTCAACAGTGCTCTCTTTGCCTTCACGATCTCTAAAACTTCTGCCCGGTTAGTACAGTCGCCATCAGATATATCGGAGCGGCCGAGGTACTCAAATACTTCTAAACAGCAATAAATTTCAATAAATTCTTTACGGTAAATAAGGCCAAAAAGCTCTGAACATCCAATTCGCCACAAATATATGAGCAGTGGTTTTTCAATTAAATCTGAACACTCAAAGAGACAATAATATCTGAAAGCACAACTCGTCAAAGTTATCTGCTCAGACAGGGTGATCATAAATATCTGAACATTTAGGGAAAATATACCTTAAAGCACTAGGCATACAGTTTAAATGTAATCGTATCAAAATGAGTAGGTATACAAAATAGAAATCTGCGTAAAGCAACTTTACAGTCTTGTAACAAGAAACACATTTGAATAAAATATTTGCCAATTTACAAAAACGATAACATAACTGTCATTGCATATAATTCACTGCATGTATTTTATCAAATACTAGTGGTCCGCCCCGGCTTCGCACGGATGGTGTAAAGTTTTCATACTGCTTACTCCCTACGATATTTAGCATGATGATATCTATACTTATAATAATAAATCTGTAGAGAGGTCAATTCTGTACATTAAATATATTTTAAAAATAACTATCAGGGGGTGATTAGTGATCGATACTGATGCCAAAAATGCAATCAGTAAAAATTTTGTCTGTCTGTCTGTCTGTCTGTCGGTTTGTATGTTCCTTATGGAAACAAAAACTACTCGACGGATTTTAACGATACTTGTTAGAATTATTCTTCATACTCCTAGGCAGGTCATAGTGTACTTTTCAGCAGAGTAGTGAAGGGAAATTTTGGGAAAACGGGAGAAGTTACTCCATTTTTTAAGTTTCCGTCGCGTGTGCAGCGTTAATGGTTACAGTTACATAGAAATCATGTATCACAGAAATATTTGCCATAAAATTGTAAAAAAAATGTCCTTCAATAGCATATGTCTATCTTTTATGGTTGATACACAATAACACGTGTAACTCCTGATAACTTAGCAGTTCGGTGCATCCTGATTATATTTGTTTACTCTAACATTTATAGTTCTCTCATTCATCTCTCTCTCAGTTTACATTATTACCTATTCAATAAAAAAAGAATCATAGAAATCGGTATAGAAACACCAAACTAATACATGAAATAAGCCATCGCGTCCTGTCGTCGCACGTGAATACTGAATCATGCTGGATTATATTTTAGTAATGGTTGCGCGGGCAAAAGATAGCCGTGAGTATATGTATGATGTATGCAAAGTTTGTAATTCTGATTCTTTGTTTGCATGGGTTTGTTGTCGGAGATACTGAACCGTTCATTAAAGCGCTTTCACAATCACAGAGCTAAACTATTCAGGAGTGCTATAAGTGGTGCTAAATTTCACAAAGGTTGAGCAGTGATTGAAGAAACCTCAGATATTTTTAAAACTACGCTACCCGTGCGTAGCTAGGCCAATCCACTAGTATATCCTTTGTCCTTTTCCTGGTTCTAAGCAACCTCTCTATCAATTTTTAGCCAAATCGGTTCATCCATTCTTGAGTTATAAATAGTGTTACTAACACCACTTTCTTTTATATATATAGATTCGCAGATTTATTATACTATAATTACGTATATAGTTTGGCAATACAAATACGACAGGCGAGACCAAAAAAAAGTACAACGGTGTGCGTAAATGAATGTGTGTGCATGACATTAGTATGGCGGATCCCATACTAGCCCTATTAAAATTTATAAAAATTCATGTATTTGTTATTTTTGCCCAATTGTAAACTTTACAGTAATTGTAGTACTATGATGACACAAGATATTTTTTTATCATATATTTGCATTGAAAACTTTGGTTTAAGATCATATAGACCTGTAATTATTTATTACAGTCTTAAATTGGACATGAATGGCTAATAATTTTGTGTTTGCCAAAGAATATGCATTCGATTTAGATTTATTTTTTTCACTTTGATTAAGTTATTAAATATTAATAACTTAATCAAAAAATCATTAAGGTTAAAATAAGTCAATTATTTTCTTTCATCTTTTATGTCAATATCGTTGTAGGCCTTTATCGTCTCTGAGAGGTCCTGCCTATGTTGACGTTTATGCTATGACGTTTGTCACTTACTGCTAATCCATGTTATCCATGTGCTTCTATATTATGGTAATATTAAAGCTGCTAAATTAAAATAAGTACGAATGCTTTGCAATATTTCATCCACTTTCGTGTCAGTCACCATGGCCTAGCGGTTTAGTGAATAGAAATCATAATTGTAATCCGTTGCGTCAGGGTTCAAATCCTAAGTTGTGTTTATTTTTATCAAGAATTCATGTTCTTTTTTTTCTATTTTATTTATTTAGCCTTTAGATTTATTGTCCTCATTTAATATAATGCTATATATTACGTTATAATTATATATATATGAATACGTATAATACGTAACAGAAAACAGCAGGAAAAAGTACAATTTTGCAAAAACTAGTTTATCCTTTTATTTTATTAAAGCTGCATTGATATTTAAGCTACCCTGGTACATACAATGTAAAAAATGGCATACATGTTTCAAAACTTCTAAGTTATTTTGATGTTTTTGTACCAGTGAAAATTATACAACTACAAACCCATTCCTCTATTAACACCATGTAATTACCTGTTTCTGTCAAAAAATTGAGTTGGTCAGTGGGGAATGACTTAGTATTTTTTTTCTAATAATATACTAACCGTACAACTAGTTGGGACCGTACAACCAGTGGGACATACTTCCCAGCAGAAGACTCTTTTTAGTTTTGACATTGATAAAACTAGATGGTGGTTGGGTAGAAAATGTATTCTAGCGTAGTACGATTAAGAATTTTAAACTGTATGCTTAGTGTTTTAAGGTATATTTTCCTTAAATGTTCAGATATTTATGATCACCCTGTCTGAGCAGATAACTTTGACGAGTTGTGCTTTTAGATATTATTGTCTCTTTGGGTGTTCAGATTTAATTGAAAAACCACTGCTCATATATTTGTGGCGAATTGGATGTTCAGAGCTTTTTGGCCTTATTTACCGTAAAGAATTTATTGAAATTTATTGCTGCTCAGATACATTTGAGTACCTCGGCCGCTCCGATATATCTGATGGCGACTGTACGAGCGGTGTTTAAATTAGTTATTGCGTGGGATAAAGCAGCCATCACTTACGCACTTACTTAGTATCATATACTGCCATCTTATTCTAACCGTTATCTTATTCTAGCCGGGCTGATTAGTCCTTCGTTCCGTCCAGCTAATACCCTCCATTCTTCACCAACACCATATCTCAAACGCATGTATGTATGTCGTATAAAATTAAGTGTTAAGCGACTTTTGAAATTTTATTATGTCCAGCTTATTACGAACCTTAACTTAGTTCATTTACGAATGATTTTTTCCACTGTTTTTACTTATGTTCGACTAAATTATTACTAAATTATTCGTACGGTATTCAGTATTGAGATATTCATTTCGTATATATTTTTAAAGCAAATGAAGTAAGCGATTTATAGGCCGTGTGTAGTAACTAATTTAAACATCTATGCAATCTATCATCAAATAAAACTATATGCATACACATATGTATACTCAGGGCTTTAAAACCCAAAACAAAGATAGAGCTTCTATTAAAAAACTCAACAGCCTTTTGAAATTGAGTGAGGGAAAGATAGTAAAATTTCATATTTTATATTTATCTATGTTGTTATCTTATTACTAGTTACCGCTGCCGAACATGCTTTATACTTACTATTATTTATTCTTTATTGTTTTTTTATTCTAGAGCAATCTAGCCAATTGAACAAACAAACAATAAACAACGCCTCTTATATCTTATGAAAACGTAATATTATTCGTTTAGCCCTATTAGTTTTCATAATCTGACAGAAACGAGTAAAAAATATGAGATGAGTAATTAGTATTTTACGATTAAACCGAACCGCTCTGAATGACCTATTCACGGGTACTCTTTGAAATATACCGACTACTTTGTCCGTCCTCTTTAACCCAGAAAGATAATGTGGGCCGATTGCTGGAAAGGATCTGAACTACTGCTTCTGTTGATTTTAACTGAGGCTTGACCTTATGGGCCGCCCGGTTTAGTATCGTTAAAATCAAAATACACGACACTATTGTTGGGGCTAAAATATGTTATGTTTCTGAAAGTGGACTATTATCATTTATTTATTTTAGTACATGTTCTTGTGCCAGCTTGAAATAGCACTATCCTATATGTTTTCAGAGGTAGTAAGGTTTGGGGCCTTATACTTGATCACCAGCACCAAGCAATTTTTACTTTACATTCTATTCCTTACTTAACTTCCTGCACTAGCTGAGGAATTACTTATCATAGCTCAAGATACCCCTCTTTTAGATACACAGCCATGTGATGTATATATATTCGCGCTGTTAGGCATAGACTATCGATGGCCACTTTGCACGATCCTGGCAAACATCTTTTAGCTTCATTCACATCCATCAATCTTTATTGTTCCTATATTATAGTATTCTCTAAGACTTTCACGATTGCAAATTATAATTAAAACAACTATTGCATTTCTAATATTTTAATCGCGTGTTATAAGATGGTTTTGTATAGCCCGACGTTTCCAAAACTTTTCAGTTATCATGGGCACGGGAAGACAAAGTTATATTTCATTGTTCCTATATTGTCGAAATCCATTGTTCCGCCACTATAAATACCCAAATAAACGACAATGACAAGTAAGAGCGCAGTTCCGATATCCCAATTTGGTGTGTCCCCTCGCGACTCGTGTCCGGTACCGTGATAACATGTCGCCTGTTTTAAATCGGTTCAGATCGTTTACCTTTATTTATACTAATGCATCAAGTAGGCTATTTCGTTTACTAAAAAGTAAATCATTCAGTCTTTACACACATACATATATGGCCGGATCTTTTGGTAATCTTTGTGGGAGGCCTATGTCCAGCAGTGAACATCAATAGGTTGATGATGAACTGAATGATTAAAACTACTTGTTAATGATATTAAAAATATATTTTCATGATAAATGTTGAAAACTCTAGTTTTGTGGGCGCTATTCCATTTAAAGTCACATTTTGCTTGTGACCCAAGTTTTAGAAACTATCAAAATAGTTTGTTCCATTCATCATTGCACTTCCTTACTTACTTATAGTCTGCCCCATTATTGCCATTGGAATAGGCAGAACCTACCGATCGCTACTTTCACGATCCTGAAAGGTTAAAACCTCTCTTCCACTATAATAATCATTGTTCTTCACATACTACATACTATGTACATAATCTTTTATTCTTCTCACCTCGGGCTCCCGCCTATATAAGTTTTTTTCAGTCTGGTCTATAAACGTTTTGTTTTGCCGTCTTCTGCTAAGAACACCATCTGATTGGCTTTATATATATATATCTCTTTTTCCACTTTGGTTTGGTTTATCAATTAGATTATAGAACAAATGGTTTGCCAGAAACAGCTCAAACTTAATTATATAGTGACGCCCATCTTGTTAGCTAAGTAACAGACAAAGCCTTTTATGTGTGTCTCCAAAGTGGTGACTTAGATCCATTTTATTTATATATGCTTGAAGTTAAAGTACCCTCTTTACGATAGAACTTAATTTAGAGGCGCTTAAAAATGAACTTTTTTAAATTTAAAAACGATTTAAGAACGGACATAGAAAATAAAAAATATTATTTTTATAATTGATTAAACTCAATCAGGATCTTCAGTATTGAAAACTGATCTGTAACCACTATTCTATTCATACAAACATATTTAACATTTACTCTTTTGGTTCCTTAGTGCTAAACTGCTATACTGTACTTCGTATGAATCGATTAACCTTTCTTTACATCTTGATTTTCCGATAGGAGAGGGTGTCGCACCGGTTTTTTAATTTAAAATTGATAAATATTGATATTTAAGCAAAAGAAACGTAAAGGACACAGTTCTGGAATGAAAGATATGAAAAGTGAATCATTGCTTAATCACCACTGCGCTAAACAGTATAGAAACAAATGCCTTCAAAGGTAGAGAACGAATTTTATAGCACATAGAATAAATACATTATATACGAATGAGAATGAGACCTCGAATCAGTTATGTATAGTACTCCTTCTTTTATTTTAACCTGTACTAAGTCACTTTATATCTTTCTGTAGTGTGGGGGCTCATAAATAAAATTTAGAGGAGAAATAATGAATTGACAATAAAACTATACATATACACGAATAATTTAAGAGCGACAAAGCTACTACCTAAAACTTACTACATAAGACAAAATGTTTTGTTATATGAGATTTGGAGGTTGTTGTTGCATTATTTATTAGGCTTGTCTATAGACGAGACATCTATAAAAAAAAGAACAAAAAATTAAGCGTGGGTTAGCACGTATTCAATTACACACACACAATGGATTTATTACCACCAGTAACAGTAAAAAAATATTATAATACGATTTTATATATATTTTATGTTTCAAACTTCGCTTTATGTATTTCAAGTTTCAAATTTCTTCATTCATGCATTTCGTATTTGTATAAATTATGCATCTATGAACATATGCAAGACGAAGAAATGGCAGAGATATCATAGCTTCAAGTCATTTATCAACCATAATTTTCTACGTAATATAACTACAGTGTCTTCAACTTAGTAATAATATCTTTATGCTAAACATCGCACGAGCCGTATATTTTCGAAGGAGTGTCAGAAGTAGTTAATCTTAGTACTATCACTTGAAGCCATATAGGTTTCTTCAAAAGTTGTTTCCCAACCGTCAACCATCATAATAAATACAAATATAACGTTCATCTTCTGTTGTCCTCTTCAATAAAAGCTGAGCCCTTCTCTACATACTTCTTTAAGTTTGAATTGAAAATGACTTACAATGGAATTTTCAAGCATTTTGATGATTATAATATAAACAACAACAAAACTAAGTCCTATCCTCCCATTGATATTGTTCTAGGCTATTCAACACCAACTTTGATTTATTAACCGTGTATTGTGCTAACTAAGAGGAAACGCTAATTCTTACTTAATTTTGGCTTTATAGCTATAAGACCATTTGTTTGATATGTCGGCTTTACTTACTTATTACTTTACAACTTTAACCATAACCAACGTCCAAAGTAAGCACATTAAGTACATTTCTAAAATAAACGAGTAAATGATCTATTTAATTTAAAATGGAGTACTAAAATAACAATTAGTCGTTACGAGCCTAACATGTTAATTAGAGATTATGAAAATGAGTATTGGTTACAAAGTTACAAATCACAAGTCGTTGAGCCAGTCAATCATTCTGTCGTGTGGTGATCGGGCTGCTCCGTAAACAATGACTTGTCAATGGAACGCACTCCATCTACGGTTACCCTCGTGACAAAGTGAAACCAAGATGCCGGACTTTGTTCTATCTGCTGACAAGACAGATGATGTTTCGACGACGCGGTAATACGTAAAAAACATTCCGAAATCTTGATTTGTTGCTTTGGAAGCCAGCACTGGACATTCTCATTTACATTGTTTGTTGGGAAATGTAAATACGTTTCGTGGTAATTCATTGGAGACAAAGAAAAGATATTGCTGCATGAATTTCGAAATTCACCATATGAGTATCGAATGCAAAACTTATGCCATAAATAGATGTCCTGTGAGAGATAATTACCAACCATAAAGATTCTGTGACGTTTTATATAAAAAAAGGTCCATACATTCACCCAAACCAGTTATAACCACGGCTAAATAATCTTGAAGCGGTAGCTTCACCCTTTAATCGTTTGATACTGGGAAAAAGTACAATGGATTACCATTACTAAACACAGCAGGATGCATCACCCAACTCTGGTAACCTTGTATATACTTGCAGATAGAAGAATGTGCTTTATTTATAGCTGTATGTATACTAAGTATAATTTGGGGTGGCAAAAGCTTGATTTATTAGATTTCTGTCAATATATAGCAGAGACATAATATACTTTTGCTCAAAGGTGTCCAAACGCATCAATCGTGTATACTGAATTATGTTATGACACATTATATTATGAAACTTACGGGAAGAGAAACCGTTGTGCTATCATTAGCCAACAATACAAACAATACTTATGTGCCATCTGAAACATCTCATTACAACAGAACAACTATCCGAATATAAGACTGTGGATGTCTGATTCATTATATCCTCAATTTTGACAGTACCAAATTAAATTACTCTCTTCTCATGTAACCAATGAATGTCTGTGTACTCTTGCCCAATATCCCATTTGTTGTTGATCGAGAAATGTATCGGGGAGCTCGGTGGGTCGCTCCGTGGCTCCGGCTGATAGTGAGGTCACGTTCCTCAGATAAAGACGCCAGATAACACCAGCGAGCGTCTTCGTACGATTGTACTCGGTCGAGATCCGAACCTATTATTTGGAGGACGCATTCACTGATAAACGACCACTGAACAACCGTTAATAACATACCAAGTTACAACCGTAAGAGATTTACTGTCATTCGCTTTCTTGGACCTTTTAATTGAAACGCACGCGTGAATCACACGGAGTGTTTCACTTGTGTTTTTGCATGCTAATTAGTAGTCGCAGGTTTATATCAATCAACTATCGTTGTTCCGCATATAATGATTTATTACCTCATGCTTTGTTGCAATTATTATTTTTTTGTTGCTATTAAAATGGTACCAATATTAGGAACCATTTTCATTACGCACTATTTATATTACTTGGACTATTTATGTTGATTTTAGAGTAGAGCTTGGATTTTCAAAAAAATTTTGGAAATTCTTAGCGATATGTAGAAATCTATAACTAAAATTTAATTTAGTCAGCTCAGAAATTAGCTGATAAATTGTCAATTCATATATTCATAGGTTTGTGTTTATTGTTGCCTGAAATACAGGTAAATTATCTAGCTCAGGAACAGGAAAATGTAATATTTTTGTTCTTTAAATAACTAACTAGTTTAAGACGAATTTTATTTACTTTTGAAAATGAATTTATTTTTATTATTTTATTATATTTAATTTCATTATTAATATTTATGATTTTATATTTAAAAATGCATATCGATATTTTTTATTACCATTTTGTGTTTCTTTTCTGATGTGGTAATTAATTATTATAATATACTAACACACAAAACCAACTGTAATTGTAATGCCATGAACCGTAAGTAAAACCTGGAGCTCAAACCAAGAAAACTTTAACCATTTTGTGCATAGGCACAACTATTCTAGATAAACTATCCAGCTGCATTTTCAATCGATTCAATAAATTAATCGACTTCTACAATATTACACACAAACCAACGATTCCTTACCTAATTCCATCAACGGATAGGGGATGAAAAAGACAGATTGAGATTGAATCCAGCAAGGCACCTTTTATCGACCTTTTATCTAGATATCGCGTCTTATAAAACAGCCATCTCTTTCGCATTTTATGATTAGTGATTATTTGGTGATGTGGCTGGAGTGGTGACTTACAACCAAGCATCTTTTATTTTACCACCTTTTCCTTACTCAACTTCCAAAAATGACTGAAAAATTTCTAATTCAGAAGCTCTAGCTACCCTGCTTTATTAATTATAGTCTTGAGTATATGTTTATATGTAAGCTTCGAATACAATTTTAAATGTCTTCTTTAATACCGATCATGAGTAAGAGGTTTTGTATGATCATTGAGAGTATTTCAATTGCAACAGATAAATAAAAAAAACAAGTATTTTCTTTCGGCATTCTCCATGCTGAATGTGAGTGATTCATTTTATGATAATTTAGCCCGCGTGCACCAAGATAAAGAAATTGTATAACATTTGGTGAAATCATTGACCTAAAGGTTAAATTGAACAAAACGTACCCGGAACTTTAATAAAAAGAATCTCAGATGGTGCAGACTAAAAGTTTTTAAATTCCTGTTTCAAAGGGATTTATTTATTTTTCGATTCGTTTCTTTCGATTACATAACATAATACGGGTGGAAAAGCTAAAGTAGAATGTTAATGTAATTAAATACTCGAAAATATTGTTGATTCCAGACAACCTTGTTCTCCACGCGTAACAAAAAGTTAGAACAAAAAATAATTAACTTTTGTCCGCCGCCGTAGTTTTGCCTCATGGCTGTAAATCGCGTAAAATGTTGTACCGTGTGCTGGATTTGAAAACGCATACTATACTGACTAGACATATTAAAATCGGCACGTGTTTGAGACTTGCCTCTCCCGTAGACGCTTTGATAGGATCACTGTTCAGTGATCACCCCAATCCCTTATTACAAGCTTCACTAGACTACACTTTATAATATTTCCTAATAAGTAAAAATAAATTTTAAGAATTCATCCCCATAACGGGTTAAAATTTGGCTTTGAAGTTTATAAGTGTTTTTCCTGAATTCTAAACTAAACAGGATAAAATTGAGACGTTTGGTTTTGATTAAAATTTTAAAAAAACTACGTTAAAAAAAAACTAGAAATGAGGGATAGCATTCTTCCCTAAAGAGGTAAAATGGACGGTTTAATGTTTGTATAATGATATGTTTACTACTCAGTCACGCCTGAACTACAGAAACTAGGTTATATCACGCAGACGAAGTTGCACGGGGCAACTAGTAGATCATCATCATCATATACAATACAAAAAATAAAATTACAGGATTTGGAAAGTAATAAAAAATCATATGGATATATTTAATATTATGTAATACACTTATAAATAACATCCAAGCCTAAGAATCAATAATTTATGCTTATCACAAAAATGTTACTCTCAGTGGGGATCGAACCCGCAACCTCCGGGCCGAGAAGCTATCTCAGCTAAGCTCCTATCCACTCAGCCACGGACGTCGTCAAAAACAATTTTAATCTTGCATAGTAGTAGTCTCTAGTGTGATTTCTGCGCAGGTTCCGCAAAATTTATTGAAGCATGAATTCTATAGGGAATATTACAGATGAGGTCATTAATAACTTACATGTTATTTAAGGAAGTTGTTTGTACAGGTGCCAAAACAACACCTATTCCCACCATATATTTCTGATGTCAAATTACTTTTCATTTGGAGGTCTGTTTGAAATACATTTATATTTACAGGTTTTCAGTCCATTAACTGGATTATGAATTGTTCATTTGAATAATTTAAATACCTTTTACTCTTCCTCTCTCTTGTTAAATGCATGTTGACGTTTTGTGATATTAAATTACGTACAAAACTGAATTTTCGAATTAATGATACAACGCACTCTCAGAACGAAAGAGGTTTATGTCCAAAAATAGTGATATTGAGTTATAATCAAAGAGACCCATAAAAAAGTATGCTCTAAGCGATGAATAAAGCAAAGGCACTTATTGTTATAGGGACGGAAGATTCGCTATCCTGTTTTTTATAACAATAAGTCCTTTGTTTTACTATTCATCGGATAGAGCACAATTTTTCACTTCACGTTGACATAACTATTTTTGGACTTGAGCCTCTTTCGTTCTGAGAGTGCGACAATATGAACACTCGTAGCATCAGAAAAAAACAATCGCCTTACCTTATAATATACCTTACCTTGCATAACACCTAGCCGAAGGGAGATAAATAATACATTTATAGCATAGTTTCACGTATATAAAGAGTACTTACATACGTACATATACTCACGCCATTAGTTCCCATTCGGGTAGGCAGAGACTATCTATCGCCTCATTAGTACGATCCTGAAAAACCTCTCTAGCTTCTTTTACATCCATCAATCTTTTCATACATGCTCTTTTATTCTTCATACTTCGGACGCCTGCCGTTTTAAACACACTCCCTATTGGTCCTCGCGTTTCATCGCTGGTCCAAATGAGTCCTCCGAGGTCGTCCCCTTCTAACATTACCATCCACATTAGCTCTATAAATCTCTTTTACCAATTAACTATCATCCATCCTCTCTATGTGCCCAGACCATCTTAACATTCCTTTTTCTATCTTTTTCAATATTATCTTTCACACTGCATCTTTCACTGATCCCATAATCCAACAGCAATAACTTTACTGAGGGACCTCATTTCTACTCCATTCACTCTCTAAAGAGTTTTAAAAATAATCTACTTTAGCTATCGGCCACTGGAAGTCCGGGCAACAGTCGTTCAGCCATTTCAGCCGGACAATTGCATTGTAAAAGTTCATTTTAATGTTTTAAACAGATACTCCAATTTTATTTATGTGTATACAATGGATAGAATATAGAATAACTATAACTTATTTAAATGAGCTAATGTACTTATATTACTCAAAATTGTGAGGCCTTTGCCCAGCAGTGGAAAACAAATTAGGAATTTTTTTTTAAATACACTTATTTTATGTATACGTTTGTCGAGCCCTAAGGCCCTAAGTTTATATTCTCATGAATCGTCGACATATGTTTAAAAATATTTCTGTGTAGAACACACACTCACCTCGAGCGTATTCAATAAAGTAGTCACTTTTATAGTAACTTCTTTTAGCAGACCCTCTCTCTTCAAAATGTTTTGTCAAGCGAAAAGTAAAATTAATGTTCGGAGACGACAGTATAAATATAATTCTCCATCACAGGCGGATAATTTAAATTAAGTCTATTATACATAGTGCGAATAATTTTATTTAACAGGTATTCAACCAACCTCTGAGCTGTACTATAATTAAGCTCAAATGAGGAATGTTTTATTTATTACTTGGTTCGAGTGAAAATAAATTAGCTATCACTGTCGAAAAGGTATGTGGGTAGAAGTTACTTCGACGAAATTAAAATTAATGCGAATGCATAAATCGATTGGACATATATTACAAAATCGCAATCTGTAAGAAATGTTATTGGGAATTGAAAGTGAGTAATGAGTTCTGTTGAACTCAGTTATTGTATCTGCGTGAAGATAACTTAAATAAAAAGAAATGATTTATTTCGGTCTCGAAATTCGGCGTCGATTGGAAGATCCGTTTTGTTGACCTATCGATGGAGGTTTCGGAACATGTGGTTTACCTTAGTTGGCAAACTAAATAACTATTAATACTGTGATAGCAGCCGCGAACGACGGCTTGACGTGTCCTCCAGAACACGTAATCATCGTAATAATAATATTCGGACATTTAAGTGATTCAGTCCCCCAAAAAAGAGCATAAATTCATTAGTTCAATTTATCACTTAATCTCCGGGTAATCGGAGCCGAGACCTCCGGATTGTTAGCCGAACATTCTTCCGCTAGATCACGAAGGCAGAATCCATGTTGGTACTTTTACTAAGCCATGACGTATTGGATTCTCAGATGTGCTTCAGGTACGACCTAATTCTAATTAATGATTCTAATACTAACGTCTACTTTAAAGCTTGTTCTAAGTTTTCCTAATAATGGCATTGATTAAAAAACTGCCAAGTGCTGGTCAGCTTGCCATTGTTGTAGCAAGTAAAAATTAAGGATACATATCTCGCATGGACATCGAAATATATACGTCAAAGTTTTCTCATAAGTTTTCGTAAAAAAATATATTCTAAACTCGGATTCTTCACACAAAGGACTTGATCCTACGAATACATTAACCTCAGAACATACATACATACGACTCACAATGTCGCGTGATGTTCAAAAATATAAATATCTATGCCACTCCTTTTGGGATATAAGGATATATAAGATATTATGTGTAATGAAATTTCTAACAAGATTCAGTAATATTATTTCATATGAATGGACCTATAGGCTTCAAGGCAAATTGCGTAATATTGTGGTTATATTAAGTTGATGGGAATGAGTCACTAAATCTCATAACTATAAATGATATATTATGAGTATTTTATGAGTTAATTTCAGTCACAACTCAACTAAATACCATTATTACATTTTCACGCTGCAAAATAGTAAACTATCATTTCTGAACATCACTATCCATTTTTGTCACCTTGCCCTCGGTACGTTTATCTTGGATAGTGAATTCAGGTTATTGGAGAAGGAGAACAAAAGACCTATAGCTAATATGTCCGAATCACATATACACTGTCACGCGACAAAGTATAAGTTAGCCAAGAGGGGGTTCCTTACGATAAAACAATAGTTTTTTTCGGTGCCGGTATCTGTAGTAATAAGAGATAGACGAAAAATATAGTTTAATAAAACTGAAAACACGCTTTTGAAGTACATTTAATCAAAATTTGTATAATAATTCCCAACATAAGTTGTATATCATGGAAAAACGTGGGTTGCTCGATAGACGTCAAATTATGGAACACAATTATTTCACTTTTTTGATAATAATATTTTGAACTATATTTATTTTTAACTTTTTAGTATTGAATCATCTGAAATTATTTAATCCTGGCGACACTAAATCGAAATTATTTATATCTTATCCCATTTTGGAGTCCCTCAGGGATCCATTTTAGGGCCTTTGCTTTTTGTGATCTTCCTGAACGATATAAGTGATTGTTTTCATCATACTAACTATCTTTTGTACGCCGATGACCTTAAGATCTATAAGCAAATAAGATGCATTGAGGACTGTATATTAGTGCAAGAAGATCTCGATAGATTTTATAGTTATTGCTTAAATAATAAAATATTTCTAGCAACTGACAAATGCAAAGTCATCACATTTTCACGGAGATCTCAAAACATTCACAATACTTACACAATTGGTGTCTGTAACCTAGATAGAGTAATTTCTATTCGCGATCTGGGCGTAATATTTGACTCGAAGCTGTTGTTCAATGAACATGTAGAGTATATTATCAACAAAGCCTACCGTATGCTTGGATTTGTACTGAGAGTCTCAAAGCAATTTAGGAAAGCTGAAACATACATAACTCTTTTTCAATCTTTGGTACGTTCAAACTTAGAGTATGCGTCGGTCGTTTGGAATCCTCTATATGACATTTACAAAAAACGGTTAGAGCTTATACAGAAAAAGTTCCTTCGCACCCTAAACATCCGTATGCGGTGTCCTAGGCTGTCTTATAGAGATCTCTTAATTGAATACAAAATGATATCTTTGCACGACCGTCGTATCCTGGCTGACTTAATAGTTCTGCAGGGTATATGTTCTTCCCAATTCAACTGCCCCGACTTACTGGCAACTTAGTTTACGTGTTCCGAGTCACGCTACAAGGAATAAATATGTATTCGCCCTAGGGGTCAGCAGGACCAATGTAGGTAAGGCTCCTTTGTGCAGGATGTGCGATACATATAATATTTATTTCACGGATGTAGACTTATTCTGCTTTTCGAAGCCGCGCTGCAAGAAAATGTTCTTACTTATTTTAAAAAGTCTTTAATGTGTGTGTATGTATTATAATTATTGTTTAAATTTATCTTAAGAATGTTGTGTATTTACTTTGTCTATTTATGTTCGTTGTGGTTGTTATCCTTTTTCATATTTTATTTCTGTTTTTCTGTAATGATAACTTTTTTGTATCGATTGTTTTTGTTATCTATCTGTGAGAAAAGTTGAGGAGATACAAAAATTTAATTACTTATGTTCTATATGTTGTTATTTTATATTCTTTTTGCTATTTCTGTTTTTTCTCCTTAATAAATAAATAAATAAATTTAATTTGAGAGATCCATCCCTATAGATATAGTTCCAAAAGTAGCTGAAAAATGCTTGAATCCAAAGCTCTGGCTACCCATATTCAGATTATAGGTGTTAGTATAGCTTGGTTTTCTCTTTAATTTAGTTTGAGCCCAGCATTTTTGATATTTCGGTTTTGCTTTCAAATATTTGCACATTTATGAGCAACGAATATTTAAAGTTTGTTGAAATTTGGTATCGTAAATCGTTTTGTGTATCCAGCAAACTAGGTATCCATTGGAATATACGCTGCCAATAAAAGGACCAAGTGCACTTTTATTTACAAAGCCTTCCATAAACTAAATGGAGGACTTTGAATTTCAGAACGGAAGCTATGAGGAGGAGATGAAAACGCGGAGGGAAAATTGCGGCTCGCTCGCTTCGTTAAAAAAAGTTAAATATATTACACTTAGAAATAGAAAAAGCGACTTCAGTCCAAATCCATTTTTTATTTTTGCCACATGTCTTATTATTTATCAATGCAAGCAAAAAGCCATTGGGCAGAAACTCATCCGGACATTTGCATGTCGTACTGATTTAAATGGCACTAATTAGAAGAAGAATATATAACGAAGCGTTTCATGGAATTAAGATTATTCGCACCAAAAAGTAAAACTGGTGACGTTTCAGTATTTTCATGACCTTGGTGAAAAATAAACATTTGATCTAATTCTCCAGAAAACAGACGTGATATTATTCTTAACTAAAATTTTAACAATAAATATTTAATGTTTAGAAAAACAAGACGAAAGCAAGGAAACCGCACGTATTTTAGAACGGTTCGGGAAATCGCAAACAACGTCATTCGTTACAAATTAGTGAAATACGTAATAAAGTGAATGTAAGAGTACAGTAGGGGCATTCTATTGATTCAGATCTTTCCAATTCAATAATCGCAGCACTAGGGGCATTTAATCCTCATCTTTTCGATTCAATATATGCAAAAGGAATGAGAAAATGAAAGATATGATAAATATGTAGTCCTTAAGTTTAATTTGCAAAAAAAAATTAAAATGCGTGCGATACTCGCCTGTTTTGTTAAAAAATATGTGATCTGTGAGCAAAGATTAGATACTATTGAAAATATTGACACGCTTTTGGAAATATAACAAAAACATGGATATTAGTGAAGAGTGTGATTTGTTTCAACAGAATTAATTGATTTTATTATTAAAGGCAAGACGTTATAGAGAAATCCAACATGTTTTTTTTTTATTACGTACATACATATACTCACGGTCATAAATCCCAAAAAGGGGTAGCCAGTGCTTCAGAGCTAGAAACTTCCCAGACTCATTTGGATGTTTGGACTAGATGGTAAAAATAAAGTATCGTTGGTGATGGGTCCATGGGGGTAGTGACATTCTAAGCCGGCACTAAACAGCTTTAGTATTATTACTTCATAACGATATTACTGTGATTTACATGCAAGTAATGCAACTAGTACTATTCCGTAATACGAGATCGTACAGTCTGTTAATTGGACTATGATTGAATTTTGCATTGCGATACGAATGTGGAGCAAGCGTGTGTTAGCATTATATCATTGTTTACGATAGGAATTAAATTGAAATATTGGTAGAGCAAGCATAGGTTACCAATTGACATACCAAAGCTTTCCTACTTTTGATTCTCGTTGTTTGATTTAATTCCAACAAGCATTTATCTAGTAGGTACTATCTACATATTGCGATCATTATTAAAAAATTTCGTTTACCTAACTTTCAAATTCTCAAAATCAACGTTCATCCCCGATGGGTGACACTGATACTGATACCTTTGGCCATCGGGAGGCCTATCACGAACATTATTTTATAATTGAGCGTCTGTCGGGTAGAATGAGATAAAAAATACGATACTGTGTAAGTCCGAAAGGGTTGGCTGTTGGCTCGCTAAAAGCTCGCTTTAGCTCGCTAAATTTTTTGTCACCTGATGCTCTGAGTAACAACGTTCTGCTTAGACATAGCATACAAGCGACGAGGGGCTTCACTATTGTCGCTTTGTACGAATACTCTATAAAATGACTAAGAACAACTGAGCGTGAGTTTTCTCAAGATATTCTCCTCACCGTTAACAATCTTGAAAAATTAACTACACATGACTGAAGAAGAGACGCATTGATGCAAGCCCGACTCAACTCACTTTCGAACACTTAATTCGAACCCACTCCTCCTGCGTTAGAAGAATTGCTCTTCCCTTTGAGCTATCAAGGTGTCAGGTATAGTTTCGTACCTACCTATTTCAATATCAGAAAATATATTTAGAATGAGAGATACGATATTGAATTGAGAAGTTACAGTATACAGCTCATATTATGTCTCAACCGCGAGGTTCCTCCGGCCTACCCTGAATAAGTAAAAAGACCATATTCTCCATAGTCTCTTTTTTAATTTGTAAGAGTTATCACCGGAAATTGGAACCGAAACCTTAACATGTTAAGCCTAACGCCCTTATTACTAGACCAAGGAATCACTCTTGTAAGATAGATGAATTACAATCCATGGAGGCTCTGCCTACAACGATGTTGTGAAAAATGTTGGTGTCATATTTTGTCGAGAGTGATCGTTCAAATAACCGATGATGAATATTCATAGACCTCGTATAATTTAAAAGATAAACAATTCGTAACTCAGACACGTGACAACTAGATAATTGACACATTTTGTTCGTGATTCAATCATTAATTTAAATAAAAAGGGTTGAAGTTAAAGATGATGTGGAAAATAAAATACTATATTGCAAAAAATTGAACGCAAAAATAGTGAATTATGATGCAAGTAAACAAAGTTAGTCATTAAAGCCGAGGTAGATTTACGAAACCACTGTATTGACTAGTTCGTCCTCATGTGTGTCATATGGCTATTAAGAATCCAGAGGTCACGGGTTCGTTAACTGGGGAATAAAATAAAAAAGCCTATTCATGATTTGTAAAAAGTGTGGGAAAAAAATGCAGGATTGAATCACCTGATTATCCGAAAATTAAGTTGATTCCTTGCTGTGCGGAGGACACATTAGGGCCTCGATCCCGGCTACTATTACGGACTACCAATGTGCACTAGGCCCGCGTAGTGGTCTATGGCCAAATCACTCAATACAGGCTGCTCGAGATGGAATATCGAGTATCGATACAGACATATAATAGTGCTGTCGCAAAAAAAGTACCCTAAATCACTGCTGTTCTTAAACTCAGGTCATGTTTTACGCCATTTCGAACCTGACGCCCTAGAACATTAAACCTATTAATAAAGTAAAATATAATCACATAGTTTTTCGATTACTTGTATGGTTTTTGCTGTGTAGTGTCAGCTTAGAATAGCACTACCCCATTTCTATCCGTGGGTGTACGTAAGAGGCGACTAAGGATATTGGGTCTTTTTGAGGGATTTATGGGCGATGCGGTTGGAGACCCATCACCAACAACCTTTATTTTACCATCTTTTTCCAAATCAACTTCCAAAAGTGGCTGAGGATTTTCTTATTCCGAAGCTCTGGCTACCCCTTCCAGGGAATTATAGCCGTGAGTATATGTATGAGTATATATGTTGTATGGTTTTCGAACTATCCGCCCTAGATAAGCTGTAATTTTCGAAGTATATGCACCCAGGCAAAACTTAATTTCTACAAAAAAAAAATTCTTGTTCTGTCCTTTTTACTTGCAATGGTAGCATGAGGCTTGTGAGAGCGCGTTTGACACATGAGAAGTGAGAAACTGACAGATTGCTAATACAAAATCTGTCAGTATCTCAGTTCTCACATGACATACTCGCTCTCACACGCCTCATGCTACGGGGGATGGTCGGGTTATTGCTTTAAAACTTTCTTTATTAATCTAAAGTGCTAACTATGGACGGCTATAAATCAATTGTTAGCGATAAGATGAGTCTTACACAATAAAACCATTAAAATAATGTAAACTATTGTTTCCAAAATTTAGTACATACGGTAGCCCCAGCCCTAGTTTTGCATGTGACTTATTAGTTATTGAAGTTGGTAGCTGAGAATGTTTACTAAAGAGCAGAAAGTCGTTTATTATTAATACTGATTGATGAGCCTAATAATCATGCATTCAATTCTTGATTGGAGTTTTAAATCCTACAAATATGTAGATACATATACTCACGGCTCTAAATACCAAATATAGACTCTTCCAATCCCGATAGGAAGCAATGAGATAAAGTATACTTCAACTACTAATTATAGAAGTAACAGTTTAGGTATTACAGCTTTGCTAATATCCTTGAGTAAAATTAATTTGTTTATTTAAATGTCGTCTAGCACTTAGCACTGATCTTGAATTGAGCTATTTTCGTGCGGGAAAACCATGAAATATATCTTCATCTGTTTCCACCTTTACAAATTACTATTACTGTGTTTTGTTGTGGTCTTTTCCATTACTTTCAAAAGATTTTTAAATTTTAGTAGTTACTGTAATGTAAAGCTGTGCGTCAGCGAAAAAAATATACTGTACCTAAATAAACAGTTTTGCTGATTTGAGATAGTAAATAAATTTATAGTATAGGTGATTTGGGCTCATGAAGGAGATGTATTAAAGTAGAGTAGCAAAAGAGATATACAGAACCAATGAATGACCAAACCAGATTTAAAAAAAAAATAAAGGTATGAGTGGCAGGTAGGACACCGAGATGTGCAGAGAAAAGAGCATGTACAAGAAGGACAATTATAAAGAATGTCCTGAAAATACCGGCGTCCTAAGTGTAAAGAAGGAAGTAAAGAGCATGTATGAAAAGATTGATTAATACAAAAATTATTAACTATAAGCTCGAGAGGTTGACTAAGATCTCAAATTGATGGTTAATAAAGTCAAAAAGTTTATTTTTCAAAATTAAGTTAAAAACTATCATTTTTTTTACGTCATTTTTTTTTAATATACTCATTTATTCGTTAAATTCTTTGATAGCTTCTGCCTACCCTAATGTAAACAAATGACGTTAGTGAATGTATATATTAATTAGTGTTGATGAGGATTCCTCCTCCTCCTCCTCTTCCTGAAAATGAGGAATTTCCTTTTTTTTCTAGGTTCCTCATCCTCTTCCTCTTCCTCAAAATTTGATTTTAAAAAATCCTCTTCCTCATATTTTAAGAGGAACGGCAGTTATAACTTTTGTTGAAACGAGATGTGTGTGATAGAGAGCCAGAGAGAGAGAGAGACAGACAGAGAGCTCGCCGTATTAAATATTTAAAGGAAGACAGAGATGAAAACATATAAACAAGTTCAATACTGGCGTAATCTGCGTAATGTTACTTGTTCTTTTATTCCTCTTCAGCATCATTTCCTCATCCTCTTCCTCTTAGTCTACAAAATTCCTGATCCTCATCCTCTTCCTCAAAATTGATTTTGTAAAATTCCTCATCCTCTTCCTCATAACAAGTTCCTCAACAACCCTAATATTAATCAATAATCCTTAGCCACTGTTGTAGTCTGAGAAGGCGGACGGAGAGTTAAATTATCAGTAAGGGATATGTTTCCAACCAAACCACCCACCCGTGACTTCATTAAACTCTAGATCTAATTATCAAAGTTTCTTCCGGCTTATATCCTTAAGTCTACTCAGATCTTTGTTACTCCTTATGTAGTGCAGTAAATGTGCCCTGACTTCTATACTTATTAAAAAGAGGAAAGATTTCTTTATTTGTATGCAATGAATGGGCTCCACAACTCACAACTGATTTAATAATATTTTTACACATAATATAAGCCCATGAAAGACGTTTCTACCTTTATCGTACTTTTCACAATCTCTATTTTGGATTGAAAAACCAATCACTAATAATCACTATACGTTTGCAAGTAAGCATATCTAAGTACTTTATGGGTGGCTATCTGATTACTGAGTAAGGATCAACACAAATTGCCGTGAAGTGCCGGCTTAGAATGTCGCTACCCCTTTCTACCCACGGGTGTCGTAAGAGGCGACTAAGGGTATTAGGGCTTTTTGTTGGATTTTTGGGTTATGCGGTTAGAGACCCATCACCAAAAACCTTTATTTTACCATCTTTTTCCCACTCACCTTCCAAAAGTGGCTGAGGAATTTATAATTCTTTAGCTCTGGATACCCCTTCTAGGGAAATATAGCCGTGAGTAAATGTATGTATGTATGATCAACACAAATAAAATAAGAGAGCATATTGCAGCAAATAAACTTTTAACTAATCCACAATAGAACCGAGCATTAGAATTAAATATATTTAATGCCACTTATGCCGTAATAAATCTTCTATGCTGTTCATATCCAACCAATCGAATAAGCTCAAATTACATTTACATTCCAAGTAAATACGATATAAATCTACGCCTAAGAGCATTCTAGTGCCAAACGTAAATATAATTATTGTTAATATCTCGTTTTTCTTTGGATTATCTCTTGATTTATAGGTATTTAATATTGTAATATTTATTAGTAGGTGTACCCGTTGCAAATTCAATTATTTGCAACATGCCAAGTGAAAATTATTGCCTGTCAATTTATTCAGGGTGGCTCACTTGTGTACGTCTGTGTACACAAAGTCCATCTAACTTTATTTGTAGTATAGGTAGATAAGAAAAGGGCTCATCTTTCTAGGCACAGGCTATATTTCAGGCTGCAGCACATCCAGATATTATAGAACATTCTTCACATGATTACAGATAACTTTGATTATCTGAATTTCAAACTAATAATATATTCTAGCTTTACTTGATAAAGAACCAATGCTAATGTGACATAATTAAATCAGATTGTCCATCACAAGAACCGATCACATTCATTACCATCACAGCCCATGTTATATCCATCAAAGCAGCTCGAGCCTAACTTGAGGAGGGGGATTTGGTCATAGTACATACCGCTGGCCAAATGCGGAATGGCAGATTAATGAATATCGTAAAACTAGCCGCGACCGACGGCTTAATGTGCCTTTTGAAACACAGAAGCATCTTAATTTTCGGATAATCCGGAGATTCATGCCGATCATGCCCTCAATATTGTTCAAAATTGGATTCACTCTTACAAATTTAATATCTGAGCCCAACCCTCGGAATTCGAACCCGAGACCCCCAGGTTTGAAGCCCGGTGCTTTACCGCTACACCACGGGGTCAATATGTGAAAGCAATATTCCTCACCAGACATTATTCCTAAGAATAACCAGAGAAGATTCGTATTTTACCGGACTTGGTCATGAGTGCGTTGGGTCTTAATTCTTCTATATTTTGATAAATGAATATTTTTTAAACTTAAATGATGCTATGGTGAATTCCAACATGTGAATAGGTGCGTACTGACTGAGAGAGCCGCCTTGCGAGGCAGCCTTGGACGTTTGCCGCAGTACACATGCCGCGCGAGGCAGCCTCGGTCTGTAAGTTTTCTTCCTCGCGCGGCAAGGCCGAGCCACAGTGAGGCTGAGGCACGCACGACGCTCAGTTTTACTTGAACTTGAACAGAGAACGAATGAGCGAGGCAAAATCACAAACAGTCACGTCTTGAGTGAGCGTGGCAAACGTACTGAGGGCACTGAGGCGCTTTTGATCTTTGACAAAAACCGACAACGCTTGGCTCGGGCCGCAGCACGCTCGGGCGAGGCAGGGCGGGCCTTTGCCGTGGGCGGGCGGGCGCGGCACGTCCAGACTGACCGAGGGTTTGCCTCGCAAGGCTGCCGCCTCGCGAGGCGGCTCGCTCAGTCAGTACCCACCTAATTAGAATTTTGTTGAGCATGTGGATGGATAGTCGTTGAAAGCGTTCTTTCTTTGTTCAGTCTTATTTATACTTCTTTACATGAAGTCTGTTCATTTTCCTAGTGTAAAAAATGTGTAGCATTGATTTTACACGCACGAAACAGTCAAAGTGCTACGTTTTAAACATTTAGCGCAGCGAATAAATTGAGCTCAACGTATCAAATATACAAAATAAATGGTCATTCATTTTACTGCTCAAAATTAACAGCGAATTCATCACAAAACCATATCGATTATTAATTGACTGACTGAATGTGACTGACACCAATAGTGTTCATATTATTGAAATATCCGCTTTACTGTATCCTGATAAAAATAGCTTTATGTCCTTATATTATCAAGGGAAGGTTAAATATTTGAATGATATTGCTTGTACTAGAATATATATTATATCAGTAACATATTTAATATCAAAAGCATTGTTGCGGTATAATTTGATGACGGCAATTTTAATTGGCTTATATTTATTGATAATTATCAGTCACGAAGTCAAGCTCTACAAAAGCTTAGGTAATTAATATTCGCTATTACGTCATCAATCATAATGATCATACTTCTGTGTCTAGATTTTCTATGTTGTCACAGCGTATCGTTAGCTTAGTACTACCCTACTCCATCTGTACCTGTTGGTTTATAAGGGTCAATTGAGAGGTCCGCTAATTGATTTTTGTCTCGATTTTCCTGTGATTGAAACGCAATTATTTAGCTGTACATTGTGTTCAAATTGTGTATCAACATGGAAATAGAACATTGCAACTTGATTGTATTCTTCTATTATAACTGAGGTGGAAATTGAGTGTGCAAATGTGCAAAGTAGGGCAAACTCGGAAATTACAACTGCACAGTCTAATTAAAGGATTGTTGTGAGATTTATTCCAAATCGTGTATTGACGACTCGAGGATTTGGGACGCTTGAATATGTGAAGTTTTATGTTAGTAAGTTAGACTGCCGTGACGGTCAGTCTTTACATTGTTGGCAATTATAATTTTGAACTTGAACCTAGGTTTTTTATTACTTTTTTTTATTTCATAAGAGTTTTGTAGGAAAATTTTAAAAGTACTAATATTAATAAATTTCTTCGCTTAATTCGATAATCGAATAAAGAAGAAATTTATTAATATTAGTATTGCTATGGATTTCCGCAAAGTAACGCCTGATTAAATCCAAAATTTTAAAAGCTAAACTCTTATAATTTCACTACGTCCGTCTATCTGTAAGTACGTATACTGTGCAATTAGTATCTAAAAGTATTGGGACTAAGCAATGTCAACTGTGAATCATTTTAGAATTTGTGTACCAAAATTCTAAAGGGACTCTACACAAGAAACTACATACATACATACATATACTCACGGCTATATTTCTCTTGAAAGGTTAGCCAGAGCTAAGGAATTATAAATTCCTCAGCCACTTTTGGAAGTTGAGTGGGAAAAAGATTGTAAAAATAAAGGTTTTTGGTGATGGGTCTCCAACCGCATCGCCCAAAAATCCAATAAAAAGCCCCAATACCCTTGGTCGCCTCCTACGACACCCATCGTTAAAAAGGGGTACCGACATTCTAAGCCGGCACTACACGGAAATACAACTACGAGAAACTAAATTATAAATATAAAACATACCTATCGTCTTCGTCATAAATCTTGATAAGGAACATTTAGGTTTCTCAAATAATATATTAGCTTTATTTTAGCTGCTGTGTAGTGTCAGCTTAGAATAGCACTACCCCATTTCTTCCGGTGGGTGTACATAAGAGGCGACTAACGGTATTGGGGCTTTTAAAGGATTTTTAGACCCATTACCATTATTTTACTTCTTTTCCCCACTCAACTTTCCAAAGGTGACTGAGGAATTATTAGCCGTGAGTATAAGAGCATGAGATGAGAAATAATATTTTACCCAAGTAAAAAGCTTGAAAGATAGGTACTCTCAAAGTTATAAAACTAGGGTTAAGGGTTAAGATGGAGGGCACATTGAAAGGATGTATGAAAGTAAATTAGTGAAAGATATATTCAGATCCAATGTAGCAGGTAATGTTAGTAGAGGGCGACCACGGAGGACCCATTTGGATCAATTACAAAATGTGCTCGCAAACGTAGGCTCCCGAAATATGAAAAATAAAAGGGCATGAATGAATATATATATGAATGTAATGAATCTTGGTTTGCCAGAATCTTACAAAGTGGTGATCGGTACTTTCTACTTACACATACACAATTGTTTACGTAAGTAGTCAGATCTCAATTATCTCGAATGAGTTTTCTTTGTGAACATTAAAAAGTTCTGATTTTCGTAAAATTGAGAGTGTGCTCAAAAAGGCTGGCGTCCGAAGTATGAAGAATAAAAGAGTATGTATGAAAAGATTGATGGATGTTAACGAAGCTAGAGAGGTTTGTCAGGATCGTACGAAGTGGCGATCGATAGTCTCTGCCTACCCCAATGGGAATTAATGGCGTGAGTATATGTATGTATGTATGTTTCGTAAAATAAGTTTATTATATAAAATCTTGATATTTTTAGGTCAAGTAAATATATTAAAATACACTAGTAAATAAAAACGATGTACCGAGGAAAAATACATAATAAAACTGCATTTCGAATCAAAAGCATGCTGTTTGCTCATAAAATAAATGCGAAACAAACTGCCTTGCTCGACACATTGCGCAAGATATCAATAAAATAAACACGCTAACTATGGACTAAATGGATACAAGATATATAACTTTTTTAGTACCAATTAAAGAACGAATAAACGTAACTATAATTTATGGATCAAAGAATGACTCTCTTGATGTTGACCTTTTTGCTTTTGCATAAATACACCGCCTGTGAAATAAGCGCTTTTCACTTCAATAAACTTCTAATGACGTAATTTGATGTCATATAAGTTAACCTTTATCTTACTAAAATAAGCAACTCGATAAAGCCAAAAAGTACCTAATTACAACTTTTTATATTTATATATTTTTTAACACACTTGTTTATAAATTGAAATTTATAGCACTAGGCATAACCATTACCAAAACTGGGACTTTTTGTGTATCGTAAGTTACTTGTGCGATTATAATTAAATATAACTTTTGCTCGCCAAAAAATATGGTTTACAAAAACAATATAGAGGAGTATCCGCGTTTACTGGGGTATAATAAAATAAAAATACTTGCTTAATTCAACCCTTTTTGTGATGAATTGACAGGTTTAGCTAAATCTTCAATATTTATTATAGATTTCATTCAAATAATTATATATTTTATATAAAATAAACGTATAATCTAGTTGGCCCAGGCAGCCATTGCGCATGCGCGGCGCGCGTTTTTTAAACTTACGTCGGGCAACCTGGTCAACAAATTATCTAAGAAACATATTTTTTAAATAAGGAATTAGTAATAAAATGTAATTATAAGAATGCTAAAAAAAGTCGTATGGCTCACGAAGGCAACTAGTCATTACAGCCGAAGGGGATTCTAAGTCCGAGCCGATAGTTATCTGAAAAACTGGATACTATAGGTGACAATGTATCATGTAATCGTGAGCAGAGCTAGGTCCTCTACACTGCCCAGCATAGCTTGTACGAGCGACCTTTTACTAGATACCGCGTGGTATAAAGCAGCTTTCTCTTTGGCACTTAGTATCGTATACTGACATTTCGTTCTAACCGTTATCGTGACGATAAAACAGCGCTCATGCTAGGTCTTCAGTAAACTGCAGATTGATTTATAATTTCAGTATGAGTTATCGAAAAGGCCTCCCTACACTCACATAGCTTATACTTTACTTACTTATACTTTTGTAGCGGGTAATTTACCCACAGCCTTCGGGAAACAGACGGGAACTAATCAAATTCGCTATCACGGTTCGCGCCTTTTCAAGTGATTCGCGATCGAACGTCTTAAGCAAGCCATTTACAATGTAGAATAAATTACAATTGTATTGATGTTGAATCGGAAGGTTTTAACCTGACCTGGTCAGTATATGTATGTTTATTAAAGTATGTTAGTATGTACTAACGAGGTGTTAACAGATTTGTATAATTAGCTGGTGTCGTAGGTTACATATTTATACATGATATAAAGAGCAAACATCAAAAAAATAAACTGAGAAATCTATCGCGTTTTAGGTTTTAAAATATAGGTATTGTCTGCTCATTGCAAATATGTAAATATTTCACAGCGTTAAAGTCAAAATTGATATGAAAACCATGGAATTGGAATTAAAGAACAAACACTTTTTAAATACTCCTTCGTAGGATCATGCTGTTGTACGATGCTTTGTTATATACGTATTATTTACGCTATCATTGATCTGTCTGTATGTTTGCTCAATAAGAAAACGGGGGAGTCATTATTTTAGTACCATGGATTCGCAATGACAGATATTTACGAATAATATTTACCGTTTGGACTTATAGCTTATCCTATAATAGTTTAGGATCATTTACAAAAAATACAAAAAAAACATTATTATTTATTGAGTAAAAATTCAGTATTTATTTGACCACAGCTCTACATCGACATATTTGATTTTGTATCTTGTTTCTTATGCTCCATCATACACACACATTTTTTTTCGTAAATTACGTTATTTTAGTTATAAATTTGTTACATTCCAAAACAAATTCACACTCAATAAGTTTACATTGACAGAATTGCGCGACCCTAATCTCTGAAAACGGCCCGACCGCGAACTGTTTACGCATCAATGGCATAGTAAAGTGTTCTTTAACACCAAAATGTGTTATTTATTATTTTAAACGAATGTGACCCTTCGTATGTAACACGATATGACACCGTCTGTCAGCTCCACTCGCCTTGTTTGATCTACTGAAAGGTTTTTAAACTTTTTATGTCGCAATTAAGAGCACCCTGAGCGCTTTTTATTGTTGAAATAACATTACAACACATCTATAGAACAAAGACCTTCTCGTTTATTTGTAAAGGGGATTATTTGAGTTAGAAAAGGGTAAGGCTGAGTATTATAAGTTCATTAGACATCGAGGCTTTGGCTGTCAACTACTTTACGTTGGTAAGAGTACTTAGATCACTGAATATTAATTAGTTGAAATGATACATTAAGTAAAAACGCTCTAATTATAATTAACCTTATAAAGACAACAAATACTCCGAAACATTTTTCAATAAATACATAAATTTGAAATTCAAAAGAAGAACTTGTATTTAGCCCTAGTAAAAAATCTAAATCACCTTGCCAATAAGCTATCAAAGCTCATATTTATATGATCTTGCATAGCTCATAGTGGAAATACCACAGCTTCTAATGCAGGAGAGGTGAGTTCTAGTCCTCCGTCAGGCGTACATCAGCGTGTCTTTTCTCAAGTCTTACGTGTGGTTAATGTATCAAGGTTGTTAACGGTTAGGGAATACATCATAAGGAAACCCAATTTTATTAGTGATGAGACAGTGGGTTAGCACACACAAGCCGGTCTTCCATCACCTGAGTGTATAAGCATATACTCTTCACAGTAGGTGACAAAAATGTCACGTGATGATCATAAGACTAAGTATGCTATACCATTGTCACCATTTCGGAGATAAACAGCGTGGGTGATGTATAAATGAAATGTCAATGTTATCTCAAAATCGTTATTTATTTTGGCGCTCGTATTTTGAGTTTTGCTGTGTAGTGTCGGCTTAGAATAGCACTACCCCATTTCTGCCGGTGGGTGTACGTAAGAGGCGACTAACGGTATTGGGGCTTTTAAGAGATTTTTGGGCGATGCGGTTGGAGACCTATCACCAATAACCTTTATTATACCGTCTTTGCCCCACTCAACTTTCCAAAAGTGGCTGAGGAGTTTCAAATTCCTTAGCTCTGGCTACCCCTTCTAGGGATTTACAGCCGTGAGTATATGTATGAATGTATTTTGAGTAGGTTTTTTTCTAAACCTAGACATAGACATTTCATTGCACCATATATATGCGAAGGGTTGATATACTCGTAGATTAGTTCTTCTGACTATTTTATCACTTGCTTGGGAACCATTTTTGTAGACGTCAATTGTACTACTCATACTTTGTAAAACTGTATTCCTGTATCGCTATTTATGAAAATATATTAGATAAGAAATAAAAAGGTTTTCTATTCTTTTGATAAATACATGCTACACTATTAAAGGCATGTTCAGAATTTAAACCTAGGACGTTTGCATCTAAGGTCAAGCTCCTTCACTAAGCTATCCTTGTAGTATTTTTTGCTTTCACTCTTAGTAAACATACTCTTCATTTTTTTTATGAACACAATACTCGCTGTAAAAATGTGTTACTCTGAACAGCTGGTGACAATGTTTGATCTGTACAATACCTCTACTGCATCTTAGGAGATATACAGAGGAAACATTTTTTTTTTCATTTTAGGTAATTCAAATATTTAATAGAAGGGCATGAATGAAATTGTTGATGACTGTAATTGATGATGAAAGCTGCGATGGATAGTCTTTGCCTACCACAATAGATACTAACGGCGTGAGTGTTTACATTCACCAATGATATAATTCAATATACAATATCGGCTCATCGTCAACAACATTTATTATCATACTCCATATCACTAACAATACGAAGATTGAGAATAAATTATAATAAAACTCAAGATCGGTTACAAAGCTTTGATTATATGGACCACTTATTTTTATTCGTCTCAAGTATAAATATTGTGTTTGAGAGGGATATTTGTTTGGTGAAAAAACATAGTGTCCCGATGTTCCGTGTTCTACGTCACGGCGCATCAAACACGGATAGGGAATGCTACTTGTACGGTGGATGGGTGATGCAGTAATGAGCAAAGGAATAGAAAACGGACAAGTATGAACGGAAAATGAAGATTTCCGATTTTCGTTTCACTTTTTTTAATGCTAATGCTAAAATTACATATAGCTTTGGACGAAACGAAAGAAACTCGAACGTTCAAGCCGTATATCCCCGAAGGGGTCCGCAGAGGTACTAATATTCCTGAAAATCAGATGCCATTGTCACCTGGTATTCAGAGTACCCACGGTTTGCTCGGACTGTGTACTCACGTGACTGGCCCTTCGCCGTTTTGTACGAATATACTGTCACATGACCAAGTTCCATTTAGTGATGTGGGTTTCCTCATGATGTTTTGCCTCACCACGATAAATTAACCACTAATATGACTTCAGAAAAGACGCATTGGTGGTAGGCCCGACTCGGGATCGAACCGACGCCTCTCTGCATGATAAGTGCATGTTCTAATCACTGAGCTATCTTGATTGGTAATTGAAAGAAATATCAGGCTAAATTCGAACCAATTTCTCTGCCACACCTTCGGGAAATGTCTTACAAAGTATTTAAATACTCTCTTACGTTTCAAATAAATATGGACTATTACTCAAACATCATTTTAATTAGGTTCAGATAATGCTCATTAACCTTGAAAATATTCATATGAATTCATTCAATATTCATGTTTCATATTAGACGTCTTGAATTTACGACTCGATTACGCTGCCTAAGAAATTAAGGAAAAATTCAAGTATAATATTTTGTATTATCATTTTGTAAATTTTTTAACAGACAGGTAAAATATTTTTTTTAATCTGTGTGATGTTTATCAGTATTATGATATAATGAATACTATCACTATGAACTATTTTACACAAAAAATAGAGTTATGTTTAACACTACTATAAGAGAACGATTTAAGAATCTCGTATGTTATGAAAATATTGTGATTGTAAGTATTGTATAACTAAGCATTTAGTTATATAACTATTTACCTAAAATGCTTACCCTTAATTGTGAGATTATATTTTGTAAAGTTCTGAAAATGAGAACAAATTAAAATTTGACGAGGAACACATTTTGGTCATTAGAGAATTCATACATCGCTGGCAATAAACTAATTTATCATATATTAGCTGAACCGGTAAACTTTGTTTTGCCAAATAAATAATTTGTAGGGAATTTTTAGTCCATATTTATTTATTTATTTCTTAGGAATGTAAAACAGATAACAATCTTAGACAAACATAAAACAGGCAACACAAGGTATGGAACTACATTGTCATCCAAAGGACACACTCACTTGGGATTAATTACATATAAAACCATTATTGTTAATCAGGTATACAAAATTAAAATTATAAAAAATAAATTGTTAGGTTTATTCAATCCTTGTCACGTATGCGTATAAAAATATAGAGCATAGAAGACATACCTACACTAAAATGTCATAAGCTTTCATCGAGACAGGCAGAGACCGATTTATTGAGAGATTGCCACTTTGTACGATGCAAGCAAACCTAACGCTTCTTAAATATGAATAAACCTCTCCTAACACACCATGTTGTACTACATTAGCCAAAAGCGATTAAGCGGTCGGATTTTTAAATAAACATTTTTAATGATCGGCCGCTCGCTGTTTGTGTTGGTGCCAGGTGGACACATATGGTGCTCTTGCGTACCCTCGCAGCCCGTGCTACATCTTTGCTGGGTACTTAAACTAATGACCCTTACTTTTATTACATATGTTCTTAAAGAAACTATTTCTTTCAAGCTAGATGCGGAATGTCTGAACCTTTGCATATACAATTGTAATTTCTTAGCTAATTTTTGTCAGTAGGATATAATTTTATTTCACACAACTAAAGTAGGTATCTATTAAATGCGGAAATTGTACGTTAGGCGCAGAAACTCTATTTTTCCCAATAAGCATTGGTTAAAAATATAAAGGTCTTAATTTAAATTTAACTAACTTCTCAATAAGAAATCTAAGCGAAAAACAATGCTCGAAAGATTGTGATTATAATGCTTTCCTTTCTGAGAAATTATATTCACGTAACTTTATATAACAATACGACTCAGTTTACTTTACGGTAACAAGAAAGCGACGGACTTTTGGCAACATAACGCCTTATGAATTTACACTGCAAGTTCGCAGCAAAACGGTGAGGGAAAACATCGTGAGGAAACCCACATGGCTGAGTTGTACTTAGTCATGTGACAGTGTATTCTTACAAAACGGCGATAGGCCTGCCCCCTATCACGTGAGTACACTGTCTAAGCAAAACGTGGGTACCTTCTCTGGAAACTAGATGGCGCTTGCCATGTGAGTTCAGGAGCATTGGTACCTCTGCCAACCCCTTCGGGGATAAACGGCGTGAACGTTTATGTTACGTTTATGTTATGTTCGCAGCAAAAAATAAGGTAAAATATTCGTAGTGTAGGAAGTACTCGTCTGTAAACTTCGGTTGAAATGGTTAATTTATTTTATTTTGTAATTATTAATTTGATCATAAGCTGCGCAGTTAAGTAAATAAATACGGTCATTTTACACGGACCAAGTTAGACCCTACAGGAACTTACAATGACCTCTAATGGGATGCTAATTCGACGATATAATTAACATACATACATACATACATATACTCACGGCTATAAATCCCTAGAAGGGGTAGCCAGAGCTAAGGAATTAGAAATTCCTCAGACACATTTGGAAAATTGAGTGGGGAAAGGATGGTAAAGTAAAGGTTGTTGGTGATGGGTCTCCAGCCGCATCGAACAAAAATCCCTTAAAAGCCCCAATACCGTTAGTCGCCTCTTACGTACACCCATCGGTAGAAACGGGGTAGTGCTATTCTAAGCCGACACTACACGGCACTATATAATAATTAACAATATATAATATGCATATAAATGACATCAAATACTACGAAACGTTAATTTATATTCATCATACATATTTTACCTAAAGTGGAATTCGAATCCACGGCCTCCAGACCCAAAAGGTGGTCCTTATCCGCTCAGCCACGGACGTCATCTAAAAATGTGTAAAAGTGTCCAATTAAATTTGGCTGAGAAAACCACTACCTTATTATACTATATTATATACAATAATTTAACGTTTGCTGTGTAGTGTCGGCTTAGAATAGCACTACCCCATTTCTTCCGGTGGGTGTACGTAAGAGGCGACTAACGGTATTGGGGCTTTGTGGGCGATGCGGTTGGAGACCCATCACCAACAACCATTATTTCACCATCTTTTCCCCACTGAACTTTCCAAAAGTGGCTGAGGGATTTCTAATTCCTTAGCTCTGGCTACCTCTTCTAGGGATTTACAGCCGTGAGTATATATATGTATGTAATTTAACGTAAATATGACGAATTAGCCTGTAATAAATTTGGCTTTCAACCAGAAAAAATTCATCGTTTAGCTATATTTTCCTCTCACACTTAAATGTACCTTATTACTGGATAAACCTTCCTTAGTTTATTTACGGGTATATAGGGCTATTAAATACTACTTTTAATAATGAAAAGGCTTATTTCAAGAACAACAAAAGAAAATAAAATAAGCTCGATTAAAGCACTAATACAAGTTGATTCCCTTATTCCCACTGTATTGTTATACTAGGTATCATATAAGAATATCAAATGAAAAGACAATAATGCAGTCGGTTCTCATTAAGGATACTGGATCTATGACGGAATATTCGGTACTTTCGGCTGAGACTCCATCGCCGAATATAAGGTATTCGGTAAATCGGAAAATAACTATTTGTTGCATCTCTTACTATAAAACAATTATTGAATAAAGTAAAATAACAATTCCATTGTTGTATTCCGATTTACCAGCGATACTTTCCAGTAGTCGGAATCATTAACTTGGTATTACGATTGCATTGAAACTAGTAATATAAATTAAATAACCGTTGTATTGAAATTTACTGAGTTATTGTATTTTAAACAAAAGATACTATCTTTTGTACTAATTTAACCAAGACCTGGAATACTGATTACATTTGTGATTCAATATTGAAATTGATTAAAGACCGATATGCTTTACTTTAGTTAGAAGTTTGTTGGTGGTCACATGAATACAGCGACGGTATTGGGGCTTTTAAGGGATTTTTGGGCGATGCGAGTGGAGACCCATCACCAACAACCTTTATTTTACCATCTTTTCCTCAACTTTCCAAAAGTGACTGAGAAATTTCTAATTCCTTAGCTCTGGCTACCCCTTCTTGGGATTTATAGCTGTGAGTATACTTATGTATGTATGTATTATCTCTTGATTTAATAAGCAGAGCCACAGATTATATAATGCAGAAATATTTAAAAGTAATCATGATCTCTGCGTCCTTTTGGAAAAAAATTTACGACAGTATTATACGTGGAGCTTATTTCTTCATCCCAACCATCACACAAACATCATCCTATTCTTCTGCTCCATACCCATTTTAGGCTGACTACAGGACACGTACTTTACGTAATTCTAAGGTTTGAAGTTGGGCGCATAGCTAAGTGTAACACATTACTACTCTACTGGTGTGTTGCATTAGACGAACGCCTTACATGCCATGGATTATTTATCACTTCACCCAATTTTGGTCCATATATTTATAATTGTATATTATGCGGAAATTAATAGATGGAGTATAATTTAAAATAATATTATTTAGAATAACTATATGCTTTTTTTTTTTCATAAAATAAACCTTGGTGCAAAATGGCGCCAGGCGCATAAGTTTAAACACAAACTCATAAACAAATCGTTTACAGGAACCATACAAACAGAATGTACTTTTATGCTTTAACATAGCTTTCTCTTTCAAGTTGGAATTCGCCCAAGTGTCCTCAGAAGGCCGAGTGATGTCATCTCTTCGTCCGAATCAATAAAGTTTGTTTGCTCGGATCTGATAGCACTGTTATTAGGACGAATAAGTCCTTCATTTAGGGACAGAATTCATAAATTATTTCTAGTGATTTGTGATTGTAAGTCGTCTGCCAAGTAAAATCTTAAACGATTTTAGAAACTTCCACCAAAGGATTCCCAACTAATTTTATCAATTGAAAAGAATTAAATGGAATTGGTTTTATATCGAGCGCAACTTTGGTTACGGCTATACGACCCAAAAAGGGCTTCAGAATTAGAAATGCCTCAGCCGCTTTGGAAAGTCGAGTGTGGAAAAGTTGATTAAAATAAATAACGGACGTAAAATTTGTTTACACTAAAGAGATTTTTTCATGTTAATACTATTATAATAAATAAAGAATAAATAAAGGAAAGAAAAATTTCGACACAGACGGGATTCGAACCCGCAACCTCGGGTATACGCCCCCGTCGCTCTTGCCAATTGAGCTACCGTGTCAATGGCTGCCAGCGCGAAATTCTTCTATCCTGTATTTCTTTCACACGTTTTTAGTAGTGTTTGCGCTTCCTACCTCCGAATTTTTTACTAATTCGGAAGGCCACTTGTCTACCTTTTCAGATAGAATGCAAATGCTGAAAACGCCTAACTGTCACATAATTTAACATGAGATTTTCATGAACAAAAAGATTTAAATAATACTATTATATTTAATATTCAAAGCAATTTGATACCCTCGCTGGAAAATAATAAAGTTACCATGAAAAAGCACAATCTCTTTTAAGCTGAAAAGTATACTATTACGATACTTGGATGGAACGGAACAAAAAGCTTGGCTATAGATTCTATTGTGTACAAAATATTGAAAGTATAATTTAAATGTAATTGAATATTTTATAGCGCTAGTATTTGCCGACTCTTTTTTAAGTAAGTTAAACATGAAGAAGAATTTTTTTGCTGTGTAGTGTCGGCTTAGAACAACACTACCCCATTTCTGCCGGTGGGTGTACGTAAGAGGCGACTAACGGTGTTGGGGCTTTTAAGGGATTTTTGGGCGATGCGGTTGGAGACCCATCACCAACAACCTTTATTTTGCCATCTTTTCCCCACTCAACTTTCCAAAAGTGGCTGAGGTACTTCTAGTTCCTTAGCTCTGGCTACCCCTTCTTGGGATTTATAGCCGTGATTATATGTATGTATGTATTTTATGAAAAAGATTAAGCTGAAAAGTATAACCTGACTGCGTAAATAGAGTCTACAAAGGATACTACTACTACAGTCTAAAAATTAAGAAACAAGAAAAAATACCAGATACAATTCAGTTTTTCATACGAATAATAAAAAAATGATGGTCATGGATGTTTACGAAAAACATGAATTTATCCGTTCCTCGTAGAAAAGAGTTTAACATTTTTCTACATTCAAGTATATTAAATATTAGTACCAAAAATATCTATTTAAGTTTATTAATTACTTCAGGATTTCATAAAAAAGCTTATTGATTTTCAATCTCTTTAGTATTTCGATTACCGAATTGTTGTAAGCTAGCAGAAGATAACAGCAGACTTTTTGGGACAATTAGTTTCGGTAATTAATCAGTAATTTATTTTCTCCCCAAGTGTGCTGAAGAAATCTTCCTTAAAGGATTTGCTTTTGGCTCCACTAACCCTGCCCAATAGAATCATATTATTGCATTATGTGCTTAATTTAAACTGATAGCAAACTGTATAAATAAAAATTCTCTTGTATAAAATTATCCAATCACTTTTTTTTACACTATAGTCGACTAGTAATTGATGCGCTTGTGCTATTGAATAAACGCATTTTGTTTTTTTTTCAATGTTTTGTATCTGCTACATGTAGTTAATAAGCTACTGAATAAAATCATATTGCAACATAACATTCTTCGTAAATCCCATTACCTGCACAGCTGATGAGCCTGTACCATTAAAATCGCATCTTCCGTTCAAGCCATAAAGATTGATATTGAAAATCAAAAACACTTGTATGATTTATCTTAATTTCATTATAATAGCCATAAATACAGCTGGTATTACGTTGAATCTTAAGTGCAAAAGGATCGTAAATCAAGTAGCACTCGAAACTCTAAAAGTAGCCGGGCTTTCACGTAATACTGCGCTATGTACGCATGCCGTATTATGTGTAATAAGTAAACAAATTATTATGGCAGGCTTATTTGTATGTTTTATTGTTGTATAAATCTTGTAGTCGTGTGTATAGTGGTTATAAATTGGTAGTGGCGGGGCGGCCTCGGTCGTCCACGCTCCTACATTGTTGGAAGGTTAGCAGACGTCTGCAGTGTGCAATGCGATCTTGATTTAGATCAGCTCATAGACATGTTTTATGGGTTTTCAAGGAACTCGAAACTTTTTATATATAGCCATCATCATCTTTCAAATTGAAGTTGTAAATTGTAGAGTACACTTAACGTTACATTCATTCGATGACAATATATTTTTAGTACGGTATTTTTTATTGTAATGATAGATATAACATGTTTCTTTCCAACTAATAAGAAAAGTTTGACGTAAATGTAGGACAAAGCATTTTAGACCAAGGTACTCTTTAAACCTAGTGACAGAGAGAGATCTTATTGCTGTTATTATAGGTACTCTGACTCTGTCACATCTGTAAGTCTCTAAGTTTTTTCACGATGTCTTTTCTAATAGGCAACTACCTTGAATAACCTACCCACGTGTGTGACTTTAGAAAAGACACGGAGATTAAGATCCCTTTCAGGTTTAAAGCCTATATAGAATAGAATAGAATAGAATAACTCTTTATTGTACATCAAACACAAATTTACAAAAGAAATTATCATACAGTTTACAGTGAGGTACAATCGGCGGTCTTATCGCTGAAAGCGATCTCTTCCAGACAACCTTTGGAAGGTGAGATCGGTAAACTAGTTATCTGGGTAGATGCACAAAACAAGCTTACTTTAAAACTAACTTATTTAATTGAAATAATAACATAAATATTAATTACACAAAATAATATACATATTACTCACATATGAACACACATACATACATAACTACATACTTTTATATATACAAGTAATACAAATACCTAAATAAAATACACAAATACGTTTTAGAACTATAATTAATACAGTTACCTTGTTTTCAGTAGCTATTATTATCTTTACACCGAGCTTTTGGTATCACAATTATGTCATTAAAATCAGGCATTATTATTTCAGAGGTTACGCGACTACGCAGAAAAATTGGGAAGAGTAGCGAGAGAGGAGGCTCGGTTGAACGGACATCATGGAACTGCCAACACAAGTAAATACCAATATTTTTACGCTAGATACATACATACATACATATACTCACAGCTATAGTTTTACGCTAGATACATACATACATATACTCACGGCTATAGTTTTACGCTAGATATCATTACTATTTTGAAAAATACTATTTTGATAGAACAAGTAAGTATTTACATAGTCTTTGCTTACCCTAATGGGAACCAATGGCTTGATTATATGTATGTTTGTAAGTATGTATTTGCAATATAGTGTCGGCTTAGAAAAGCACTACCCCATTTCTTCACATGGGTGATGGTAAATTTTCCAATTGAATGAAGTGTGACCCATCACCAAAAACGTTTATTTTACAATCTTTTCCCCACTTAACTTCCAAAAGAGGCTGCATAATTTTTTGATTCTGAAGCTCTGGCTACCCCTTTTAGGGAATTAGAGCCTTTAATTCCAGAAATAGTATTTTTTATCACTTGGTTTAAATTTCCGCATAGGCACTGTAAATGGATACTGAAAATAATATGCATATTGCTTAGTATAATTACCTTGATAGCTCGGTGGAAATATCAAAATATCACTGCTTTGAATGCAGTTCGATAGTTCAAAGCGTGAATGGCTTTCCTTTATTCAGGTTGTTAGCGGTCAGCGAAAATTTGAACTCGTTGAACCAAATTTGATTTCTACTTGTTCGTTCAAATTTCTGTTTAATGAATGGCTCATTCGAAAAATATTGCCCTGATATATTAAATAGATTAAATATGAAAAATTTGCAATATTTGATAGATACAGTTAAGAGTATTTTTTACCACTAACTATGTATGTATGACCATCTACGGCCCTTAGCTATCATACAACCACATTAAGCGACAGAGGTTTATCAGTATCGCACAAAGTGATGGTCAATACCTGCAAGACTAGGATACAAAATATATGTAAAAAAAATACAGGTGTGACCACGAGTCCGGTGCAGTGGGTCGAAATTGGTAGAGACGCTTTGTGCGAATACATTACAACTCAGTCATGTGGGTTCCTCACAATGGTTTACCTTATCTTTAGCAATTTAATATTAATAAATTATAAATTAAACACACCTATGGTTCAATAAAATAAGGAGCTATTAGGGATTTATCGGAGGATAGGGACAAGGATAAGGACAATGAAAAACGCGCTCTCCTCTCAACTCTCTAGTGATATTCTAAGCCGATACTAAAAAGCAACAGAATTAAACCCGTAAATAAATTAAGGTAGGCGCTGCAATGCGCAATATTTAACTACTTCCCTACTACCACCTTAACATTAATAATGTACAATGCTATAAGTAACACATTCTGAAAAAAAATACAACATAATTATTTTGTTATGTGAATCTTCAGAAAAGTTGCTTCCTGGTGGCTGCGAACCGCTGTCCTGTGGCCCGGAAGCCGCCTGCCTACCCTACCAGAACAATACACAGCATTATTGTCTGTGTACTACGAATGGGGAGCCTCCGACTGAGGACTTCAAATGTCCTCGGAGTACAGGTAAACTAATGTGGAGCAGAATAGAAAACCCTTTGGAACACAATTGAATTTATTTCCAGATATTTTAGTTATATTCCGCTTTGGTTTTATTGGATCATTGAAACAGTAGTTGGGGTTTCAAGGTTTTAAATCTTACGCTATGGGTTTAAATATTCAGGGGAACACTGTCACAAGTCTATCTTCTTTTTTCTGTTGACAATTCGGTTTGCAAAGTTTTACAAAAGTGGTGCAGATTACGAAACCATTTCGAGATATTATGTTTTTAAAACATATTTTCTTGAAATGAAATGAAACAAAGCTAAGATGACCGTTATTTTAACAAAATACTGTAACAGTATTTGACCTTCAGCGTTATTTCAACGGCAATCGTTTTTGCAGTTTATAAATAAAATATCGAAAATGAAAAGTTTGTTTAGTATAATATCGTAATAATTTCATTTGAGATCACAAATTCGTGAAATGTTTTGCAATCAGCAACATTTTTATTAAACATTTCGCTTTATTTGCATGTCGCTACGTGATATTTTCGATCGTTGACGTCATTAAGTACAAAAGTTGAACAATCTTTAAAAAATCATAACTTTGCAATTACTCATTTTAGATGAAAAATATTCAAATTAGTCTTTTATTTTCGTGTTTGCTATCGAATAAAAATATTTAATAAATACCAAAAAAAAACTTTGCATACCGAATTACTAACGAAAGCTTAGACATAGTGCTCTAACTCACCACTAACTGCAGTGATGACTATGAATCTACATAACTGTAACATGAAAAGTGATATCCAGAGCCTCGGAATTGGCAATCCTCAGCCACATTTGGAAATGTTGTGGGAAATGGTCGTAAAATAATCTATGGTTGGCGATAGATCTCCAGCCTTATCGCCCAAATCACTTAAATATTTCCAAAACCGTAAATTGCCTCTTACGACAACCTCGTGAAGAAATGGGTAAGTTGGTAAGCCTTCGTAATAACCTAAATAATACAAATCACATGACACACGTGACTAATTTGTTACAAATGACACATTCATGTTTGACATCAAATTGCAAAGACAGCTTGAAAAGGTAAAACGTTTTAAGATCCCAAGCCATAACACCAATGAATTCGTCATTACAGTGCCTCTGACGCCGAAGCCAATCCACAACGTGATTCCTCCTCGCACGCTGAACGGCTCCACAGACAAATATGGCGTCACTCCCACGGCGCAGGTGAGTTTGTCATCATTCTTCATTATCTTGTCGTTACACCTGTATATGTATCGTGGTGAACGTGTTCTAATGTCAGATGTATTAGAAATTAGTCCCCAAATCTATATTTAAGTTAAATTTCATTTCGCTCAGATGTTACAAAAAATGTTGTGATGAGTTACTTGATTGATGAATTGTGGTAAAACATCACCACAAATTGGATTCATAGTTGGATGAATAAGCTTAAAGTGTAATCGAATTATTTTCAAACATTTATTTCACATTTATATTTACGCAGATGGAAATCGAATGAAATGGTAGACGATTACTTTATAAAGTTACAATAATATCCATGAAACAATATTGTTTTCAATTACTGTCCCGATCGAAGTATTCCGACTCCAGTCTGGATTAGAAACAACAGTGAAACTTAGTCTGCAAAGCAAAGCTTTACAGAACAGTTTTCAACTTTAGTTTTCAATTCGAAAAGAGCGAACTGAAAACTTCAAAAACTGATTTATTTATCAAAAACTAATTCTTTTATGTTCGTTGCTAAATTAAATGAAATGCTTTAATTTTTCGAACTTTGAAAAGGTTTTATACTTACATAGATATACTTACAACTATAAATCCCAAGAAGGGGTAGCCAGAGCTTGGGAATAAGAAATTATTTAGCCATTTTGGAAGTTAAGTGGGGATAAGATCGCAAAGTACAAAAAGCCCCAAATACCCTAAGTCACCCTTTACGCCTCTCGCCACGGGAAGATATGGGGTAGTACCATTCTAAGCCGACACTACACAGCTAGTAACAGTAATAATATTTGTTACTGTTAACGCATTCTTGACACGAATTGCATTTTCAACTATTATTTAGGATTTTATATTATAGTTAACTATTTATGACCCAAGTAGTTTGCTAATCTAACTATTTATTTCTAAAATAGTAAACTACATGATAGTGTACAGATCTTACTGAAATAATACCAAATTATTAAACTTCAAAAAAGTCCGTTATCATTGGAATATATTGATTTTCCATATAGCTGTACTATTGATACCGTGCGAGGAACGTGGGTGAAAACTATAGTGTATTTTTCCATTACTGCTAATGCCTGATAAAAATATGTTAGGACAAACGACAGCACCCTATCCAAAATTATGTAAATCCTGTAACTATTAGATTGTGTTAGATATCATTTGATAAGACCATTAGTTGGATGTAATAAAACACGTGTATAAGTAATGCTATGCGGAAGCTTTTACCTACATACTAGTTTTATCGTTATCAGAAACGATCTCGCGTGGCTTTGAACAAGCACCTTCATTTTATGGGACAATATGAGAAAAACGACGTGATAGCTCAATGGGTAGAACACCGGTTAACGTGTAAGCGACTAGTGTTCAAATCCCGGGTCGGGCCTATACAAATTTGTCTTTTCTAAAGACATATGTGTGGTTAATTTATCATGGTTGTTAACGGTGAGGGAAAAAATCGTGAGGAAACCCACATGGCTGAGTTTTACTTAGTCATGTGACAGTGTATTCGTACAAAACGGCGATGGGCCTGCCCCCTATCACGTGAGTACACTGTCCATGCAAAACGTGGGTACTCTGAACACCGGGTGACTAAGTCACGTGATGTTCAGAAGTATTAGTACCTCTGCCAACCCCTTCGGGGATATTCGGCGTGAACGTTTATGTTTATGTTATGTTATGTATGAGAATACAACCTATTTAGCTGGGTAGTGCCGGCTTGGAATGATACTACCCCATTTCCTCCCGCGGTTGTAAGTATAAGAGGCGACTAGGGGTTTTGGGTCTTTTCAAATGATATTTGGGCGATGCGGTTGGAGACCCATCACCAATAACATTTATTATACAATCTTTTCCCCAAACAATTATCAAAAGTGGCTGAAGAATTTCTGATTTTTAAGCTCTGGCTACCCCTTTTAGTATAGCCGGGAGTATATGTATGTACAACCTATTTAAATATTTTAGAAAAGATGTGTTAATTTCACCAATGACAAGTGTCACACACAGCAATGATAAAATAGTGATGGATGAGTTCTGGAAGGGAATGTTATTATAGAACAATAATATAGTTAGACCACCGGGCTTCGATCATATATACCAAAGATACACCAACAAAGCACGAAAACGGCCCGGCCAAACAGTGCTTTTTTATATGGTAAGCACTGTTTCACTGACAGTCCCGTGCTAGATATTGCAATAAATAATAGGTCTTATCAAAATGCGGTAAGGTCGATAATTGTAGAGAAATAAATATTTAATTGTCGAACATTCTAGTCATTCTCGCGGTCCACTTTTGTGCGTTGAATTTGTATGGAGTGCGGCATCTTTGGTATATATGATCGAAGCCACCGGGTCTATACCGATAATGAGCATGATGAGTGCCTTTGTAGTCACGAGCTCTTTGACATAGTCAACTCAACGTTCACGCCGTAAACCCCCGAAGAGATTGCAGGGGTACTTATTCTCAGAGTGTTCAGAGTACCTCCGCTTTGGTGGATAGTGCATCCACATGATAGAGAATAGGTCTTTTATTACGAATGCACTGTCACATGATTAAGTACACCTCAGACGTGTCGGTTTCTTCAAGGTTTTCCCATAATTGTTTCGGTTGACATACTGTCTGATTCCCTCACATACAACATTAATACCCATAAAGCAAAAAGGTATGTCCGCAGTAAGTTTCTGAAGTAAAAGTGTAAAAACGTATATGTATGTTTATTTTCGTTGTTTAGATACATACATACATACATATACTCACGGCTATAAATCCCTAGAAGGGGTAGCCAGAGCTAAGGAATCAGAAAATCCTCAGCCACTTTTGGAAGTTCTGTGGGGAAAAGATGATGAAATAAAGGTTGTTGGTGATGGGTCTCCAACCGCATCGCCCAAAAATCCCTCAAAAGCCCCACAACCGTTAGTCGCCTCTTACGTACACCCACCGGAAGAAATGGGGTAGTGCTATTCTAAGTCGACACTACACAGCAATCTATACATATAATACATCCGTAGAAAAGTCATTTTTGTACATTGAAGAAATTGAAAAAAAAAATAGCCAGCGTGTGAACAGATAAGTAACAGAACCCATTTCCATCATTTTTTCAATTTTTGTCTGTTTGTCTGTTTATATGTTTGTTTGTGCGCACATCACGTAAAATCTACGAATTCAATGCTGAAAATGTTTATATACAAAAATTATACGTAACTTGAGGTATAACTTAGTTTTTGTTTCATCGAAATCGGTTCACTCTATCAAAAGATATGATTAATTTTGTGAGTTCAAGAAGAAAAATATTACGTTACGCAATTCAGTATAGTACTTGCAAAGACATCTTAAGTCTAAATATAGAACTAATGTTGATAGTTGGAATCCAAAGTCCGATAGATGGCGTTGTGCAAATGACGTCAGGCACAACCGACACTACACGGCACGGCATTTTATAAGTAATCCGATTGAAAGTATATAATCCTATTAATATTATAAATGTGAAAGTTTAGATGTAATACTAATATTAATAAATTTCTTCGCTTACCACCGACCACCGAGTGGTCAGCTGCCGAACTGTCTACTGCTCGACAATGACTCGTGTTGAGTCGAAACGCGTCGCATGTTTGTGGTTGCCTGTGGTTTTCGCTTGCGGGTGTGTGTGTGGTGCACTGTCTGCTTTTCGATTTCTTGTAAGTGGGAGGGCGGGCGGTGCACAGTGCATGTTGCATGAAGACTGCAGGTATTATTTAGCGGAATTAAGCGAAGAAATTTATTAATATTTGTATTGCTATGGATTTCCGCAAAGTAACGCCTGATTCAGTACAAAGTTTAGATGTTTGGATGTTTGTGTGTTTGAGGCAAAAAGGCTCCCAGGTACATAATGTATATAAATGAAATTTGAATGCAATTATTTATAACATATAATATATTTATATCCCTGATTAAATGGACCAATAAAATATTCACGCCTGATGGAACTAACAGTAACAGGAAAACGCCTTAAGCTTTGTCATAAGCAAATTTGACAGTACGAAGTCTGTCGGGTCAGCTAGTACTTAATAATGTTTGCTACTTTATCACGCCTGAACAACAGAAAGCTTTTAAATAAAATATTGTAATTTATTTATATGTAATATAATTTAGCTGTGTAGTGTCGGCTTAGAATAGCATTACCCCATTTCAGCTAGTAGGTGTACGTTAGAGGCGACTAACGGTATTGGGGTTTTTAAGGGATTTTTGGGCGATGCGGTTGGAGGCCCATCACCAACAACAACAACCTTTATTTTCCATCTTTTCCCCACGCAACTTCCAAAAGCGGCTGAGAAATTTCTGATTCCTTAGCTCTGGCTACCCTTACTAGGGATTTATAGCCGTTAGTTTTTGCGCCAAGTCGAGCGCGAAGCAAACACTGCCGTACCATCCTTTTCTGGAACCGTTTCGCCGCATTTTCAGGGCCCCATTCGAGAACCTCTGGATAGGATTAAAAAGCTTAAATCTGCAAAAATTAGTACCTGTAAGATTTAACTCATAAGCAGGTGTATGCTGTAACCATGATGTCTTTCAGACCCCAAACTCGTTAGTAAGCGGCGAGCTCACAGTCGACGCGACCATAGGCTCAGAGTCCACAGCGACCATTGGGTCTCGCTAAGAGACTTTTTGAAATAAATTGTGACTAGAAATAACGCATAAATTTACCAATTAAAGCACACGTTTAATTGCACAACCCTTATTGAAATTTCACTTGGATTACTACATGAAATTACGCAATTCGTACAATAAATCAATTTTCTCTTTCAGACGCCAAACTCGTTGGTAAGCGGCGAGTTCACAGTCGACGCGACCATAGGCTCAGAGTCCACCGCGATCATGGGGGCGGGGGTGGCGGTGGGGGGCGGCGCGCTGGCGGCGGCGGCGGCGATCTGCGGGGCGTTGCTTGCTCTGGTCATAGCGTCGATTGTTATCTGCTATGCTAGACGACGGTTTTGTCCCGTGTCGGGGAAGACACAGCCGGTAAGTTTTAATATTGTATTTACATACATACATATACTCAAGCCTATAGATCCATAGAAGGGGTAGCCAAAGTCAAGGAATTAGAAATTCCTCAGCCACTTTTGGAAAATTGAGTAAGGAAAAGAAGGTTTAATAAAGGTTTTTGGTGATGGGTCTCCAACCGTATCGCCCAATGTTCCCTCAAAAGCCCCAATACCGTTAGTCGCCTCTTACGTACACCCACCGGAAGAAAAGGGGTAGCGCTATTCTAAGCAGGCACTACACATCACAGCCGGCACACACTATTGTATTTAATTAACCATTTGATAACTTAGTATAAGATTCTAGGCTTAGGGTGAGTGAGAAAGAGTTCACTTAAAAGGGAAATAATCCGAATCGAATCGAATCCGAATGTCGATTAGAACTAAGAAACAAAGTAGATAGGGTTCATCATTATCAGTAAGCCTTCTTAGGTGCAGAGCTCTCCTTGCTCTAGTCATAGCGTCGATTGTGATTGCTATGCTAGGAGACGGTTTTGTCCAGTGTCGGGAAAGACGCAGCCGGTAGGTTTTATATATTTTTCAGTAGATAAATGCATACCATGCACATACTCACTGCCATTAATCCCAAAAAGGGATAGCCAGAGCTTCAGAGCTAGAAACTCCTACGCCTCGTAAGCAAATTTCTCAAACTTATTTCCCCCTACCCCGTTCCCTTAAACGTTTTCCCGTAAAATAGACCTTTTAGATGAAGCTTTTGGCTGAGAATGTTGCCAAACATTAAGTTTTTGGCAAACGGCCAAATCAGTAACCGTTACATTTCTAGTTGGTTCTAATAGAGCTAGGATAGAAAATCGTGTGGTTTCAGTTTAAAAAGTACAGCTAACCATTAGAATTCAATTGTACGGAAGTAGTCAAGACAGCCTATGGCGAAGGTATTTTAAACTAGAAAGATAACAGATATTTAAATTAAGAAATAATTTCTAAATCTGTTACTCTTGCTTCACACTTTTAGGCTCTATAGTCGTGATTAAATGTATATGTATGTAAGAAATGTGATAAATCCCTCTGCTGTCAAGTTGCGAAAATAATTGCATTAATTGTTTAGATCTTCATAGAATATTTGAATTAAGCCTTTATTATTTATAAAAAAAAATTGTACTTGATAAATAGGTACCTAGTTTTTAACTGTTAATATTGTTGGACAATACTAGGTATAATATAATGTAATTTCGTGTTTCATAATTATAAACTTTTAAATGTATTATGTCATCTGCGTTTTACTATTTACTAATCCTGTTTTATTGTTTCCAGCGAGTCCGCCCCGGCGAACCTCTGCTAGCCGAGCGCTACATCACGAACCCGCAGTACGGGGTATGCGGAGGAGGCACGCTAGGCTCCATCAGCGTGCAGACTCAAGCGACCAATGCACCTAACTCTGATGATTCCACTGAACCTCATGTACCGCTACTTGATAGAAACGCTCTTACTTTCTTGGAAGAAGTAGGGGAAGGATGCTTTGGGAAGGTTCATAAAGGTAAATAAAGAATTAATGCTATTCTATGAATAAGTACTATCTTTCTTTCTTTCTTAAGTGCTGGAAAGGTTTACTTAACTGATGACATGTTGCAATTTGATAAATTAAAAGAGTTTATCATTTTATTTTGACATTTATTTATTTTCAACATGCTAGAAATCGTTAATTGATGTCCTCATGTTTTAACAATTAATTTCTGGAAACATTTTATTTATATTTGTTTAGTATCAAACACAGCTATTGAAAACATTAGGACAAGTTACTAAATTTAGAAATAAACACAATAATAAAAAATAATGTTCATGCCATGAGAATGAAACTTAAAAATAATGTCTTTCAGGAGTACTTCGGACAAATAATGGAGAAGAAACCGTAGCAGTAAAAGTGTTGAAAGAGAGCGCAGGCCGCAGTGCGGAAGAGGACTTTGTTAGAGAAGTGTCCATCATGTCAGCATTTAGACATCCGAACATTCTCACATTGCTAGGAGTAGTTTATAGAGGTAAGGCCAATCAGTAACAATCAAATACTTTAACTAGTTTAATTTAAAATACATATTATACACAGATCAAGTTAGCCCCAATCTAAGTAAGCTTTGTATTATGGGATACTAACTCAACGATATATTTAATATTACATAACAAAAAATATAAATAAAATCCAAAACTCAGAAACAATCATTTATGCTCATCACATAAATGTGGCTCTCAGAGGGGATCGAAATCGCAATCGCCGGACCGAGATTCTATTCACCTATCTACTCGGCCACGGACGTCATCAAAAGTTTCACGATAAAGATTTAAAATATGATATTAAAATTATGTTTCTTGTTTTCTAGATGACATCAGCGCCAGTCCATGGATGGTATTCGAATATATGGAATGGGGGGATTTAGCGGGAGTACTACGCGGGTCTAAAGGAGGTGGACGAGCTGGACCATCATTAGATGAGCCCGCTTTACTACACGTAGCTTTCCAGATTGCTCGCGGAATGCAGTATCTCGCTTCTAGAAGATTCGTCCATAGAGATCTTGCAGCCAGAAACTGCCTTGTCGGATCCCGCCTTACAGTAAAGATTGCTGATTTCGGAATGTCCCGAGACGTTTACACTTGCGATTACTATAAAATGGGAGGTGAACGACCTATGCCAGTAAGATGGATGTCTCCGGAGAGTATAGTTTATGCTCGATTCACTCATGAATCAGACGTGTGGTCTTTCGGAGTAGTGTTATGGGAAATCTACAGTAGAGGAAAGCAGCCTTTCTATGGCCATAACAACGATGGAGCGACTAAGCTAATACTGCAAGGAATCATTCTTATACCGCCAGAGGATTGTCCCCGTTTTGCCTGTGAACTAATGAGAGCATGCTGGAGAACTGATCCTCAAGATAGAATAACATTTGATGAAATTTGTAGTAAATTAGAAGCGGCTACGAGTGCCTCTGGTGCAACTGTCCAGATCCGCCTGCCGAGGCCCCCACCGAACCCACAAGACTCAGCTGGATATCTGATTCCCGTGCCGAGACCCCCAGTAGAATATTTGGCAACATTACCTGACGCAGACATGGAATCTGGCTCGAGTGAAGATGAAGACGATGAGGAGGAATATACCTGACCTACGGATATGCGTCTTTTGGCTTTAAGTAGCGCTCCTCAAGCAGATTCGGAACAAGTTTAGGTTCCACGGACTAAATTTCAATCATCCTCAAAAATAGTATTGAGCGACATATAAAATATTGAAAGTGTTGCATTTTTTTTAAAACATATGTATTTCAATAGAGAGAATTGCACATTTTCAATGTTTCTGAACTAAATAATACTCAACTAAGTGTGATATTAAGTTATAATTAAGTATTTGTAATATAGATGGTCCAAGTAATCTTCTTAAGTGATCTTCTACCGATAGTAACAAATTGTCCTACTTTGCCATAATAAATTTAATAGGTACACATAGCTTAAGATTTTAAACATATTGTTAATAATAAATCTTGTACCTGTATATATGCCTACATGCACTATTTTACTATGTGTTTTAAATTTAATCTTCTTGTTAATAAAAATAATTTGATGATTCTCCATTATAAGATCAGTTACGGAGTGTCAATTTTTTTTTTAAATATATGTTTTTAGAGAGTTATCGTGAAGTATTCATGTGGATGCTTAAAAGGTCTTCTAAATAATATTCTGCATATTTTAAAGAAAGCAAACTATTCGCAGTTTTCATGTGTATGCGTGTAAATTAATAAAGATAAGGTCAAATATTTAGTCCTCTACCGCTGTGTAGTTTTCTTACCTAAATTTTAAATAAAATGTTGAAAGTAATTGTGGCCTAAGACTGAAAAAAGATTTTTGTATTTATATTATAATAAATAATATTTATCTGGAAACATGAAACTTATAGCTGTCGACCGAAGAATGTATGTATACTATTTGTTACCGTGAAACGTATTTAAACATAACAATGTATGTCAATATTAAATGTTACAAAAATTATAACCTACCTGTGTTATTTCTGAAAACATTACTCCCTATAAATATGAAAAGCAAATCAGATAAATCAAAATGTACCCTGAAAGTAGCTTAGGAGTTGTTGATATACCCAGTTTTTGGTTTATAGCAATACTAGCAAATCTAGCAAAAAGTCTAAAAGTACGCTGGTATGCAAGCGTAAGAAGGGTCTGCATTCTGGCTCAGTTCGAAAATGGATGTTGGAATGCTCACTTGTTTGTGGCTCCTTTACCGTTGCTATTAAACATAAATAACTAACATAAATCCACGGTAACGCACGGGCAACTAATGTCTTCGACGACCAGTTGACTAGAATAACTATAAAATATTCTTAAGTTCATACTGTTGATACAAATATTGATATATTGGGGCCTTTAAGGGATTGTTGGGTGATGCGGTTGGAGACCCATCACCTCTCAGCCCATATATGTCCCCACCAAGGGGCTCGAGCCTACCCTATACAGGGAGATTTGGCCATAGTCCACCACGATGGCCAATTTCGGGTTGGCAGACTAACGACTACTACCGTAATAGTAGCCGGGACCGACGGCTTAACGTGCCCTCCGAAGCACGGAATCATCTTAATTTTCGGATATCTTCTGCAATATCCTTCCAAACTGGGTGAGACCTTACAAATTTTATTTGTAAGTTTACCACCCCCGGGGATCAAATCCGAGACCTCCGTAATTGAAACCAAGCGCTTAACCGCGAGACCACGGAGGCAGTCACCAACAACCTTCATTTTTACTATCTTTTCCCCACTCACATTTCCTAAAGTGACTGAGGAATTTCTAATTCCTTAGCTCTGGCTACCCCTTCTAGAGATTTATAGCCGTGAATATATGTATGTATTTATGGCCAAAATGGCCATTACTGCGTTTTAGCTTCAGGACGGCAGTATTATAGTTTACGGATTGAAAAAATAAACCTCATGATACCTTAGATTTCATACTACTTTAGCATAAGGCTGCGTCCCCAGTAGGCAAACTGTTAGCCGCCGACTAAGTTAGCGGCGTATCGGTTTAGTACGCCCTTCCATATATTTCAAATGGAGTGTTCACAGTTTGCTAGTTTTGCACTCACTGTACGCAGTTTGCAGCGTTACGCGCGCCGACTACCTTAGTGAGCGGCCGACTCCCACCAAAACTGGTTCCAGTCGGCGGCGGCGATTGGTTGTTCGCCGGGCGCAGTGACTCAATTATATAATTATTATAATTCAGTCGGTCGGCTAAACTCTTACAGTTTGCTTGCGACGCACGAAAATTGATTTGAGTCTGCAGCTGACTCAAATTTCAGTTCGCTGCAAATTTGCGGCTCACTCTGTCGGCGGCTAACAGTTTGCCTACTGGGGACGCAGCCTAATAATTAGAGAGTAATATCTTGTCCAACGGGCGGGTCGGCCAGCTGTATTGTGAAGAAATCCCCGAAAAAGCAATCTACATACATACATATACCCACGGCCATAAATACCAAAAAAGGGTAGCAAGAGCTTCAGAGCTAGAAACTCCTCAGTCACATTTGGAAGTTGATAGGAAGAGGTAGAAATAAAGTATCGTTGGTGATGGGTCTCTAAACGCATCGCCCAAGAACCTCTTAAAAAATCCCCATAGCTTTAGCCGTCTCTACAACACCCTTTGATAAAAAGGGGTAGAGGTACGTCAAAATCACACTAATCAGGGTAGACTCGACCCCCTCGGTGGGGACATATATATGGGTAATATGGGGAGTAGCTAAGACCAGTGACTTACCATCAAAAGAACAGAATCATCTTAATTTCCGGATAATCATTTTTCTTTCTACCAAACTATTAAGAATAAAAGAGCATGTATAAAAAGATTGATGAATTCGAGAGGTTAACACTGGCGAGGTTTGCCAGGATTTGTGATATACTTTAAACATTGTTTCAGTTAGTTTACTAACAAAGTACTTCGGATAAGATAACAACTGATATACGAGGGGCATGCCAAAAGAAACTAGATACTCAAAAATTATAAAATTTATTCTTTATCACAAGTATCGATATTTTCAAAGTATTCAACCTGAGCACGTATACACTTTTCCATACGTCTGAACCAATTAGAAAATACCTGTGACCAATCTTCTTTAGATACCTCAGAAATCTCGTCATTATAGGCAACCAGCGCATCTTCTTTGCTTTCAAACCTCTTCCCGTTTAGTTTTTCTTTGATTTTTGGAAACAAATAAAAATCACAAGGCGCTAGGTCAGGGGAATATGGCGGGTGAGGGAGAATGACACATTTTCCGAGTTGAAAACGTCTAGTGTTCTGGCAGACGTGTGCGGCACCGCATTGTCGTGGTGCCAGAGAAGGTGCCTGATTCCTGACTTCAGTCGCTTGTCACACCAAGCTGATATTACTGTTGGACCACAAACTGTCACATACCATTCGGAGTTTACCGTTCTTTCATTCTCTAGCACAGCAGTAGTAATATGACCCGTTTTGCAGAAAAACGAGGCGACCATTTGTTTCTGTGTGCTTTGTGCACGGCGACATTTCGTTGGAGTTGGCTCGTCTTCAAAGCACCATACAGTCGACTGTCGCTTTGATTCGGGATCATAGTTATATAGCCATGTTTCGTCACTAGTCAGTATATCATTCATATATATCATCATTCGTTTATTTTCTCGCCTCCGTTGAATTTATCTATCATGAATAGGCACCGATCCACCCGACGGTCTTTCTGCTCATCGGTAAGTTGCTGCGGCACCCATCTCGAACAACGATTACGGAGAGAAAGGTGGTCGTGAATTATGGTTCGCATTGCTGCTGATCCAATTCCTAGTTCTCGTTCTAGCTCTACATTAAAATTCGTCGGTTTTCGCGAATAAGTTTTTCGACTGCACGAATGTTTTCTTGCGTGACCGCGGTTGGCGGGTGTCCTGTCTTTGCTTCATCTTCCAGACATCCCCGTCCTCTTTTAAATTCAGCAAACCAATTAAATACTGTTGGTCGGGAACAAGCAGACTCACCAAAAGTACAAGCCAAAAGTTCAAAACATTCTTGAGGCTTTAAACCTTTTTTAAAGTCATAATAAATCATAGCGCGAAAATCACGTCGACTGAGCTCCATTGTTGCAAGTGAATTACCGCCAGATTCTCGGAAAAATGATGCTCATTCAAATAAATAATAAATAAAATAATTGTGTTCTATATTCAAATATGTCAATAAAAAACCAGTCTATAAGATGGTGTATCGCTGGCCAGTGTTAAATGAGAAAAGAGTATCTAACTTCTATGGGCATGCCCCTAATTGGTCTGAGGCATGCCCCTTGTATATATGTCGCAGGAAAAGCGTCAAACTCGTTAACTTATAAGTTTCCTAGGAAACTTGTAAGTTGACGGAAATCCGTCAAACAGCATGCGAATTTACATATTATCTGGTCGTTTTTAGGAAACTTGTAAAATGACGGACTCGCTTCAGGAAACTTGTAAGTGGGGATCATTTTTGACAAGTTTCCGAGTAGTATTGTATTTTAGGAACCTTACAAGTTTCCTGAATCCCGCTAGGAAAGTTATGAATGCAGCGCTGACGGCGCCAAGGTAGGGATGTTACTCCATGCGGATTGGCCGGCGTCGGTCACGTGACGTGACGCATTCGCGCGTCTTATCAACTCGCCAACATTTACTTGCTTTACTGATGCTAATCTATTAATTTGCTGTTATAACTAAATTTTTATTCTTTTATTATTAAATTTAATAATAATTGCTAATCTATTAATTTGCTATTATTTGCTGTCACTGACTAAAATTAAAATGACTTAAGAGTATTTAAAAAATATATATGTTTGAGTATGTATCGTGACGTGATCATAGATCGGATATTTGAATGCACACTCAAATAAAGGTTTTTAAATTAGGAGCCGTAATTATTTGCGTTGAGAACAATATTTGAATAACATTTTAAAGCTTGTTTTGCACTTAGCTGCACATTTACTAACGTTAAGATTTTAACTATTATGGAATATATTGAAAAATAAATGGAGATCAATTTCAGTTTTGAATCTACAATTCTCGTTATGTTCAAAAAAGCGTTATAAATGTGAATGTGCGAGTGAGACGGATAGGTAACTTTGGCTGCTTGTGCGAGTGAGACGGCATTCTCAAAACCGGTTTGTGTGCAGGTAGTTGCAAGAAACCCCGGTAATGCATGTCTTTTGTTATCTTATCTATCTATTAGTTACTTGAAAATATTCGTCGCTTTGCTTGCCATTGTATTTTTGTCTTTTTTTAGCACATGCTACCCTTTTTCTTTCACTTTTCAAATACTTAATACATATTTGCATCGACGTTTAAAATTCAGTTTAAGTGCAGATGCTTGCGAATATCCATTATGAATTATGATGTTCGAAGCTTAGTAGCTAGTTATTTTATAAAAAAATAATAATTATAAATTAATATTATAATTTGATAGGTAGGTAACCAACTAACTCGTAAATTCGTAATTTGTTTTATATCCGATTAGTTCAAAATCCCTGATTTTTTTCGAATCCCGACATTGAAAAAGACAATTCCGAAAAAAGAAGCCGTCTCCATATTTTCTTAGCCAAAAAATAAGTTTAGGTAAATATGCATCCGATTATCCGATCTATGCTTATGTTATAAGTTAACGAGTTTGACGATTTTCCTGCGACATATATATATATATATATATATATATATATATATATATATTACCATCCACACTAGCTCTATAGATCCCTTTTACCAATTTTCTATCATCCATCCTCTCTATGTGCCCAAACCATTTCAACACTCCTTTTTCTATCTTTCTTACAATATCATCTTTCACACCACACTTTTCACGAATAACGCTATTTCTCACTCGGTCACACAATCTAACATTACAAATTTTTCTGAGGGACCTCATCTCTACTGCATTCACTCTGCTCTCATGCTTCTTCTGCCACACCCAACATTCGCTTCCATACATAAGCGTAGGAACAAGAACAGCATCATGCACAGCCATTCGGGCCTTTTCAGACACCGATTGACTGATCATTAGGCTATTCATTGCTCCATTTACCGCATTACCCTTTTTCACTCTTCTTTCAATGTCTTCATCACATTTTCCATCCCTTGTAAACAAACTTCCCAGATATACAAACTCCTTCACCTGTTCCACATCCTTACCATCAATCGCAATCACGCATTCTGTCACATCTTCCTGTCTCTCAAAAACCATCGTTTCGGTCTTTCTTACAAAAGACTCACATGCAATATTCATCATCTCTTGCAACTCTTCTGCCGATGATGCAAGTAGCACTTGATCGTCAGCATACAAGAGGCATTTAATGATGAATCCACCCATCCTTAGTCCATAATCACTTTCACGCAACTCTGTCAAACAGTCATCCATGAACAAATTGAAGAGCCACGGAGAATCCTGTCGTCAGCTACACATCAAGCTACACATCCCTGTCGGACACCCCTAGAGATTCCGAACCAGTCAGTGTTTTCCCCGTTTACTCTTACACATGCACTAGAATCCTCATAGAGTGATACCAATGCACGTATAAGTTGACTCCCCAAACTGAACTTGGATAACACCTCCCATAAACACTTTCTTACCACCCTATCATACGCCTTCTCTAAATCAATGAAGGAGCAATACACCTTTTGGTTCTTAGCTAAGAACTTTTCAGTGATGCTCCTTAGAGAGAAGATTTGATCCATACATCCCATTCCTTTCCTAAATCCCGCTTGCACATCCCATATTTTCTCATCAGTTTCATTCATCACTCTTTCAATCAGTACCTTAGCATACAATTTACCAACAATGCTGAGTAAGCTGATGCCGCGGTAGTTTTTAGCCTCTTGGTGTGACCCCTTTCCTTTATATAGAGGCCCAATCACCGCCTTGCACCAGTCTCGAGGAACTTTGCCACTCGACCAGCATTTTTGGAAAAGGAAGTACAACCAAGAAGCCACCAACCCTTTACCAGCCCTCAGCATTTCGATAGTAATCCTATCATACCCTGCCGCCTTCCCTACTTTCATACTTTTCATTGCTTTCATTATTTCTTCCATACTAATCTCACTGTCACTGAAATCACCCATCTCTTCGTTCCAATCAACATTACTGTCGATTGGCGAAGAAATGGATGCATCCTCTTTTTCAAACAGTCCCTCAAAATAATTCTTCCATACCCGTTTCATGCTACTTTCATCCGTCGCCAATTCACCCTGTTCATCTCTTATTACACTCACTCTCGTGTTTTGGGAAACTCCCTTTTCTTTCCGGATATACTTCCAGAATAACTTTTGGTTATTCCGGAAATTATCAGAAAGTTTCCTCTCACACCACTCTTGCAAACCCCGCTTTTTCTTTTCTATTTTCTTCTTCACCTCATTCTTAACTCTCTTATATTCATCTTCACTTTTCTGCACTACATCGTCAGTTACACTCGCATTCATCCGTTTACTAGCTTTAATCGCTAGTAAATCTAACCACTATATATAGAGCTAGTGTGGATGGTAATGTTAGTAGAGGACGACCACGGAGAACACACTTGGACCAAATTGAGAGTGTGCTCAAAAAGGCTGGCGTCCGAAGTATGAAGAATAAAAGAGCATGTATGAAAAGATTGATGGATGTAAACGAAGCTAGAGAGGTTTGTCAGGATCGTACGAAGTGGCGATCGATAGTCTCTGCCTACCCCAATGGGAATTAATGGCGTGAGTATATGTATGTATGTATGTATATGTATATATATATTACTTTAGCTTGACTGCCTCCGTGGTCTAGCGGTTAAGCGCATGGTTTCAAGTACGGAGGTCTCGGGTTCGATTCCCGTGGGGTGGTAACCTTACAAATTTAATATGTAAGATTAAACCCAATCTGGAAGGATATTGCAGGCTTGAATCACCTGATTATCCGAAAATTAAGATGATTCCGTGCTTCGGAGGGCACGTTAATCCGTCGGTCCCGGCTACTATTACGGTAGTAGTCGTTAGTCTGCCAACCCGCAATTGGCCAGCGTGGTAGACTATGGCCAAATCGCCCTGTTTAGGGTAGGCTCGAGCCCCTTGGTGGGGACATATATGGGCTGTGAGTGATGTTCCTGTTAAAATTTATTGAGCACCTATGTTCTTTTCTCTTTTACTTGGCACTGGTGTGGGTGGTGGCGTGGCGATGGCGAACACGATTGGGAACTTCTTGCTGAATGAATGACATCTGACCCGCCTGTACAGTACGCCCGCGCGGTAGTGAAGTCAGTCAGTCACAGTCAGTCATTTTGATATACTATACTTCATTCAATACAGTCATTCACTCAATCTTCATGTTTTGTGTGTGATCAATCAAAAGGATGGTTTTCGGCAAATTTTATTTGTGATTTTGTGAAATAAAAGTGTAATTGATGGCCTTTAACAGAAGTCTTGACTCGAATAACATTTATCGGGATTTAGAATGCCTCCAATCAACTCAAAGTCAAAAAAACCGGGTGTTGAGTATGAGGTATGGTATTGGGTTTCTAACAAATTTTCATTGTTTACAAGACATTTTCTTTACTATTTGTTTTATTATAATTTCATTTAACTATTGTATAGATTTCACTCATTTAATTAATATGGATATGCATACATAATTGCCGGCATTGTAAATGGAGTAAGAAAGGTGCTCCCGTAGAAATGTTATTTGTTTAACAAAACATATTTCACCGAAAAGTACCATTGAAATATAGTGAGGAACTTTACTAACTCATTATTTGACTTTTTATGATAATCCGTACGTACCTTAATGATTTTCGTTCAGCTTCCGTCGCATCAACCCTTATAAGTGAAGAGAAATATAATTATTTACATACAAAGAATATCTTCATAAATGCTTCTAATGTTTATAAATATAGCAATAGTTTGTAATAAATACAAGAGACTAGTAAACATTGGTTATGTCAAGATGAAGCCTTATTAATACATTCTTTTTTTTAGAATATCATACCCAGCAAAAGTTCGGCTCTGGACTTTGAGAGATACATTCAAGACAACAAAACATTCTTGCTCAATGATCCTCTAAGGGATATTCTGCTGTATCCAACTGATGATGTGTCGGTAAGTTGCTCAAATGTTAAGATATACAAAGCCTTCTTTTGAATCGATTCAATTCCATAAATAGGAATGAAACAAAAAATGCAGTATTTGGACTGCATCAGAAAAAAAGCAGGTATTTTTATTGCTTATCAAGTATGGATAGAACACAAATATATTTAAAAAATTACTTAAGCTGTAGGAATGTAAGTTTCTTCTCTCTTCATTCTCACATCTACCTCAATTTATAAAATAGTAATTATTAGTCAATAAATGGGTCTATATTTTTTTTCATAACAACTTTTGTCATAGGTTTTTTTTTTAGGAATAATGTCTTTCAACCATAACAACATAAGACCTAACAGTTTTCACATAGATTTTACTGATATAACCAAGTGTTGCTTAGCATAAGTTTTCAGTGCTTAATTTTAGAAGTAACTCATGTTATGTTAGTTGCTTATGCGCAAGGGCCACCCTACCTCATCTTAAACCAATCAATCAAAAATCCAAGCAAAAGTAGGTATATTATAGGATTAACATTTATGCCGTATACATTATGACAAAACCAATTAAGAAGATACAAATTTGGCTAATAAAGTTGCTTCTCCTTTAAAGAGGTAGTGGTGCGATCCAAATAAACATTACCAGTTACTTTTGATTACTTGGCCTGTCTTTCCAATTATATTATTTCTAACAGAGTGTAGTGCTACCCCGCCGCTGGAGAACAGTGACCACAGCTGTTCCAGATGTGAGGACTGCTGCCTCCTGCCCACTGCTCACCCGTCAAGCTCTCCTCAGCTATGCATCCAGCTGGAACCTTGTGCATTATAAATACAGCTCCTACTCCGGAACCTACCTCAATCTACCAAGGTAATGAATCAAAATATTCATAATGTTTGGTAATGCTTGTTTACATTTTTAGAATACCACTACCTCAACTCAACTAATGGGTGCTGTATAAGGCAACTATCACCAACAATTCCAAACTTCTCTAGTTTTACTTCCCAATTTGAGACATAGGTATCAGAGGGAGTAGAAAGTGGTTTTTTAACTCAGCTAGAACTCATTTAAAATGAAATAAATCAGTAGTTGTTTATTTTATTTCCTAACTGGTGCTCTCTTGTTTTCGACTGACTTCAAAAAGGAAGTACTCAATTGGTTTACTTGTTTTTTTTATGTATGTTACGCGATTACTGAGTTATTAGTCAATGGATTTCAAAAATAGTTTTTCTGTTCAGTTGAATATGATTCTAAGGTGGTCCCGTTTAATCCCTATTGGGTATTTTTGCGTGGACATAAATATCAAAATGCATACATAGATTGACTGTGTTGTTTATCGAATATAGTATGAAAAAATGGGCTTCCGTCAAATCGCGGAAAGTGGTCCTTATTTGTTCAAAAATATTAATATTTTCTGTTTAAGTAATTCTTGTCCTTTCCAAAATTACCGTAGTGTTTTGACAAAGTCAGAAAAATTAAGCGATTGAGTATTTATATCAAACTCTACAGTCAATGACCTCATTACATATAATCAAATAATCACCTTTTCGCCTCAAACTTATTAGATAACCGACACGACCGTCTATTGCTCTTATTTACGAATTCCGACGACTTTCTCGTGCAAAGATTACCGAAGTTGTGAATATTTCTTTTCGAATTCATATAAATAGAAATAACCAAATATTCCAGTATGAATATAGTTACGTCATCTGTTAATTTTACGCTAAATCAAAATGATGAAATGTAGATCACGATTCATAGCATTATTTCAAGTAATTCATCAATAAAAACCACTTAAAGCTATTTAAGAAATACATGTTTACATATACAATACATCCCATTTTTTGGGATAAACATTTATTTTATCGTTATGTTTAAGCATGGTTTTTGTCTGTGTACTGTCGGCTTAGAAAAGCACTACCCCATTTCTTCCGGTGGGTGTACGTAAGAGGCGACTAACGGTATTGGGGCTTTTAAGGGATTTTTGGGGATGCGGTTGAAGACCCATCACCAACAACCTTAATTTTACCAACTAATTCGACCCACTAAACTTTCCAAAAGTGGCTGAAGAATTTTTATTCCTTAGCTATGGCTACCCCATCTAGGGATTTATAGCCGTGAGTATATGTATGTATTCATATATCTTTTGACATTCGTTAACTATCTCTAGTATCTGGGGTTGTTGCTTATTATAAAGAATTGTAGAATGTCGACATTTTTTTACTCGGTTTACTCTTCCTGTCCTGATCCCTTGAGAATAACATCTTACTCACACCTGCATAGATTAATTTTCCCACATCGATCAGTGACTACTACCATTGTATAAGATTGTTGTAAGATTTGCCACCTTTCTATGTAAATAAGATTTCTCGTCTGGCAGACAGCTCATATTATTATATGTTGAAAATGTCTTAAAGTAATAATATATTTTGTAGAACTAATTTAAATGGCGACATGATAGTCCAGTGGGTAGAACACCCGCCCGAAAAACAGAAGGGCGTGAGTTCCAATCCTGGGACGGGCCTACACCAATTTGTCTTTTCTAAAGTCATATGTGTGGTTAATTTATCATGGTTGCTAACGGTGAGGGAAAACATCGTGAGGAAACCCACATGGCTGAGTTGTACTTAGTCATGTGACAGTGTATTCGTACAAAACGGCGATAGGCCTGCCCCCTATCACGTGAGTACACTGTCTAAGCAAAACGTGGGTACCTTCTCTGGAAACTAGATGGCGCTTGCCATGTGAGTTCAGGAGTATTGGTACCTCTGCCAACCCCTTCGGGGATAAACGGCGTGAACGTTTATGTTTTATGTTATGTTAATTTAAATGATACTTTGCAATTTTACCCACAATGATGCGATGAAATTTTAACATATGTTCAAATACCCTGCCCTGCTAAAAGAGGCTAAATAATCAGCGAAAGTGTAGCTATTAACGATTATGGTCTACGATATTATAAGTTCCCAACTTAAAGCTTCATCTATCTATTCTATCAAAGTATTAATATATAAAGCTATTATATTAATATCTTATTAAATAAAGCAGGGTCGGCATCTAGAGATCGTAGAGTGGAAAGACAGGTAATAATTGATTGCCCTTTCGTGGCTTAGGCGTGACATTATGAAAATTAATTATATTTAATAGATCTGTTAATTAGGGTATATTATATTGATAAAAATACAATATAAGGAACACAACAATAACAAAATATAAATCATAGAAAAAGGATTACATATAAAAGATACATCTGCTTCTGGTAAGGTTAACATCATTGTGTAACATCACCGCTTTCCTACCAGCTACAAAAACAACGAATCATGGTTTTTCTATAAATAGTATATCAATGTCTGAATGAAGAAACGAACATTACGTAGGTGGTCTATTTCCAATTGCTCTTGATTACTCCAGTTGTTAAGCACGCTTTGTACCGGGCTGGGTTAATTAACATTGCGCATTCATTTCGATTAGAATTGTATTAGTGAAGCTGGGTGAGAAATGGTGCGCCATGTTGATGTAATAGTCGTGCTATTAGTCAAAACAATAAGTCTGCAGAGCTGTATTGAGTACCTGTATCAACCACTTTTAGTTTATATTCCATTTTAAGGTGCTGGAAAATTTGGTTTGTGATAAATCTGTCTTTTGCTACGAAAATACCACTAAGATTAGCCTGAGGCGACTATTGGTATTGCTTTACACATAATTATTACGACTATTCTACATTTCATAGATTATTTATTACTATATTATTAGACCATTTTTACTCGCATTTTGATTTTCCTCAACTGGCACAATGTTCAAATCCGAAATATGTTTATTTCTACAACAAGATGCAATAATCGATTCAAGAGGGATTTGAATATTATGCACAATGAAAATAATAGCTTATGCATTTGCAATATACTATTATTTTATATTATATTATCATTTGCGTGTACAATCATTACGGTTATCTCATTGAATACCCAACAAACACTCTCGAATCCTGAAACTAAATGGACGTGCGAAAAACATCGAGTTTAAGTTACTTAGGGCTGCTAGTGCGGTTGTAAAAAAATGAACAGGCCTCAGAATCCCGCAATATAAATGCTAAAAACCAAAAGTATCACGTTGCAACCCTAATGCACAGTCAAGGACGTAATATATTATCTAACGCAGTAGCAAACAACATCCTTTGTACTATTAACAACGAGTTGTAATCATATTTATTATTTACTGGAAACAATCGCTTCTCTTTGTAATACAATGCTGTAGACGCGTAACCACTCGTCACTGACCGCACTGTCAACAAGCGAGCTAATAAACTTGTAAATATTTAGATAGGGAATTCTGTATATGTAATGAGATCTCTGTTAATTATTATGACTTGCTTGGTAGTTTTGACTTCGCACTATCTAAGTTCTACATGGCGATGTCGTACGACTCGGTGGGATTTTGAGTCTCCGAAGTTATTTCCGGGTTTGAAGTTAGAATAAATCCGAATAATCTGTTATGAATTTATTCTTATTTATTCTGCTTATAGCATAGGTTAACTGGCACACAGAACTAGTATCCCTTGGTCGCCATTTTTTAGCGGATGATGGGAAGAAAGCCTTTTGATACTATTTTTAATTTGCCATTACCCGTTCCTACAGCCAAAAATGGTTAAGAAATCGATTTGCATGCATTTGTGGCTTTAGTCCCACTTGTTGGACTAAATAGTTTTTTAAGTTACCAGCAATTGCTTCATTCGCGATGGTTGTAGGCCCTACCGATTCAATTGTAAATAACACAAATATTTCCTTTACAACCTCACGGTTGGGTTAGTGGGAAGAGTTCAAATCCTGTATCGGCCCTTATCCAATGTGACTTTTCAAACTCAAATATGTAGCATACTTATCCAGGTTGTTAACGGCTTGGAGGAAATCCGACGTGTGGGTTTCTACACGATTGTTTTCCTCACCGTTAACAACCATAATAAATTAGCGACACATATGACTCAAGAAAAGGTAAATTGTTGTGGGCATGACCTGGGTTTGGAAATCAAGCATGTCTACATAATAAGCCATGTTCAGGTAGAACCATCTACTGAGCTATCACAGTTGTTTATGTAAGGTTCATAGAGATTTTTTCATCACCTTATGGAGCCTTAATACGATTAGCACACATATAACCTAAGAAAAAACATACTGGTGCCCAAGTCTGATTTTTGACCGAACCTTCTTATTAATATGGCCTTCCCACTGAGCCTTCAAGGTGGTGTTCAATAGAATTTATTTAAGGAATGACTTGACCTTTTGTATATTTAGTCATTTTACAAAACGTCACTTCATATACCCTGGAATATAAAGTACTAAATGAAGTGAAGAAAGAAAAGAAAGAAAAACATTTATTCGCTGCTACACACATACAAAAAAGACAGATAGCACAAAAAATATAAACAAACACTCAGAAAAATAAATAAAAAACCAATATCATACACACTTATTCCAAGATGTGTCATTAATTTTATACTATTCAGAAAACTTATTGCAAATTTTCCTTTTCAGGACATTGGAATATAAATTACCTCAAGAAACGTATTATATAGACACAGAACCAGAGGAAGAAAGTGAGGCTCAACCAGCCAAAGATGTTGGCACCAAAGAAGGATATCTGCTCAAAGGACCTGAAATTGGCTCAGAGAGGATCTTTAGTAATTTGGCATCAAAATCTTTCAAAAAACGTTATTGCTCCATGGTCCGGGAGGCTGACGGAACATATATATTGGAAGTATATAAGGATGATAAAAAAACTGATACAAAACTCACGATTGTTATGGATTTCTGTTCGGAAGTTGTGAAGGTAGGCCAGTTTTTCTAGCAATTACGTAATGTGAAGTCCTTGTAAGTATTATTTATGACTTCGGTCTTATCGTGAAATTAAATGCTCCATTATGCAAATGTCGTGTCAAACCAATTACACTTATGTAGGCTGCACTTCTTGTAAGTTGAAACTTTATCAATATATTTTTATTTATATTTAGCGATATGTGTCTATATATAAATGCCCTTCAAATCTATTGAATATTTTTAGCATTTTTCTATTACCTAAGAATGTTTAAAAGTGTATCCTGTTTCATTACACCACAACATCATTCAATCCTGCTATACTGATAGCATATTTAAAATAGGCTAGATAAATGCATATCTCTACTCACGGATATAAATCTGAATAAGAAATTCTTCAGCCACTTTTGGAGTGGAATGAGGAAATGATTGTGAAGGTTGTCAGCCTTATCGTCTAACAATCACTTAAAAGGCCTTAACCTAAAGTTGCCTTCCACAGGTGCTGTGGCAAGTAAAGGCACGGATTGGGATTATTATAAGCCGATACTAATAATGTGTGTATATATGTTGTTCACAATTATTTTTCAATAAACTTTCAACTCACCATCTATTTCGAATTCCAAAAAGTGTTGTATTTGGAATCTGCATTTTCCAAAACATAGAAAAGAGCCTTATGCCCTCAGTATCCACGCGCCATTCGCAGGGCAAAATAGAGCTGATAACTTATATCTAAAACTACTGCTAAATATTAAAACATTGATATTAAAACATTGATATTAAAACATCTTACTTGCCTTGTTTAACATTTTACAAAAGTACACAACCGATAATTTTCTTAATAAAAATATCATAATCCATTCCAGAATCCAAAACGCGGCCGACATTGTTTCGAGCTGAAAATGTCAGGAGGCAAAGGCTACTCGTTTTCAACTGACACTGAAGAAGAACTGAACGAATGGATCACCGTGTTTAAAGCTGCATTGAAGAAAAGCCAGGATAGCCAAGATAATAATTTAAATAACGAGACGACTGACAAAGGTAAAGTATCTAACTACTGTTAACCATAATTATTAACCTGACTTAGTTTGACAGAGACAATTTATCGCCACTTTGCACAATCATAGCAAATATATGTCGCTTCCCTCACATTCATTATTATTTTTATACTTTCACAATAGTCTTACTAGATGGATATGTCTGACATACCTTAATTTTTTAATTAATTAATTAGCCGTGTAGTGTGGGCTTAGAATAGCATAACCCCGTTTCTACCGATGGGTGTACGTAAGAGGCGCCTAACGGTATGGAGGCTTTTAAGGGATTTTTGGGCGATGCGGCTGGAGACCCATCACCAACAACCTTTACTTTGCCATCTTTTCCCCACTCAACTTTCCAAAAGTGGCATTTCTAATTTCTTAGCTCTGGCTACCCCTTCTAGGGATTTATAGCCGTGAGTATATGTATGTATGTACCTTAATTTTTCATAGGAACTCTTGATTTCTACACTCAATTTTGATATATTTTTAGATATAGGAAGATAGCTGATTATATTTCTTCATTACCTAGGCGTACACTGTATAGGCAACAAGTGGGAATGATCATTACATCTAGTTATATATAAGCGAAATCAATTATCTAGTAACCCCTTGGATAAACGTGATTGCTATATGTGTTTAGGCAACCTCTGAGTGTAATAAAGTGCACAATAACAAAAGGTTTAGTATCTTAATATAAGGAAATATAAGGTTGTGTTCAGAGCTAACCTGATCGTCAGCACGAACGATACATTGTATTGACGTGCGTACGGCATACGTACGGTCAGGACGGCTCTGAAATTTAGATTACCGCTCCGGACAACCGACGGTGGACAACCTAACTGAAATTCAGTAAATACTTATGTACAGAGAATATTCGCAAGAACTAGTTACCATACATATTATCAAGAAAAATATGTTTCAGATGGCGATGTATCTCTAACAGCTGAACCTCCACCTCCGACGTACGGCACTCTCAAAGGTTTAGAGCACAGTATGAACCCGCTGCTTATGAGATACTCACGGGAAACTGACCTCTCTATCGCTGCTGCTAGAAACGAATGTCGCATGCACATATTTACTCTGCCCTACAAGAGAGATCTTTCACCGGAACCGCAGCTGGAACCTTTCAAGTAAGATTGCATTTGTTGAATTAAACATATAATATTGACTTGGTATACTACGACTGCATCTCTTCATCGTTCTTTTTATTGAAGGTTTTTCTTCTTTCTTTAGGATTCATTGCTGATGAAGCTTGTTTTACTTTTTAATTCCCTCTTTGAAGGTTTGTTGGTAGCTTATTACAACTATGAGTGTGTGTGTGTGTGTAAAAATTTAAACCAAGGTTTTTGATCTTGCTTACAAAAAACTTGTTAAAAAGATTCAGTTTCATCATTATATTGGATACTGACTATTATGAAACCATTTTTTTAAAAAACTACATTGCAACTATGATGCCCTATACCCAGTAAATAATCTTTATTCCTTAATATCGTTTCAGAGAACACTTTGGCCAAAGAATACAATTAAAGTGTGAGAGTCTCAAGTTCAGATTACAAGCCCCTATCGACGGAGAAAAAGAATTGTTGTGCCAAGTAGAGCCGTATTTCACATCTTTAGCATTGTACGATGCCCGTAGTGGTCGGAAACTAACTGAAAACTTCCATTTTGACCTCAACCATGAAGCCGTGAAGGATCTAGTCAAGGATAATGAATGCACAAAATCACTAGTTGAGAATTTTAGCTATGATGTTAAGTTAGATATTAATCAGATTTCTGAAGAATGGTTTAAGTCTAAGAAGCAAGTAAGTTTGATCTTTATACCGTTTTTGTTATATTTTTCTCATCATTGTGCCAAAAGTCTTTTCTCATAACTTGAAATACCTACGAAATATTTAAGTATTTATAATTTGTATCCGAATTCCAACGTTTAGTATACAATTTTGAGTTTAATATAATTCATTAATAATCTAAATTGCAATACTGTTTGTAAGTTTTGTAGTGTAATGTATTATTTTCTAGTGTTTATTTCTGGGATTTAAATTCTTAACATTGATAATAATAGATTTTTCAATTCAAAGAAGTTATTGAGTATTCTTCCATTGACTAAAGAATCAACGAATGTTTATTTCCAGGTGATATTATCGATCAATAATCCTCATCCAGATATCTTCCTGGTAGTAAGAATAGACAAAATCCTACAGGGGCATGTGAACCAAGTGATAGAACCTTACCTCAAAGCCACTAAAGATCCAAGATTGGGTCTGAAAGTGCACAAAACTGTTCAGTCGTACTCAAATCGAGTTGGCAACTACAAGATGCCGTTTGCTTGGACAGCTAAACCACTATTTAGGTAAGATAATTATACCATATATACGCCTATTTTCTAGGAATTCTTTTGACATTAATAGTAATATCGAAAGCAATTCAAAAAACAAAGTAGGGTACAAAAACTGCCGACTGTTAAACATAACGTAAAAAAAATGCGGTCTGTATTGAAATCTTGATATTTAATTTCAGACTTTACAGCAATGAGATTGATACGACTCTTGAATTTCCGGCTATCTATCGACAAGAGCCAAACAAAATGACTGATGAAGATTTGTTGAAGATATTGTCGGATTTCCGGAAACCCGAGAAATTAGCTAAACTTACCGTGATACCCGGATGGCTGAGCATCTCTATACAACAATCTAATGAACCAATACCTAGTAAGTACATGTGATTAATAAATCCACAGTCAATATTTTTCTAAACGAAAGGTATGGTCAGTTCTGTTCCTTTCTTAGGGCAAATAAACAAAAGAACTTCATATTTTATTGATATATTTTTGTATTTATTTAGAACCAAAAATGAAAATATGTTTCAAATAGTTTTGCTGAAATAAAAGCTTGAGTTCAATAAACTTGATTTGTACATACTGCCTTTCACTAGAAATAAACAATGGAAAATTTCTTAAAGTTAAAAATAACTCAATCTAGTCAAAATTGTGAACCAAATGCTCAACATGTTTTTAATAAAAAGTCATTCTTTATTTCAGATTGCATGACCAGTTCATATGCCGCCCTGAAACCCTTCCCCTTACCCCCCACTTCTCCCCTAACCCTTGAACTAGCAACATTAAACGTTGAGCCTGAACAACCATATGCAGCGTATATCCACCATTTGTATGTGAGGCCGCTGACTTTGAACTTTGAGTCGCAGAAAGTGTTTGCAAGAGCAAGAAATATAGCTTGTACTATTGAGTTAAGAGATGCTGATTTGGGTGATGCAAAACCATTGCAGGTAAGAGGTTTTAATAATTTTACCTAGTATAAAAAATATATATCTTCATAAATGTTAGTTTCTACCATTGTAAAGTTTTTATTTCAATTTATTTACATTGATAATTGTGCCTTAATCGATTTTATGTACATACACCTATATATGTTCCGTATGCAACCTCGTTATCTCACGGCAAAGGAGGTAAATCGAAATAATAGATTTTGGATAAAAAGTGGTTTTACATCCTTCAATCCAATCACATTACAATTAACATAGGTATTCCGCAAACTTAATTGCCGTTAAAAGTATACTTCCCCTCCCAGGCACTCTATGGGCGCTGTGGCATGACCTCCCAATACCGCTGCTCGGTGCTGCACCACAATGCCAGCCCCACCTGGAGCGACGAGGCCAAGGTTCGCCTGCCCGCCACCATTACTGCCGCGCACCATCTGCTCTTCACCTTCCACCACATCTCGTGCGACCTGGCCAAGCGGCAGGACGCAACGGTCGAGACTTGCATCGGGTGAGCAGTTTCATACTAACAGCTGCTTATAGTGAGTGTGGTTGTTAAGACGAGGCCAAGGTTCGCCTGCCGCCACCATCACCGCCGCTTCTGCTTGCCGCATTTGCTCTTCACCTTCCACCACATTTCGTGCGACCTGGCCAAGCGGCAGGACGCGAGTGTCGAAACTTGCATCGGGTGAGCGGGTTTTATTCTAACAGCTTCTTAAAGTGAGTGTGGTTGTTAAGACGAGGCCAAGGTCCGCCTGCCCGCCACCATCACCGCCGCGCACCATCTGCTCTTCACCTTCCACCACATCTCGTGCGACCTGGCCAAGCGGCAGGACGCGACTGTCGAAACTTGCATCGGGTGACCGGAAATTCAACTAATTGCTCTTCGATCAAACTTGGTCGTTAATATGTTAAGTGTTTCTAATAAATAAAGAATAAATAAAGGAAAGAAAAATTTCGACACAGGCGCGAAGTTTTTCGTTCCTTTATTTATTCTTTATTTATTAGTAATAATCCCCACATGAGGTTTTCATGAACAAAAAGATTTAAATGATGTTAAGTGTTTGTCGGATCAGACACTTGGATGTATTTCTGCATATTTGTAAGCCGATATAGTAATGTTTTAATATCAACTAGTGGATCGTCCCAGCTTCGCACGGGTAGCGTTGTTTTTTTAAATATTTGAGGTTTCTTTCTTCAGTCACTGCTCAAGCATTGTGAAATTCAGCGCAATGTTATCAATTTATTAAATTTATAGCACTCCCTAAACAGTGTACTTTGGTGATTTTAAATGCGCTTTGATGAACGGTTCAGTATTTCCGTTTAATAGCAAATTTTGAAATAAAACGCCATGAAGTATTTATAACAATCTAAAAAATAAATCATTACGTTATGTAGGATGCAACTACTGGCGCCATCTAGTATGTTATATGTAAATTAGTAAAGATTTGGTTTTGATCACGGGCGCGATGGCTTATTTTATGTATAATTTCGGTGTTTATCTACCGATTTCTATGATTCTTTTTTTATTGAATAGGTAATAATGTTACCTTTTTTTAAATTAGGGATGAGTGAGAGGTTTACAAACGTGTTGTTGTCTTCCTATGGCACCCCACTGGTGCACAGGGCCTGCACAAGCTCCCGCCACGCCTTCCTGTCTGCTGCGACTTCCCTGGCCGCACTCCAACTCAGTCCCGCCGCTCGCAGCTCGCTCTCCACGCTCAGGCGCCAAGTGTGTACGGGACGGCCGCGGGCTCGCTTGCCGTCCGGTGGTTTCCACTCGAATTCGATGCTGGCGTTTGTGGTCCCTCTTCGAAATGTGTGCCCCATCCACCTCCATTTTCTCAGTGCGATGTCAGTCACAACTGGAGTCTGCTGGCATTGGTTCCACAGGTCCACGTTCCGGATTGTCATTGGCCAGTAAATGCGGAGGATTGACCTCAGGGACTTGTTGACGAAGACTTGGAGCTTATTCGTCAGCCCCTTTGTCACTCTCCACGTTTCACAGCCAAAGAGCAGAACGGATTTCACCACGGATTCGAAGAGGGAGATCTTTACTCGACGGGAAAGGACATTTGACTCCCAGACAGGTCTCAGTTGGGCAAAGGCCGCGTTTGCCTTCCGTATCCTGCTTTCAACATCCTCGTCTGCACCTCCTTGACACGTAATAACACTACCGAGGTAAACAAACTTACGAGCGGATTCTAGGGGGGTATCTTGAAGCTTCAATGGTTCTGTCGTTGAAGGATTTATCCGCATGTCGACGGTTTTGCGTTTATTAATTCGCAGGCCCATGACTTCTGCTTGCTTTCTAAGGCTCTCAAGTTTAGCTTCTAAATGGGCTAGAGTTGGCGAGATTAACACAATGTCGTCCGCGTAGTCCAAGTCTTCTAAGACAGAAGCGCCCCACTTCACACCTCGAGGTGTTTGGGTGACCGCTCTCATGACGTCGTCCAACAGAATAATGAAGAGAAGCGGCGATAAGAGGCATCCTTGCTTGACGCCCGCAGAGATGCATATTGGTGCTCCCAGCTCCTTTTCATGAATCACCCGGCATGTGCTACCTTCGTACAGGGCGCGGATTATCTCAATAATACACTGCGGGATGCCCCTGCGACTAAGGCTGGACCACAACGCGCCCCAGTTCACGGTGTCGAAGGCTTTTTCGAAATCGACGAATGCCAGCAGTAGTTCCGACTGCCATTCGACACACTGCTCGATCAGTATGCGCAAGGTGTTAGTGTGGTCTGTGCAGGAGCGTCCGGAGCGGAAACCGGCTTGTTCTTCCCTCAGCGTCTCAGCTACTGCTGGTGCGATGCGGTTGAGCAGAATGTTCGCTAAAACTTTTGCGGCGGAAGGTAGTAGTGTAATGCCGCGCCAGTTATCACATCGCGTTAAATCACCCTTCTTAGGAACTTTCACCAGAAGGCCTTGTTTCCATTCATCGGGAACTTGTCTAGTCTCCCAAATGCGGGTAAGAAGGGGATACAGCAGTGAAGCAGATGTAGCAGCATCGGCTCTCAGCATATCCACGTGCACATTGTCGACTCCTGGCGCTTTCCCTGGTTTCAGAGACTTCACTGCCAATAAAGTTTCATCAAATGAGGGAGGTGCTGTCGCAATGTCTAATACAGTGACTGGTGAGCTAGTGCTGGTTTCATGAGAGTCTGGCGTCTGGGTTTGCTTTAGCAAGCTCGTGAAGTGTTCAGTCCATCTTTGCAACTGTTCGTCTGAGGTACATAGGAGGCTACCGTCACTACCTTTAAGCGGTTTTTTAGTCATACGTGCTTTGCGCCCGCTAAGTCGGCGCGTGATGTCATACAACTGGCGCATGTCTTTGCGGCGGGCCGCGGTGTTCGCACGTTCCGCTAGTTCGTCGGCGGCTCTGCGTTGGTCACGTCTCGACATTCTTCTGATGTTTTTGCGAAGGACATTGTAGCGCTCCTGGAGACTAGTAGTTTGTGGCTCAGTGCTTGACAATAATTGCAGCTTGATCCCTTGCCTTTCTTCGATTTGCTGCCACAGCTCAGAGGACATCCAGTCTTCCCTCCTCGGGGAAATATATCCGAGTGCTTCTTCACCGGCTTTTGTGAAGGCAGTGCGAACGCGGACCGAAGTTTCCTCAATTTGCTCATCTTCTAATTCCTCTAAAAGTTCGTACTGATTCCTGAGAGACAAACAGAATTCTTCCCGTCCTTCTGGTGTCCGTAGTTTCCGGACTTCAAAACTTCTAGAGATCCTCTCAAAGTTACGGCGGGGGGAGGAAAGCTTGAGCCTTACCTCAGCAACAACCAGGTGGTGATCGCTGTCTACGTCGGCACCACGTCGGTTACGAACATCCAACAGGGAGGATCTCCATGTGCGGCTGATCGCAACATGATCAATCTGGTTGCGAGTTACACCATCAGGGGAAATCCATGTTGTTTTATGGCACTCTTTGTGTTTAAACAGTGTTCCTCCTATAACAAGGTTTCTTGCGGAACACAGGTCACCGAAAAGTTCTCCGTTCTCGTTTATGTTTCCGATGGCGCCATGAGTACCCATATAGTGTTCTCTTCCTTCATTGTCATTGCCTAGCTTCGCGTTAAAGTCACCTATCAAGAAAACGATGTCCTGTTTTCGGATCTTCCTCAGTGTAGCCTCGAGCTGCTCATAAAAAGCTGCTTTCACATCATCAGTGGCTGAGTTTGTCGGAGCGTAACACTGGATTACGCTTATCTTGCGTGCTCGTGAGTCAAACCGGGCTGTTATGATTCGCTCCGGCACAGGTGACCAGGTTAGCAGACTTTTTTTGGCACATCGACACAAGAAGCAGGCCAACTCCATATTCTCTACTTGCGTCCACATCCTCTTTGCCACTATACAGAAGTGTGTAGCCCAAGTCAGCAACTTCCTCACCAAAACCATTCCATCTTGTCTCGCTCAATCCAAGGATGTGGATGTTATATTCACTCATGACTTTGGCTATCTGTGGTAGCCGTTCGGGTCGAGTCATGGTTCTGACATTCCAGCACCCAATCCGTGTCCGTTGTTTAAAGCCAAAGGTCGTCGGTAAAGGGATTCGGGTATTCTTATTTACAGGTTTCTTAATCAATAGATTTAAGAGTGTGCAGGGGATTAGCCCACAGCACTCCGATCACGACGATGGGGCTGCCATCTTTGCGTTCGTACCCGCAGAGCCAGGCTTTTAGGGGGAGCCCCAAGGCTACTGGAAGCCTGCTAGTAAGATCGGTTATTTATGGGCGCCGATAGCTCGCCCCTCGCGCTACGCACTCAGCTTTCATGATCCCGGGGGTTTGAACTAGGCTTGGGTAGATCCAGCTCCGCGAGGGGATTCGAATCACCAGGTTCAGGCTCAGTTCCGGTACTGAATCCTCTTAACCGGGCCGGACCGCTTATCGAATCCGGCTCGGTTAAGAAATTCGGAACTGAATCAAACAACCAAAAAATACCACGCTTACTTCGCGGAACATAACGATTGCTGTTGACATACATGTAAAAATCAACTAACTCATATGTATAATGATTCTGTTTGTGTACAGGCTAGGTTCGCTAACATACAAATATCCATATGTAAAAAAAATAATAATATTTAGAAACATCTTAACAACATCTTATAACAATATCTACACATAAATATATGCAAATCAGAAAGTGACACAACATAAAACACTATCATATTTATAATATCACTATAAACACCATTATTTATGAAAAGATTGATAAATCTATTAAACGAAATTGGCAAACAAAGAACAAAAAAGGACAACTCTCTTTTCGTCTCTGTCTCCCGAGTTCAAATTGTATTACATTCTTGTCTCGCTCTCACATTCAGCAAGCAAAGCAAATGTAACGGTAATAATCGAACCGATCCTGAACCTGATGCCTGAGCCTGTTGTTCGAAAACAATAAAACCGAGCCGGTGCGGAGCGGCCCGGTTAAGCGAACCTGCACCTGATAAGAAAGAGTGGGGCCGGTTAGGCCAATCAGGTTCACGCAGGGATTCGAATCATTTGAATCCACCGAGCCGGACCTACACACGGCTAGTTTGAACCAAATAGTGCGCCCCGTTTATCTAAACCATGACATTGCCCGGAGAGGACGACTAGGACGTGTACGTAGGCTAGTTGGTGTGCGTTTCCGGATTCTAACCGCACTCATAGATCCACGCATTTCGGCATTATTCAGCATTTTATAGGTCTACATCAACTAGTTCTAATGTAGCCCACCGAAGCCAATCTGTCACCAACCTCCCCCCCAAACGTAAAAGTAAACAAATATAATCAGAATGATCCGAACTGCTAAGCTATCAGGAATTACACGTGTTATTGTGAGTCAACCGTAAAAGATAGACATAAACTGCTGAGGATTTTTTTTTTAGATAATTTTATGAAGAATATTTCCGTCACACATGATTTCTATGTAAGTTTAACCATTGAGGCTGCACACGCGACGGAAGCTTAAAAACTGGAGTAACTTCTCCCGTTTTCCCAAAATTTCCCAAAATTCCCCTTGATGAGTATTTTATAAAAAAATGCCATCAAATGCAAGAATTAACGTATTTATTATTTTTCATAGCTATGCCTGGGTTCCATTACTGAAGAATGGTAAAATTGTCGAAGAGATTGTCAACTTGCCTATTGCCACACACTTGCCTTCCGGATACTTATCCATACAACCACTTGGACTTGGTAAAGGGGTAAGTAAACAATTTAATGACAAAAACACTTATATTTTCTTTACTACATTATTAATTTGAGAATAATTTTTAATGCAGCTAATTTCTGTCCAATAAACACCAAAATTACCAATTTATCTGGTTGAAATTAACGAAACAAGCATTAAATCTCAGATTAGGCACCTGCCTTTTTTGCTGTTTTTTTTAAACGCCACCCATTTAATTCCAGAACTCCGGCCCCGAAGTCGTATGGATAGAATCCGAAAAGCAGTTATTCAGATGTCAATTAGTTCTAGATTCCACTGTGGCAACCCGCGACTCTCATTTACAGAACTTGTTCTATCAAATAGAGCGTTTGAAAGCTTCTGCATCCCCCACCACTTCCCCCGCACCCCCGCCCTGGGGTGACGTTTGTACGGCGCTTAAAGCTGCGCATGCCATCAAATTGAGCTCGCTTATAGGATTCTTGCCGACCATTTTTAATCAGCTGTTTGAATTGATGGTAAGTACACTTTTTATTTGTCCTACTATTATTATGGCTTTGATGTATACTTGTTCATTGGTAATAACTTCACAACCTCAAAACTTAGGAGGGCGTTAGTAGCTTTTAAAGATAGAAAGTTTTGTTGCTCTAAATAATCATTTCTAACGTAAATAAATTATTTTATAAATCAAAAATTTATAAACCTTTTTGATGAAGTTGTAAATAATATACCATTTATATACCACACGAGATTTGTAGTTAAAATGACATGCATGCTACCACTGCAGATAGATTTGATGTTCATCTTGGCGAAAAATCTATATAGACTCTTTTTAATTATGGTGCCAGTATTGTTTAGCTATATTAAATCATATATTAATATTTGTTTCCAGACTGTAGAAAAAAGTTACACCCAAGACATGGGTTACCAAATAGTAAAATTGATAGTACATTTTGTACACATGATGCACGACTACGGAAGAAAGGATTTATTGGATAGTTATGTAAAGGTAAAAAATAACTATCTACCAATTTCATTTATCATCTTAATAGATTAACAAATCATGGCTAAATATTATATTCTTTTCAGTATGTTTTCAACTGTGTAGAATTTAAGTTGCACACTGTTCTTACGGCGCCACTACATATGTTTGTGGACCCGAATCAACAAGATTTTCTACTTGGCCACAAGTTCATGCAATATTCGAGTTTCTTTTTCGACATTATCGTCAAAAGTATGGCACAATATCTTATAAATACTGGAAGAATTAAGGTGGGTAAAATTACTTTTATTTAAATCATTTATATGTTTTATTTTATTTTTGTAGAAGTTCATTCATTCAATCATTCGTTCACAGATGTCTCGGCATGAAAGATTTCATTCAGAGCTTTTGGAAAATATTGATAAACTGGTTTCGACAGTTGAACCATCGTATATACTGCAGCAACCAATGCAAACACATATCTTTAACAAAAATCTAGCTGTCTTCCTCAAGGTAAAGTGACTTCCGTGGTCTACTCATTTTATTCTTTTTTACTACTGCCACTTAAATTTTAGTTTTCATTATATATTTATTACAGTCATGTTTATCATTCATGGACCGAGGCTTCGTGTTTCGACAAATAAAGAAATATGTGGAAAAATTCAAAGCCTGTGATGCCAAAGCCCTTTTTGATTTTAAATTTACATTCCTTCAGACAATTTGTTCACACGAACATTTTGTGCCCTTCAACTTGCCGCTACAAGCCAACAAATTGACCAAAGACTGTGATGAAGGTGAGTTGTGGTAGTTATTATATCTGTTAAAATTGATAGACGATTTGTTTAAAATTATTAATGCCACGCGGTGCAATATTTCAGATCCAGCAAAATTAAAATTAAATGAAGATTTTCTAAATCGACACTTTCTTGCCGGACTCCTATTAAAACAGGTAAGAACTTTAGAGTTTAATACAATTTACAAACAAGCCTCTTTTAAATATATTATTTTTATATTACTATTCAACTGTAAAATGATTCGTGTTTCCTTACTTCACTGTTAGAACTCATTCATGAATTAAATAAACTAATTCAAAGACATAAACAGACATACCTAACGTCGTATTCAAACCGAACTCTTCTGCCATTGTATCCTCCACACCTATATCTGTTCCAGGTTGAGCAATCTCTCCGCGAATCCCCCCAGAAGCGTCGTGTCGCGCTCAGCACGTTGCGCGCGCAGCTCACGAAGCACGAGCACGACGACCGGTACGCCACGCGACAGACGCGCGCGCGCATCGCCTTGCTGTACGGGCCGTGGCTTACTGTCGTACTTGGTATGCGTCTTGATGCTATATCTTACATACATACATATACTCACGCTAGGTGGTTCCTATATTGTGATGGTCTATTTGCTTTTTTGTGATATAGGATGGTATTTATCATTTTGAGACTTGTTTATAAGTCATTCATTCACTGAGTGAATGTAATATTGATTGAATGAGTGTTCAACTAAGGGCATTACTTTAAATATCCATCATTCCGGAGAACTCTTCGCTAAATCTTATGTGGGAGTACAAAAGACCACACGTCAATGCATTCTCTAGTGTAGGCTATGCCAATAAAAAGTTCCTTTCAAATATGGACGTATAATTATTTTCCTTCTTCACTTCAGATAACGCTCATCGCCTCGTCGCCAAATCTCTTGCCACACCAACAATAGAAAATGGACACGACAAGATAGACGGTGAAATTATCATCAATCCGACAAACAACAACATTGTCAAAGAGTATTCTTCGGCAAACAGTACACCGCGTAGAAACCGATTGACTCTGCATTTTGATCACACGCCAGTCAGACATTCAGCTCATTTTAAAGAGCCGCCGTCGATCGTGCAGAATCATATGTATGGAAAAGGTATGTATCGGTTTGGTTATCAGTTATTAATAAGTATGTGTGGCGTAGCTTTGGGTTCGCTTTGGAATTTAAAAATTGTGTCAATAAGAGCACAACTTTTAATGTCACTGTTTAGATTTTAACATTGCGTAACTTTAAGTATTAAATCAGTCAAATATTTGGCTGTATCTTTGTCTAGTAGCAGGCTGTTGATCAAGACACCGGAAGTTTATCTATTAATCTACTAAAAAGCATCGTCGCTGATGTTATTCTTTTGTGCCATTCAAGCGTGTTACTTTATAATTATTGTTTTTTTGTGATGGGCTTTTTGCATAGTTTAAAAGGTCAATGTTTGAATTTGCTGTGTAGTGTCGGCATAGAATAGCACTACCCCATCTCGTCCCGTGGGTGTTTCGTAGGAGTCGACTAAGGGAACAGGGCTTTTCCATCTTCGCTCTTACACCAATCCAAGGTCTGCCGTGCCGAGGGATGCGTGGCCAGGGGTGAGCCTTGTCTCTAGCGTGCCGCCGTCCCGGAGCTTGGTGCACTCCGGGTACTAAATAACCTTACCTAGTCAAGCGGGGCTCTGGCTAGGCGGACAGTTCATTTCCCTTGCTTTTCGTGGGGTCCAAATGTGTTTCCAATCAAAAATAAAACACGATGGCGGCGATATGGCTCGCCACCTATCACGCCGTGGTTCCTCGCGGGGCGAAAAGTGGGCTGAAGAGACCCGCTTTGGTACGATGAATGTGTGTGGAGGGATGCATGAAAAATTAGATGAAGTATGTTTGATTATGGAAGAAAGAAACCTAGATTTTCTGTGTGTAAATGAAACGAAGCGCAAGGAAAAATAGGTTTCACAACTTGGCCCATTTACAGCTATCTGGTCGGGAGTTGCCGAGAGTGACAGAGCTTGCCAAGGCGTGGGACTTCTAATATCTGAAAGGATGGCTAAGTGCATGAAAGATTATGCATGTGTGAGTCCAAGGCTCCTATGGATAAAGGTGAAAGTGGGGCTGGTCCGGATGCGCATAATTTGTGTGTATGCTCCGGACATGTCCAAATCACTATCCGAGAGGGAGGAGTTTTGGAATTTGTTGGACGATGTTGCGAATGGGTGTGATCAGAATGAGAGAATTGTTATGTTAGGAGATTTTAATGGTTGGGTTGGGGTGTCACGCAACGGTTGTGAAAGAGTTTTAGGAAAGTTTGGTGTTAAAAGAGTGAACGAGAATGGGGAGAAAGTGATTGATGTATGTTTGGGGAGGAATCTTTGTGTTACGAACACGTTGTTTGAACACAAAGATATCCATATGTATACTAGACAGAGGGGAAGCGAGAGAAGTATGATAGATTTTGTGATAGTGGATGAAAGGCTAAGAGCAAAGGTTGTTGACACCAGAGTCTACAGGGGCATTAACGTTGGCACAGATCACTTCCTCGTGATATCACGATTGAGGGGACTGTGCAAGCGTTGGCGTCACAGGGCCAAAGTGTCAACAACTGAATTTGCGAGTATAAAAGTGGAGAAATTGGAAGAGGATGAAAATATTAGAGATGAATATATGAAGAAATTGGACGACAGGCTAAGTTGCGTGGAGATGAAGGATGAATTGGAAATAGAAAAAGTATGGGATGTGCTCAAATTGTCAATGGTTGAATGTGCGACGGAAGTATGTGGATTGAGTAAAAGAACAAATAGACCACCAACAAGTTGGTGGGATAAAGATGTGAAAGAGGCAGTTGGAGATAAGAAGAAAGCTTGGTTAGATTTACTAGCGATTAAAGCTAGTAAACGAATGGATGCGAGAGTAACCGATGATGTAGTGAAGAATAGTGAAGATGAATATAAGAGAGTTAAGAATGAGGTTAAGAAGAAAATAGAAAAGAAAAAGCGTGATTTGATAGAATGGTGTGAGAGGAAACTCTCTGATAATTTCCGGAATAACCAAAAGTTGTTCTGGAAATATATCCGGAAAGAAAAGGGAGTTTCCCAAAACACGAGAGTGAGTGTTGTGAGAGATGAACAGGGTGAATTGGCGACGGATGAAAGTAGCATAAGACGAGTATGGAAGAACTATTTTGAGGGACTCTTTGAAAAAGAGGATTCACCTATTTCTTCGCCAATTGGCAGCAATGTTGACTGGAATGAGGCATTGGGTGACAGTAGTGACAGTGAGATTAGTATGGAAGAAGTAATGAAAGCATTGAAAAGTATGAAAGTAGGGAAAGCGGCAGGGTATGATAGGATAAGTATCGAAATGCTGAGGGCTGGTAAAGGGTTGGTGGCTTCCTGGCTGTACTTCCTTTTTCAAAAGTGTTGGTCGAGTGGTAAAGTACCACGAGATTGGTGCAGGGCAGTAATTGTGCCCTTATATAAAGGAAAAGGGTCACACCAGGAAGCTAAAAACTACCGCGGAATCAGCCTACTCAGTGTTGTCGGTAAATTGTATGCAAAGGTATTGATTGAAAGAGTGATGAATGAAACAGATGACAAAATTTGGGATGTGCAAGCAGGATTTAGAAAGGGAATGGGATGTATGGATCAAATCTTCTCTTTAAGGAGCATCACTGAAAAGTTCTTAGCCAAGAATCGAAAGGTGTATTGCTCCTTCATAGATTTAGAGAAGGCGTATGATAGGGTGGTAAGGAAGTATTTGTGGGAGGTGTTATCCAAGTTCGGCTTGGGGAGCCAACTTATACGTGCACTGGTATCACTCTATGAGGATTCTAGTGCATGTGTAAGAATAAACGGGGAAAACACAGACTGGTTCGGTATCTCTAGGGGTGTCCGACAGGGATGTGTAGCTTCTCCGTGGCTCTTCAACTTGTTCATGGATGACTGTCTGATAGAGTTGCGTGAAAGTGATTATGGACTGAGAATGGGTGGATTCGTCATCAAATGCCTCTTATATGCTGATGATCAAGTGTTACTTGCATCGTCGGTTGAGGAGTTGCAAGAGATGATGAATATTACATGTGCGTCGTTTGAAAGAAAAGGAATGAGAGTAAATGTGGATAAAACCAAAACCATGGTTTTCGAGAGAGAGGAGAATATGACTGAATGCGTGATTGAGATCAATGGTAAGAAAGTGGAACAAGTGAAAGAGTTCGTATATCTGGGAAGTTTGTTTACTAGGGATGGAAAGTGTGATGAAGACATTGAAAGAAGAGTAAAAAAGGGTAATGCTGTAAATGGAGCACTGGATAGTCTCATGTCTAGTCACTCGGTGTCCGAAAAGGCCCGAATGGCTGTGCATGATGCTGTCCTCGTTCCTACGCTTATGTATGGCAGTGAATGTTGGGTGTGGCAGAAGAAGCATGAAAGCAGAGTAAATGCAGTAGAAATGAGATCCCTCAGAAAAGTTTGTAATGTAAGGTTATGTGATCGTGTGAGGAATGATGTGATCCCACCAAAAACATTAAATGTAAAAAAATGCCAAGTCTCTCGATGCAGTCTTTCCATCGTAAAAAGTTTTGAGATCTCATAGAAGCCAAGTCCTATTCAAAATATTTCGTAGTTATAAATCAACATTTAGTAATTGTATCAATAGTTTTCTTTATATTATAATTATAGTGACTTGGCAATGAGCACAAGAAGAAACAAATAAAACGGCATATTTGGAGGAGTTTAAAGTTACACACACCGCATGCGTAAACATTAATATCACAAAATTAATTTTCTGTTGGTTTATCCGTGTCGTCCCAACCGAATTTCGGCAACGGCAGTCAGTCTTAGTGCACTCTCGATTCATTTACTTTCATAAAGCGATGGCCCGTAAGGTATTCTTAATTATTGTATTGGAGAATGTAGTCGGTAGTGACCATCATGATTCACACATAACAAATAATCTGATCACTGGTCTCGTCAGTAACATTTGCACATAATTCCAGGCAGCAAGCAGCTTTTAATTTGTGCTCATTGCCAAGTCACTATAATTATAATATAAAGAAAACTATTGATACAATTACTAAATGTTGATTTATAACTACGAAATATTTTGAATAGGACTTGGCTTCTATGAGATCTCAAAACATTTTACGATGGAAAGACTGCATCGAGAGACTTGGCATTTTTTTACATTTAATGTTTTTGGTGGGATCTCATTTATTTTTTGTAAGTGTATTTCTTTCTTTTACTTTTAGGTGACCTCACAATTTCTTGGACGTCAGCTACTGCTTTGCTTAGAACCCATTCTCTGTCTCTATCTCTTTTGTTTCTTCTCTGAGGCTTCGTTACTTCTAAGGTAGACAAGTCTGGGCGATATATACTTCGGAGTCGATTATATTCAGCTATTGCTGTCTCCTGAGCTTTGATACTACTAAAATTCCCTTATCGTTTGACGACTGAAAACTCCCATACATGCTGTATGACAACGAATGAAATAAACACGACCCATCTCCAGGAATAGAGATGACTCTGTGTGGACAAAGGTCGCCATTTATGTACAATATTTCACGTTCCATTACACTATATTTACAATTACTTCTATAACAATAGGGCTTAAACTTATATATATATGCAAACTAAATAGAACTAAACTAACTAACAAATAACTAACTAAATAAATATATATCTACTAACTTACAAACTATAACTAAACTAAACTAAATAACACGTAAAGTTCTCCGAATATCAATTATCACTACAATATTTTTTAGTTTCGAAATGGGTTTTCATTGACAGATGTATCAAATGAATATTATCGAATTATTTTGAAGTACTACTTACACTGCGCTTTGTAACGAAACCATAGAGCGATTCAGACAGGTACAACGCCATCTATCGAGCGCTCATACAATATTTATCGCAATACAATGGAGTTTTAGCTTTATTAATTTAATGAACTTTATGTATTAATTTGTATTAATGATAGTCTATGTATTACATTTATATTATTCTTTTCTATTCTATGTATGTATTCATCCAATTGAATAGGTACTTGAACAACGAACAAAGTTAACAATGCAGTCAAAATCCATACATAATGTTCTTGCCAAACCGCAAATATAAAATTGTTTTCTATGGCATATAATTTTTTAATGTTTTTATAATTTTTCCTTTATATGTGGCTAATGACCTATCTTGGTGCAAAATTTGAAGTTTCTAAGTCTGCTAGAAGTACCTTAGATTTTTGATGATCTGTCAGTGAGTCAGTGAGTGACAAAATGGTGTAACTTTGATCGACCGTAACTCCTAAACTATTAATTCATTTGGCGTGTAATTTCGAACTTAAGCTTGTTCTAATGCCTACTATTATTCACCGAAAACCTAAACTCCTAGCTTTGTCCACGTCGAAGATATAGGGGGGGCGAAACAGCCGCGAACCGCTTCGAGAAAAGATGGTACGGCCGTGCCCGTTTTGCTCGAGACTTGGCAGGGGCACTGCCGTGCCCCCAGATTCGTGAAAGGTGTGGTGTAAAAGATGATATTGTAAGAAAGATAGAAAAAGGAATGTTGAGATGGTTTGGGCACATAGAGAGGATTGATGACAGTAAAGTGGTGAAAGAGATATATAGAGCCAATGTGGAAGGTAATGTTATTGCTATTTGGATCCAATAGAAAATGTGCTCAAAAAGGCAGGTGTCCGAAGTACGAAGAATAAAAGAGCATGTATGAAAAGATTGATGGATGTGAATGAAGCTAGAGAGGTTTGCCAGGATCGTACAAAGTGGCGATCGATAGTCTCTGCCTACCCCAATGGGAACTAACGGCGTGAGAATATGTATGTATGTATGTTTGATAAGTAACCAACTGCTGAGCTTAAGGATAGTTGCAAAATGGCCCTTTAGAGTTTGTAAAGAAAATTTAATTTCGTTCAATTACATATTTGTTATTACATACATGTTTGCTAAATCTATGTTCGCTTACACTAATTTGTCTGTGATTCACATTGTACATGTCCTATGTTTGTCATTTATGTTTTAGATCAACAAAATAATGTGTCTCAAAGTTCCCTGGAGTCGGTCTCAACTATGTCCGGAGGTGACTCGTTGCCTCGGAACATTACTCAACTAGATTTAAGCGAAATTGGAGATCAGGTTAACAGGTGAAAGCGCTTTTGTATTTGTTTTAGCACTTAAAACTGTATGCTTTGTGTACTGTGTATCGTTGATGCCGTCCTTGGTTTGGTAGTTAGGAGAGTCACTTTTGGATATGGAGGTCGCAGGTTCGATCCCTGCTAAGAGCAATCGTTTCTTGAAGAATATTTTTTGTTTCTCAGTCTTGGGCCTCATTTATATGTGTATTGCATATTATTAGTTAAATCGTCGAGTAGTATCTCATACTACAATCATCAATGAACTTTTCTTGGAGCTATCTGTTTGATATAGCCATTTACATTTAGTTGTTTAAATGTGCCATTTTTATTATATAACCCAACATAGGATTATAAACATTACTTGATTAACATATCCCCACTATTCTAGATTCGGCGTAATGTCCCCAGAAGAAGTGCGAGACGTGTTGCTGTGTTTCCTGTTCGTACTGAAATACATGGACGAAGACAGGCTGGTGGAGTGGTGGCGGACGCACACGCCGGCGCAGACGCAGGCGTTCTTTAATGTCTTGGAGTAAGATTTTATAGCAATTTTAATTAATACTTATAGTCTTGGTTATAGGACGCAAAACGGGGTAGACAGAGCTTCAGATTTAGAAGTTCCTGGACCTTTAGCAAAGTTAGGCCTTCAACTTTTAGGTCTCGTGGTTCTTCACAAAAAGTATCGTATATCTTTATTGCCTTCTAACCGACGAGCTCACGATATAATTACGAGCGTGCCACGACTCCTGAGCCACTTGTGAGTGAGGAAATGATGGTAACATAAAAGATAGAGTTGCTGTGTTTCCTGTTCGTACTAAAGCACATGGACGAAGACAGGCTGGTGGAGTGGTGGCGAACGCACACGCCGGCGCAGACGCAGGCGTTCTTCAATGTCTTGGAGTAAGATTTTATAGCCACCTACCTATGGCTAACGGCTATAACTCGGCTACGGTCATTTTTTTATTTTTATTTCGTAATATGTTTGAATGTAAATCAAGTGAATAATTTGTTTAGACCTTATTTATGTTCCTTCATATGTTTCACCCAAATTTAATTATACTCAAGCATACGATTCTAAATCAATTAATCTTGCAGGATATGCGCCGAACAATTCCAATACGTTGGGAGGAAGAAAATACTCACTGACGCCAAAGCAACTACTCCTGATTGTAACGGTAAAATGAAACCAATCAAGGCAAGAACATTGCCAGCCCGTATGAGCCCTCCGGACTTTACAAAGGAACCACCCATATTGGTTGAGAAGAATAATACTGTTAATAGAGAAAATCTGGTTGCCAAAGAAAATGTTATGACTGGTGAGTCTATTATTTATTTAATATCACAGCATTATTGAGTACCATATAAATTATGTCGTCAGTTTTCCTAGCAGCTATATTTACTATTAAGCGTACGCTTGTTAAGTCTTACTTTTAAAGTAATATTTTCTAAAAACTAATTTCATTAGCAAATTTAAATTTTCTGAAGAAAAAGCTAACACTTTAATTTATTAGAATATATTTTGTTACCACGTTTTCGTAAAAAAAATCCTTTTTTACACCTGATTTTCCATTAAACACCAAACCATTCTTCTTCAGAAATGGAAGCCATTGCAGACCACGCAGTGATATCCGCCGGCTGCCTAGCAACAGAAGTAGGGTTGAACATAATAGACAGCACATGTCTGTTTCTGAAGTCGCTCGGACCCGCTGACGGAGTTGCAGCGAAACCCTATCTCAAGTTACTACAATATTCTCAAAGTGAAACGCTTTATAAACACTTGTTTGCCGCTCTGAGAGCTTATATTAACCAGTTTTCTGAAACGTTGTTTGAAGGTCAGTATCTTTTTATATTATAATGATCAAAAAAAAAATACCGCAGCCGATTGCCACCTTGAAAGTCACATTTCACATTGGCTTCAAATATTTTTTAATTAGAGAGTTATATGAAACAAACTAGTATTTAAGATCACTTCGGATCGCTTATAAACATTTCAGTATTTTATGGCTTTTCAGTATAAATTTTAGGAAAGTCAACTAAATGGGTTAATTATTGGGTTGACATTTTCGGTCGTAAATACCAAAAGTCCGAACTTGAGAATTCCGAAAAACTAGCACTTTGGTTATCAACATGAATATTTCCTCTAAATTTTATGGTGATAATAATGTCATCGCCAAAATTGGCGCATAAACAGATCGTGCCTCTATCACTATCCCTCGCGGAACATGGTAATTTTTTGTACATGCAGTTGAAGACATTCATCAATTTAGAAGTCCAAACATCACATTACATTAAAACTGAATCCCAAGACAGATCCAAAATCTTTTACAATAACATTTAAGTAAGTTATCCCTCATATTAAACATTCTAGTTTTTAGCCAGTGTTTAAGGTTTTTAAATTGTACTTGTTCAGTCTATTTTACTTTCACTGGCAGTGGTTTCAGGACTCCACCTAGAATTACCCAATCATAGACGGTAGTTCAGTGTGTAACTCTCGCCAATCATGCAGACAGGCGAGTGTTACCCAGTGAGAGATTCAGGCCTACAAGGTGTTTTTCTTAAGTCATATGTGTGGTGGCTAATGGTTTTTAACGATAAGGGAAAACATCTTGAGGAAATACAAATGGCTTAGTTGCATTAGTCATTGTAATGTAAGCGTATTTGTACCACCAGGTGGCAGCAGCGTCTGCGCCAGCGAAGTGTTATAAGTAGTGCGTCTCTGCGGCGCACGGGCTGGCGGGTTACTCTAATCATTATCTATAAATGTGTGTCATTAGGTGGCAGCAGCGTCTGCGCCAGCGTAGTGTTATCAGTGGTGCGACTCTGCGGCGCACGGGCCGGCTGGCTGCGGCGGGAGGCGGCGGCCGCTCTGTACCTGCTGATGCGTGCCAACTATACGCACGCTGGTGGCGGCGCGCTCACGAGGGTGCACTTGCAGGTAACACCTACCTAGCACTTGTAGGTAGTTTAATTCACGAAGATGCGCTCCACCCTTTTTGTATAAAATTTTATATTCGAAGTGTCATATAAAGGCGTATGTGTAAGTGCTTTCACGGTTAATTAATTTGTCTATGTAGACATATAAACACAAAAAAAAACTACGCTCCTCATTCCCCCGCCCACCGCCCCCGCGCCGCTAACGTTAGAGAGTAGGCCGCGTCTTCGTGGAATTAACTACCTAAACCTACTGATGCGTGCCAACTATACGCACGCAGGCGGCGGGGCACCAGGGTGCACTTGCAGGTAACACCACACTACCGCGCTCTGTAGGTAGTCCAACTCACGATGATGCGCCCCACCCTTTCGTATAATCTTTTATATTAGTAGTGTGAAATAAAGGCCCCAATACCGTTAGTCGCCTCTTACGTACACCCACCGGAAGAAATGGGATAGTGCTATTCTAAGCCGACATTAGACTAACTAACGACACTAACGGTATTGGGGCTTTTTAAGGGATTTTCGGGCGATGCGGTTGGAGAACCATCACCAACAACCTTTATTCTACCATCTTTTCCCCACTCAACTTCCAAAAGTGGCTGAGAAATTTCTAATTTCTCAGCTCTGGCTACCCCTTTTAGGGATTTATAGCCGTGAGCATATGTATGTATGTATGTATGTATGAAATAAATGCTTACGTGTAAGTGCTTTCACGGTTAAATATGTGGATAAACACATAAACAAATATACTCTACGCTCCTAATTCCCCCGCCTGCAGCCCCGCGCCGCTAACGTATAAGTAAGGCGCGTCTTCGTGGACTGAACTACATATACCTGCTGATACGCGCTCACCAGGGTGCACTTGCAGGTATCGTAGAATTTAGGACACACATTCAGAGGTAATGCTGAAATACTCGCCACATACTGACTTCATTAACTTATACTAATAGTTGAAATTTAATTGTAAGCAGGCAGTTTATCGGTTATTCGTCGCTTATTTATTTTATTTTCACTCTATATTAAGATAGGGTACATATTTTTTTTCATACTTGTTAATCAGACCGATCTGTCTGTTTTTATTTAATTATGCCATATTTCTTATCAGGTAATCATCGCTGTATCGAAGCTGTTAGATAACTCCACCGCCCTCAACTGCAAAAGATTCCAGGAGTCACTCTCCGTCATCAATTGCTTTGCGACCGGTGATAAAGCAATGAAAGGTACTGGTTAGTATTACTATTTGATTTCTTACATCTTAATCATTTAATGGGCTTGTTTATTTATCCCATTTTCATTAAACTACTTAGAGCTATTGAAACAAAATAAACGAATTCTGTGTAAAATAATATGTTATGTTATAATGTTTTAAGTGAGACAAAATAAATATTAACTTATTTTTTATCCACAGGTCTGTCCAGCGAGGTAGCAGAACTCATGCGCCGAGTTCGAACTGTGGTGGGTGCGCGGGCGAGACTGGCGGGGGTGGGGGGCACCGGTCAGTATTCTTATACTCACTGCATTCTTTGCGAATTGAGTTTGTAAGATATATATTGTAAAATGAAGGATGGCTTTTGATGAATGGGTTTCCAGCCCAATCGCTCAACCACCACTTAAAACACTTACGATACCAGCGTGAAGCTAAACCATACTATTACATACATACGCTCTTATTTTCTTTGCTTCCGTGGCTCGGAAAAACAACAGTAAAAAACAGTTGCAATGTCGTTAGTAATCAAAAATCTGTTCTTGTAAAAACTACTTAACCAGTAAAGTTTATAGCATTATTATTTACCGTCGCTAGGTGGCGGTAGCGTCCAACTGGCAGAGTTACAATTCGCACTGGCGGCGTCGTGTCGCGCGACGCCGCGACTGCGACACGCCTGGCTGGCCACGCTGGCCGAGCATAACGCACGACAGGGAGACCATGACGAGGTAGTTATTATATCGTTTAGTTATGTTTCTCTTATGTATTATGTTTGTGGCAAAATATAGGTTGGTGTTTAATAAATTGTTCATATGCATAAGTTTTCTGAGTTAATAGTTATTTATACACAGGTTGTAACAAAAGGGGGGCAGCAAGTCAAAAGTGAGTTGTTTGAGTGATCCATCCGAACTAACCTAACATAACATAAACGTTCACGCCGTTTATCCCCGAAGGGGTTGCCAGAGATACCAATATTTCTGAACTCACATGGCAGCGCCATCTAGTGTCCAGAGAGGGTACCCACGTTTTGCTTAGACAGTGTACTCACGTGATAGGGGGCAGGCCGAACTACTTTCACTATTATACCAACTTGATAGGAGCAACTCTCTAATCACGCTGGTCCCATGTTAAACGTTGAAAGAGTCATTCAAAGAATGATATCCGTAACTGTAATGCGATTTTGTTATGTTGCCCCTTTTTGTTACACCCTGTATATCGTATATCCGCTTGCTACTGTTAATTCTTTCTTTTGTTCTAACTAGACTTAGAGATACTAAAATAAATTGAGATACTTGGCAAAACTTAATGACATTTCGCCTTGAAATATACTACAGTATGTCCTAACACGGTGGCAATAATTGTGGCTCTATGGTTAGAGGCACTTGTGAGGCAATGTGGTAAGTTACTTAGATAACCTTTCTGCAATAATCTTGCTCCTGACTTCATGTGCTGTTCATCGCCAAAGAAAAGAAACCTCGTATTCATCTACAGTATACAATCATCCCATTATTATTGAATATTAAGTAGATATAAATAGAACGTTTAAGATCGGATTACAAAGCGACTGGTTTTAAATAATTAAACCTAACTATGTTGTCACAGGCAATGTGCTGTCAACTGCATATAGCAGCGTTGATGGCGGAATATCTGAAACAGCGCGGCAGCCAAACTTGGGGAGCCGAAGCGTTTACAGAGACCTCCTTGAACATTCCTCGCGATGAGACTGGCCTTAAGATTGATGAAGGTAAGATTTCATTGTAAGATTGAAGTCCTGCTAAAAATATTTCTGTGAGAATAACAAATATGTTTAGGCTAGTACACCTCGCTGTGTACTTGTACTAAAAATGAGCAAAAGTGCGCTTGAGTACATTTCGATCAGTCATGTTTCGACCAAGTCTTCCATTTATCAACCATTCGTTCAATAACAGAGTTCTTCATTTGCATCAGTTATGTTATGGATAGAGTGGTAATATGAAATAAGACAAAGCCTTACACAGAAAATTTATTTCTAAAGTACACGATAAAAATACGTTTATAATCATAGTATTCACAAATACCCACAGCCCTTTTCACTTTCGTTCACATCACACATTGTTCATTTATCGTTAGGAATCATTTTGCAGTCTTCTTTATAATTGTGCGACACTATATATTTTGTCAGTTCCTTAAAATGGTCCAAAGGGCAAATAACATTGCAACCCGGAACCTCCATCAGGCGTGGCTCAGCTGAGTCATCGTCCCAATAAAATATCTAGAAAAAAGAATACCTTATATTAGCAATGCAGGTATATAATAAACTTCACTTGAAACGGCACTATAACCATTATATATTTATATTTATGGCATTTTACCACACCATATTTTACGATCCTGAGATATCTCTTGCTTCCTTCATATTCATCTTTCTTTTCAAACATGCTCTTCTATTCGTCGGACTCCCGCCTTTTTAAGAAGAACCTAGGGATTACTTAATAAATTTGATAAAATCACGGAGGTTTTAAGAACTATTAGAACAATAGTAATGGAACTGATTCTATACTTAGTCACTACTACATCCATTTTCATTCTACTAAATGAATTACTTCTGGGCTACAGAATTTCATATTCTTTCCATATTCTTCAGTACCATTGTACATTGTTACAAATGTAATGCTACACTTAAAAATATTTTAATAAAAATACGCCCTATTCTTGTACCCTAATTATGAGGTGTATTTTGCTTAAATTAAATACTAGTATCACCTTAAACCCAGACCGCTGTCCTAAACCTCCATCCTTGTGCGTATACGTCGTATCTTGCTCATTCCGCAATCTCTCGTGCAACTCCATGATGAAGGCGGCGCAAAGACTCCTGTATTTCTAGATTCGCCCAGTGGAATTACGCAATCATGTTTTAGTTGTTACTGGTATTCCTAACCTAACTAACTGTAAAAATTCTAGCTTAAAAGGTCAGTATCTTCTGATAGAGTTTCGTCCGCCTTAAATGTTTTAGTTGCCTTGGAGTATTTCTAACCTAATCTGACTTTCCTAATTGCAATTCATGTCCTTAAATAGTACCTTAAATCCGAACCGTTGTCCTAAACCCCCATCCTTGTCCGTATACGTCGCATCTTGCTCATTCCGCAATCTCTCGTGCAACTCCATGATGAAGGCGGCGCCGGGGTCGGGCAGGCGCGGCGGGGGTGCGGCGCACGCCGACAGCAGCGCCGCCACGGACTGCGGCGTGCCCGCGCGGACGTACAAACTAGCGGTGCGCTCGCCCGTAGATGTTTTTGTGGCTTCATTCAGTATTTCTTCGAGGAGAGCTCCTGCAAATCGACGTTGAGGCGTATCTTTTTATGTAACGTTTAACGTTTACGAGAATGTATGGTAGATTGATGAATGTAAATGCTGCTCGAGGGGTTTCCAGAATCGTGCAAAGTTACGACCGATTCAATGGCAGCTAATGGCGTGTTTTTATTCATTTGTTTTTATGGTACACATTTGCGGTAAATAATTAGAAATAAAAACTATTAAGTAAATAATATTTCGAGATAGATTTACTATTCGTAATCTAATAACCTAAAAGCTTATCTAATTTAGAGTAGTTACTCTGAGCACTGCTCCAAAGTACTATCTGCCTTGATGACTATACATGAAAAATTTCAATTTTG